>JAWNOF010000024.1:0-59658 GCA_035046165.1 Drosophila rubida | reverse complement strand
GTAGTATGAAAACCTCACTTTCACGCCACTTAATGGGTGTCATAAATTAAAATTAATTACGGTCAGCTGTCAAAAAAGGGGTAATAAAAATGTTAGCTGTCAAGTTGTCAATAAAGGATCAGGATAATAAAAAGTGCATTTAATTAGGGTCAATAGTTTTGTGGTGTGAGGGCTCGTGACGATTGATAACGATCCGCCAACGGAGTCGGGGTACGATTATGATAAGTACTCGCAACGGACACGTGCCGCGATCGATGGAGTGGGAAAAGGCGCTCGGAACACCCAACGCAACGAAAGGGACGGGGGTGTAAACAAATGCTAATAGCGCAAGCGATAATAGCTCTGACGAATAAGCGATCGATGGAGTGGGAAAAGGCGCTCAGAACACCCAACGCAACGAAAGGGACGGGGGTGTAAACGGACGCTCATAGGACGCTCGTAGCGTAAGCGATAACGGACGCTCATAGGACGCTCATAGCGCAAGCGATAATAGCATTGACGAACAAGCGATCGATGGAGTGGGAAAATGTGCTCGGAACACCCAACGCAACGAAAGGGACGGAGGTGTAAACGGACGCTCATAGGACGCTCATAGCGCAGCGAACGATGGAGTGGGAAAATGCGCTCGGAACACCCAATGCAACGAAAGGACGGGGGTGGAAACGAATACGCACGCTCATAGCGCAGGCAACGATCGCCCAATAGAGGAGGAAAACATGCTCTTTGGAAAAGACGCTCGGTGCAACGCAACGAAAGGGATGGGAGGAAAACGAGTGCTCGTACCAACGACGATCGTTTAGAGACGAAAGCGGTCGTTCATCCCACCAATGAACGTGCAGAGACGATACGTACACTCATACCGCCATGCTGAAATTCAAATGTTCATTTCCCATTACCCAACCAAAATAATACATATATTTATTTTCTTGTAATATAATTTTTTATTTCATACACATTGATTAGAAACGATGTTCTAAATTTAGATACATTTTCATGATTTTAAGTGATTTGTTTAAGCGTACAGTATAGAAGTGGCAGGCACATGTATCAGCTCCATCGTACACATCCTCACGAGCCCAAGCACATGAAGAGAAATGATCTCCATGTACAGTTGAAACAAGTGGACCATCATTTGTTCTAGCATCGAAATAGTTTAATGATTCCTCCAGATATTTAATGTGCTCAGGAAAAATTTTCCCTTTAAACATTGTAATGAAATTTTTTTTTTCGTTATGAGTTGAAATGTCTTGTTGTTTATATCAGTGGTTTTATCAATGGATGAGAACATTTTTTCTTTTTTTTTTTTTTAATTTAAATGCGTGAACGTCTTCTTCTGATGAATTTCAAATTTGAATGAGGAAATTCGTGTTAGTTTGTTAGACGAGACGCTGAACTAATCCACTCAGAGGAGTGTATTCAACTAGACGATCATGAATGAGAAGGCAATACACTTTTGTATTCATCTCGCTAGCTGTAGTTAGCTCGGTGGAAATTTTAACATCAATCGGTCCTGATTTAACCGACTCATTCTGATATGAGAGATCCACAACAACAATAGGAGCCTTTGTTTTGAATTCCGTTGGAGATAGAAGAGCTCGAGCCTCCCGGTTGTAGTAACTCTCCTGAAATCTCACATACATGTCATACAAGACAGCAAACCGGTTCTCATTGTATTTAATATTTAAATCCTCATACGGATAGACTTCAGAATTTAGATATACTTTTGCATTTCGTAAATTGTTTGTAATGAGATTTCCATTCAATGTAAATGCAATGATTGCAAAACGCGGGCGTTCTCTGTTTGCAGCCAACTTAACATTCCATACATGATGGGTTCCTTGAACTAGTGTGGGGTTTATATAACAATCCCAGCTGCGAAATGCTAGTGGTGGCACCACTTTTTACAACATTAAACATTTTGATTTTAGAACTATCGCTCGGAACTATGTGTGGAACTTTCCAACTAATGCTATGTATCTCAATTGTATGTGGAATACCTCCAACTGATTTAACATACACATCATCTGTATTTTTGGCCAACAAGAGGATGAGTTCATGTTTACAATTTAAAATGACTTTCTTATAGTCCTCAGCAAATCCCATTAGCATTTTTAGTGGTACAGAGAAACTAAAATATCCTCCCGAGGGGATATTCTCTCCACCGCTCCACCCAGCATTGCGATAAACTACTCCTTCCTGTTGACCCACAGAGAGAAAGTTCTTGAGCGTTGATGTAATACCGGTAAACCGTGTTCTGTCCAGCTCACATCCATTCAACTCATATCTTATTTCATCCAGAAAATTGGCCATGCAATTATTTTTGAGCAAACCATTAACATCACTCGTGCTACTTGCTCCTGTATTAACGTCAGTAATTTTGCAAAGTGTTCCTTCAATGTGGAGAAAACTCTCACACGGCAACACATACAAATCCTGGTTCTGTATTGTGATGCGAACTTCATCATTTGTCTTGAAGTTTTGTTGATATGGGTAATAAGTATGATACTCCTTTTTCGTGATACTCTCATCGTTGTGAGGCTTATCTTGCACGAAAAAAATGTCATTCATTTGAAAGTGTTTACTTCAATTTTATCGAGTATTGAATCCCAATGATTTTAAAATTAATTTATTTTTTAGTGTAAGCACTGGTCGTTGATTTGAGGGTAGTTGTGATGATGATGATGATGATGATGATGCTTTCACTTCAACTTTATGTTTACTAATGTGGAGTGTGGGGCGATGTGTAGACTTTTTATTATAAATAATCATTCTATTGACCGTAGGTGTAGTCGAATCGACACAGTTTCTCCACGTAAATTAACTAAATTCCCGTCCTGATCCGTTATCCGTACTTCGAGCGTGCTTATTTCTCTAGTGTTGACAGGTAAATAAATCAGGTTTCTTGGTGTAATGTTCATTTTATATCCAGGTGGGACGTTTATTCCAAATTCGTGAAGCACATGATTCGGTCTATTCCCCACATACGATCCACTAATAATGTTACACTCAACCCAAAGTTTGAGAATGCTCTTTTGGGTAGCTCACTTATCAGTTTTTTGATTTTCGTTTATTTTTACCTAATGTTATACCATACCATTTCTTATATGCTTGTAAATACAACCCCGCAGTAGTATGAAAACCTCACTTTCACGCCACTTAATGGGTGTCATAAATTAAAATTAATTACGGTCAGCTGTCAAAAAAGGGGTAATAAAAATGTTAGCTGTCAAGTTGTCAATAAAGGATCAGGATAATAAAAAGTGCATTTAATTAGGGTCAATAGTTTTGTGGTGTGAGGGCTCGTGACGATTGATTGGGGTAACGAGCCGCCAACGGAGTCGGGGTACGATTATGATAAGTACTCGCAACGGACACGTGCCGCGATCGATGGAGTGGGAAAAGGCGCTCGGAACACCCAACGCAACGAAAGGGACGGGGGTGTAAACAAATGCTAATAGCGCAAGCGATAATAGCTCTGACGAATAAGCGATCGATGGAGTGGGAAAAGGCGCTCAGAACACCCAACGCAACGAAAGGGACGGGGGTGTAAACGGACGCTCATAGGACGCTCGTAGCGTAAGCGATAACGGACGCTCATAGGACGCTCATAGCGCAAGCGATAATAGCATTGACGAACAAGCGATCGATGGAGTGGGAAAATGTGCTCGGAACACCCAACGCAACGAAAGGGACGGAGGTGTAAACGGACGCTCATAGGACGCTCATAGCGCAGCGAACGATGGAGTGGGAAAATGCGCTCGGAACACCCAATGCAACGAAAGGACGGGGGTGGAAACGAATACGCACGCTCATAGCGCAGGCAACGATCGCCCAATAGAGGAGGAAAACATGCTCTTTGGAAAAGACGCTCGGTGCAACGCAACGAAAGGGATGGGAGGAAAACGAGTGCTCGTACCAACGACGATCGTTTAGAGACGAAAGCGGTCGTTCATCCCACCAATGAACGTGCAGAGACGATACGTACACTCATACCGCCATGCTGAAATTCAAATGTTCATTTCCCATTACCCAACCAAAATAATACATATATTTATTTTCTTGTAATATAATTTTTTATTTCATACACATTAATTAGAAACGATGTTCTAAATTTAGATACATTTTCATGATTTTAAGTGATTTGTTTAAGCGTACAGTATAGAAGTGGCAGGCACATGTATCAGCTCCATCGTACACATCCTCACGAGCCCAAGCACATGAAGAGAAATGATCTCCATGTACAGTTGAAACAAGTGGACCATCATTTGTTCTAGCATCGAAATAGTTTAATGATTCCTCCAGATATTTAATGTGCTCAGGAAAAATTTTCCCTTTAAACATTGTAATGAAATTTTTTATTTTCGTTATGAGTTGAAATGTCTTGTTGTTTATATCAGTGGTTTTATCAATGGATGAGAACATTTTTTCTTTTTTTTTTTTTTTAATTTAAATGCGTGAACGTCTTCTTCTGATGAATTTCAAATTTGAATGAGGAAATTCGTGTTAGTTTGTTAGACGAGACGCTGAACTAATCCACTCAGAGGAGTGTATTCAACTAGACGATCATGAATGAGAAGGCAATATACTTTTGTATTCATCTCGCTAGCTGTAGTTAGCTCGGTGGAAATTTTAACATCAATCGGTCCTGATTTAACCGACTCATTCTGATATGAGAGATCCACAACAACAATAGGAGCCTTTGTTTTGAATTCCGTTGGAGATAGAAGAGCTCGAGCCTCCCGGTTGTAGTAACTCTCCTGAAATCTCACATACATGTCATACAAGACAGCAAACCGGTTCTCATTGTATTTAATATTTAAATCCTCATACGGATAGACTTCAGAATTTAGATATACTTTTGCATTTCGTAAATTGTTTGTAATGAGATTTCCATTCAATGTAAATGCAATGATTGCAAAACGCGGGCGTTCTCTGTTTGCAGCCAACTTAACATTCCATACATGATGGGTTCCTTGAACTAGTGTGGGGTTTATATAACAATCCCAGCTGCGAAATGCTAGTGGTGGCACCACTTTTTACAACATTAAACATTTTGATTTTAGTACTGTCGCTCGGAACTATGTGTGGAACTTTCCAACTAATGCTATGTATCTCAATTGTATGTGGAATACCTCCAACTGATTTAACATACACATCATCTGTATTTTTGGCCAACAAGAGGATGAGTTCATGTTTACAATTTAAAATGACTTTCTTATAGTCCTCAGCAAATCCCATTAGCATTTTTAGTGGTACAGAGAAACTAAAATATCCTCCCGAGGGGATATTCTCTCCACCGCTCCACCCAGCATTGCGATAAACTACTCCTTCCTGTTGACCCACAGAGAGAAAGTTCTTGAGCGTTGATGTAATACCGGTAAACCGTGTTCTGTCCAGCTCACATCCATTCAACTCATATCTTATTTCATCCAGAAAATTGGTCATGCAATTATTTTTGAGCAAACCATTAACATCACTCGTGCTACTTGCTCCTGTATTAACGTCAGTAATTTGCAAAGTGTTCCTTCAATGTGGAGAAAACTCTCACACGGCAACACATACAAATCCTGGTTCTGTATTGTGATGCGAACTTCATCATTTGTCTTGAAGTTTTGTTGATATGGGTAATAAGTATGATACTCCTTTTTCGTGATACTCTCATCGTTGTGAGGCTTATCTTGCACGAAAAAAATGTCATTCATTTGAAAGTGTTTACTTCAATTTTATCGAGTATTGAATCCCAATGATTTTAAAATTAATTTATTTTTTAGTGTAAGCACTGCTCGTTGATTTGAGGGTAGTTGTGATGATGATGATGATGATGATGATGCTTTCACTTCAACTTTATGTTTACTAATGTGGAGTGTGGGGCGATGTGTAGACTTTTTATTATAAATAATCATTCTATTGACCGTAGGTGTAGTCGAATCGACACAGTTTCTCCACGTAAATTAACTAAATTCCCGTCCTGATCCGTTATCCGTACTTCGAGCGTGCTTATTTCTCTAGTGTTGACAGGTAAATAAATCAGGTTTCTTGGTGTAATGTTCATTTTATATCCAGGTGGGACGTTTATTCCAAATTCGTGAAGCACATGATTCGGTCTATTCCCCACATACGATCCACTAATAATGTTACACTCAACCCTAATTGTATTTATATTCAAAATATTCACAGGATTATCAAATGTGTGCATTTTTTTAGCGTCTGGGGTTAGCACTCGTTTACTGAATCCAAATAGCTTCCCAATACTTCGTTCACGATTGAAAAATATTGTTTCATTTCTAGTGTAAATTTGAACTTGCAGAGTGTTGTTGTTGCTTTCAATTTTCACTGCATCATTTAGATCATACTCCTTCAGTTTGTCGAGAATATATTTTGTAATCTCATCAAGTTCATATGAGCCCACAGGAATTTCTATGACTTTATCTCCAATGTGAAATAGATTGTTCCCGCCATCAACGTTTGGTATAGAATTATATGTGTAAAAGTCAATGAGAGCACACTCATAATTCCGTTTTAGTTCAATTTGCGGGAAAAAGTTTTCCGTTATAACAGATCTGTTTCCATTTAACGCAATTGTTAATGATGTTGACATTTTGAAGCCTGGATCGATACTGTTTTAACATCACTCATCCCATTACACTTAAATGATTGTTAATTAGAGCACAATGAATTGATCGAATCCTTTTCTATATCGTCCAGTTTGCATATCATCATCTTTTGAAATTAATAGAAATCCAAATTTGTCCTCCCAACATTTTCGTGAAATTTCCATAAAAGAATCATAATCCATATCACTGTTCACATGATCTCGATATATATGGCGCATGTTTAAATCATCTTGCTTAAACATTATAATAAAATTTGCATTATCACGTATTAAATGTTTTGGTATATGTGTATAAGTTTGACATAAATAGAATGAGTCAATATTCTTATGTCGACCCATGCAAAAATAGTTTCGAATATTATCTTGCTTCTCACACGCAACATCATCAAATATCATAATCGAATTAGTTTTAGCTTCTTGAGGTGCTAAAACTGAATCATTTGCAGAGAATGTAAAATATCCCATTCCTCGGATTGGTTTTATAAGTTTTTCCAAATACTCATATTTTGGTTGATATAGACTCTTTGAAAATACATAAATATTTTCAAATTTAAGTCCATTCGGACTCTCTATAAGGCTAAGCATCACATTAGTTTTTCCACAATTGGACGGTCCAACAATCAAACCTCTAATTGTGTTAGGCAACAAAGTGCTATGACGAGGATGTTTATTATCATTTCCATGGCCACTACCCTCAATGTTTCTAACTACAATGCTTTTCTTTTGTCTTAATAATCGCATGTTAATGGATAAAGCACTTCATTCAATGGATGACGTTGGTTGATTGAGGACGTTATAAAATGGGCAAAAACTTTTATAACATAATCACTCGAAAATCAGATATCAAAGAGGGTGGTGGTCTTGTGAACAATATAATAGACGCTCTTCCCTTTGAAGCGCATATACCTGGCTACAATTACTGTGGCCCCGGCACAAAGTTGGAGAAACGTTTGGCTCGCGGTGATCGCGGAATCAATGCATTGGATGAGGCTTGTAGGGAGCACGATATTGCATATTCACAAAGCAAGGACTTGAACGAACGTCATAAAGCTGACTCAACTTTGATAGAGAGGGCTTGGAATCGTGTGAAAGCGTGGGATAGTACTCTTGGAGAGAGAGCAGCAGCATATTTTGTAACAAACATGATGAAGGCCAAGAAAAAATTTGGGATGGGTGCAAAGCAGGGGAAAAAAGAAAGTATTGAAAACCTCTCTCTCCACAATAATAAAAAAGGCAAACAAGGAATTGAAAAAGAATAAACCACTTGATATACTGAATGCAATCAAAGTTGCGCGCAAAGCAGTCTCTAACTCGATGGGTTGTAAGAAAAACATTGTAATTCCACGGGTTATAACTGTACCCAAAGTAGGTGGTTTCTTACCACTTGTACCAGTAGTATGAAAACCTCACTTTCACGCCACTTAATGGGTGTCATAAATTAAAATTAATTACGGTCAGCTATCAAAAAAGGGGTAATAAAAATGTTAGCTGTCAAGTTGTCAATAAAGGATCAGGATAATAAAAAGTGCATTTAATTAGGGTCAATAGTTTTGTGGTGTGAGGGCTCGTGACGATTGATAACGATCCGCCAACGGAGTCGGGGTACGATTATAGTAGTATGAAAACCTCACTTTCACGCCACTTAATGGGTGTCATAAATTAAAATTAATTACGGTCAGCTGTCAAAAAAGGGGTAATAAAAATGTTAGCTGTCAAGTTGTCAATAAAGGATCAGGATAATAAAAAGTGCATTTAATTAGGGTCAATAGTTTTGTGGTGTGAGGGCTCGTGACGATTGATAACGATCCGCCAACGGAGTCGGGGTACGATTATGATAAGTACTCGCAACGGGCACGTGCCGCGATCGATGGAGTGGGAAAAGGCGCTCGGATGTAACGGACAAGTGTCAAGTGTCGAAAAAAGGCGGGGTGTGAGCAAGCGATCGACAGAGTGGGAAAATGCGCTCCGAACACCCAACGCAACCAAAGGGACGGGGGTGTAAACGGACGCTCATATGACGCTCATAGCGCAAGCGATAACGGATGCTCATAGGACGCTCGTAGCGCAAGCGATAACGAACGCTCATAGGACGCACGCTCATAACGCAGCCAATCATAACGCTGACGAACAAGCGATCGATGGAGTGAGAAAGTGAAAGGGATGGAGGCGTAAACGGACGCTCATAACGCAGGCGATCATAGCGTACGCATCGATGGAGTGGGAAAAGGCGCTCGGAATACCCGTCGCAGCGCAGACAATCATAGCGCTCACGAACAAGTGATCGATGGAGTGGGAAAAGGCGCTAGGAGGAGTGGGAAAGGCGCTCGGAACACCCAACGCAACGAAAGGGACGGGGGGGGGTGTAAACGAACGCTCGTAACGCTGACGAACAAGCGATCGATGGAGTGAGAAAGTGAAAGGGATGGAGGCGTAAACGGACGCTCATAACGCAGGCGATCATAGCGTACGCATCGATGGAGTGGGAAAAGGCGCTCGGAATACCCGTCGCAGCGCAGACAATCATAGCGCTCACGAACAAGTGATCGATGGAGTGGGAAAAGGCGCTCGGAATACCCCTCGCAACACAGGCGATCATAGCGCATCGATGGAGTGGGAAAAGGGACGGGGGCGTGAACGGGTGCTCAAAACGTTGGTGAACACTTGACGCGCTCTAAACACTACTTGATGGATCAATAATGTGTGTGTGTGTGTGTGTGTGTGTGTGTGTGTGTGTGTGTATGTGTATGCAAACAAGGCTCGCTTAATGCACCCTACATTAGTTTTACTATGGTGTATCAAGTGCTCATTTTCTGTGCTCTTGAAGTGAAATACTTGAATATGGAGAAAAGTGAAATGCCGAACCCAATTCAAAAATCATTTTTCTGAGTCTTCATCTAGCCTCCTAGAAGCCTTAAGAATCACTACTTATTGTCGTTCGAAGTCATCCACACTCCGCGCTCTCAATACTTTCAACTGAAAATTTAAAAATTTTTAAAAATTTTTAAAAATTATTAAAAGTTTAAATAAAAAACCACACCCCCACCGCCACCACCAACAACATCGCCACCACCACTACGATCAGCGCCACTACAAGCAACACCAACACCATCGTCAACACCCCAACGAGCCCCACCCCGCCAACACCACCAGCACCATCACCACTTTCGCCACCGCCAACACCCCCAGCACAACCAAAATGGCCAACTACTTCAACTCCATCTCCACCATCAACAATGGAAACACCATGAATGGTGCTTATTGCAACTCCTGCAGCCAATTTCTACCTGCGGGTATGCAATGGCATCATCATGCACGTACTGAGCAGCATAAATACAATGCTATGCGACCGCTCGATGGAAATGTGAAGCAAATTATTGATGGATACAAGGGACGTATCCTTCAATATATGTTTTTAAATGAGGGAGCTGCTGTTAGGCTTCCAACGGAATTTTTAAATGAAGCGGGACTAGCACTGCTCCCTCACTTGGAAAGGGTGATGACCTTTCATTTTGCCTCAAAGACAAACTTTGAAATGTTTGCAGAGTACATGATGGTGAAAGATCATGATACTCTAATTGATGTGAAATCGTTCCAGAGTAAGATGACTCTGGTTACGATTGGGAGCAACACAACGGAAGTTTTCAAAACCCATGCAGATGATATAACATCCAAAATGGGTGAGTTTCAAGAAAAAGACAGTGGATGGACAATGACACGTCTGATTCGGCTTGAAATGAATATGCTCCAATGTGATCCTCTGAAAGGATCCGAGCATTTCGAGCTTCCACTGAAGCTGAAAAAACGAAAAGGTGTTGTCAATGTGCGAAACAATGACATTTTCTGTTTCAAGTGGGCAATAATTTCAGCCCTGAAACCATCAACAAAACCAGATCGCTGTAGTAGTTATGGTGTAAATATTAATTTACCCATAATACACCTTGAGAACATCAACATTAAGCTGGATTTTTCGGGACTAACATTCCCGATGGAAATAAAAAATATCAAGAATTTTGCTGATCAAAACCATCAAATCAGCATTAATGTATTTGGATATGATGAGGAGAGCAATAAAGTGTATGGACCACTTTACAGTGCTGGCGTGGAGAAGGAGCTCCACATTAATTTAATGTTCATCGATGGACCGACAGCTGGTGCTTACGGACACTTTGTATGGATAAAAAACATGTCAGCGTAAGTTAAAACACTTAAATATATATATATATATATACATAGAGCAAATAGCTAACACATACAATTTCTTTATCTACAGTGTTTTATCACAACAATTGGGAAGCCAACGTACGCGACGTTGGTTTTGCAACCAATGTTTGAGATACTCCACCAGCGAGGAGAGGGCACATCGACATGCTGAGAGATGCAGCAAAATTGTCACAGAGCCCCCCAAACCGGATGCAGGCGAACTGTATTTCATCAATCAACATCGCCAGCTAGAGGTTCCATTTGTTGTGTATGCCGACTTCGAATGCGTATTGGAACCATCATCATCATCATCATCATCATCAGCAGATGTGAGTGTTTCATCAACAACAATTATTAATAAGCATATTCCCGTAGCATTTGCATACTACATCAAGTGTGCATTTGACTCGAGGTTAGATAAGTTTGTTTTAGAAACAGGCAAAAATGTTGGAAGCACTTTCGTTAGGAAACTAACATCCGATTTGTCCGATCTCTATGAAAACCACATGAAACGTGTGGTGCCCCTTCAAATGAGTCCACAAGACTCATTCGATTTTGATGAGGCTCTAAATTGTCATATTTGTCAGGGTATTTTAGGCAATGATAGAGTGCGAGACCACTGTCATTTCACTGGTAAATACAGAGGTTCAGCACACAGTGCATGCAACCTAAAATATAAGACAAATAATTTCATACCCGTCTTTTTTCATAATTTTTCCAAATATGACGCTCATTTATTTGTAAAGGAGCTCAGTGAGGTTGAAGGGGAAATTAAAGTGATTCCCTTGAATAAGGAATTGTATATTTCTATTTCAAAATATATTCCCCTTCAACAAAACACGCTGGAAATTAGATTTTTAGACACGTTTAGATTCATGCCCTCTAGCCTAGACACTCTTGCCGGGAACCTTGACGAGGAAAATTTCAGTGTAACGAAAAAACAATACCCAAATTTGCTAGATTTTGCTCTCGTTCGTAGGAAAGGTGTTTTTCCCTATGAATATTTAGATTCAATGAAGAGGCTAGAAGAAACTTGTCTACCACCAAGGAGCAAGTTCTATAGTCATTTGTCAGAATCTGAATGTTCTGAGGCAGACTACCTGCATGCCTGTCAAGTGTGGGATCACTTCAAGTGTAAAACACTTCGGGACTACATGGAGTTGTATTTGAAAACTGACGTTTTATTGTTAACAGACGTTTTTCAAAACTTTAGGGCAATTTGTTCAGGCATTTATCAGCTTGATCCTGCCCATTATTATACAACGCCTGGTTTGTCTTGGGATGCAATGCTGAAGACTACTGAGATTCGCCTCGAATTACTCACTGATATAGATATGATAAGATTTATTCAGTGTGGAATTCGAGGCGGATTAGTACAATGTAGTCATAGGCATACAAAGGCAAACCACAAGTACCTTAAAGATTATGATTCTACAAGAGAATCAGAATATTTAATGTATGTGGATGCCAACAATTTGTATGGTTGGGCCATGTCTGAACCACTACCATATGGTGAGTTCAAATGGCTTGAACCGGAGGAAGTCAAAACATTTAATGTTGAGACGATTTCTGACAACGGCGAGTATGGGTATATTCTGGAAGTGGACCTGGAATACCCATACTCGCTGCATGACACACACAATGACCTCCCATTCTGCCCGGCCAACAAGTTGGCGTCAAAAGACGCAAAAGTCCCAAAATTGATAGCCGATCTCCGTGATAAGGAGAAGTATATTATACATTATAAAACTTTAAATCAATGTATATTGAACGGCTTAAAATTAAAAAAGATCCACAGTGTGTTGGAATTTAAGCAAAAGCCCTGGCTTAAAAAATACATTGATATAAACACAGAGCATAGAACGAGGGCAAAAAATACATTCGAAAAAGATTTTTTTAAACTGCTCAATAACGCTGTGTATGGTAAAACCATGGAAAACAGTGAGAAAAGGGTTGATGTTCGTATTGTAACAGAGTGGGAAACTCCCACTCTAGGCTCACAAGGCGGACGCCCAAAATTATGTGCAAGGGACTTGATTGCAAGATCAAATTTTCATAGCGCATCCAAGTTTTCTGAAACTATGTATGCAATTCAAATGAAAAGGCTACACAATATTTGCGATAAGCCAATATATTTAGGCTTTGTAGTTTTGGAATTATCGAAATACAAAATGTATGATTTCCACTACAATTATATGAAGCCCAAATTTAGGGAAGCCCTGAAACTTAATTATATGGACACTGATTCATTTATATATTCAATAAAGACCGAAGATTTATATCGAGATATTCGACAAGATGTTGAATACAAATTCGATACATCAGAATACTCAAATGAATTAGCGTCCCTTTATAATTTTAAACAATGCAACAAGAAGCGTTTGGGCTTCTTTAAAGATGAGCTACATGGTAGGCCAATGACAGAGTTTGTTGGTCTACGCTCAAAAATGTATGCCTACAAATCAGAATCAGGTCCCAATACAGAAGAGCATTGTGTAAAAAAAAATAAAGGTGTGAAACGAAGTTGCCTTAAAAAAATTACCTTTGAAGGGTATAAAAATTGTCTAGTGACAGGCCAGCAAGAGCGTGATAGCATGTATATGTTTAGGTCTAGAGGGCATGAAATTAGTACTCTAAAAACCACCAAAGTCGTATTAGACAACAAAGACGACAAAAGGCTAATATGTGGTGATGGAGTCTCAACTCTCGCTATAGGGCATTATAGTTCGTTAGAAAACGAAATTGAGGAGAAAATATCAGCTCTAGAGACACAATCAAGTGTTTGGCATAGCCAAATGAGTGTTCTAGAGCTCTCACACAATACTCAGAGTAGTGTGACTAAAATAAATAGCCTCAAAAGGAAGTTGGAAACTAACGAAAGTGCAATCAACATTTTTGACGGGGAATTAATAATGCACAAAATGTTATTAGAGACATTTAAAAGAAAAAAATAAAAAATAATAATAATAATTAAAATGTAATAGCATATACATATATATATATAACTCGAAAAATTGTTATAATTAGAATATAATTCTTTATTTAAAAAACAACAATTGTATAATTTTAAGTTGTAATATTTGTTAATAATATTTGAAATAAAAAAGAAAATAAATTATATAATAAAATCAAATCATTCTTTGTTTACTTTCTTACAAAATTTCTGTTTTATAAACCCAACTATCTTCGGATTTAGGGAAACCCAACCAGCGTACAAGTGCTCTGTTGCCTTTCTTTCTCAAGACTTTCTCAACTAGATAGGTATCGGGAAAACTTGTTTTTTTCAGTTCTTCTTTATAAAAACCTCCCCTAATTGGATTCCCATTCAAGTCTTGGAGTAAGTATGTTGTTGGATAGGTATTTTGTACTTTGATTATCTTAAAAATTTCGGTTGTCCAATTGGGGGTATACCCTTTTTCAAATACATGTTTGTACTTGCTAATGCGTACATAGTCACCCATTTTCAGTTGGCTACCCGAAAAAATTTTAATGTTATTATAAGCAGTTTCCAAGATTTTTTTCTCATTCCCGCTATTCACATTAATGGGTGCAATTTTTATTGTTCTATGCACTCTGTTGTTGTAAACGGAAATTAACCTTTTGTAGACATCAATCCACTTGTATGCTCCATTGAAACTGAATTCCCGCCACATGAGCTCTTTCAAAGACCTGTTGAATCGTTCTACGATTGATGCCTTTAGGGTACTAAATGTTGAATAGTGGTTGATTCCATAGCGTTTACTCAATCCCTTAAACAGAGTGTTAAAGAACTCTTTACCATCATCTGTTTGGAGATTCTTAGGTACTCCACGTCCTGACTTAAATATTTTCTCCATTGCCAGAGCTACATCCTTTGCTTGTTTTGATTTTATAGCTTCAGCCCAGGCAAATTTCGAGAACGTATCAATTACTGTTAACAGATAGCGATATCCATTGTTCGACTGTGCATACTTCCCCATTTCAACCAAGTCTGCTTGCCACAAATCGTTTATTCCTTTTGTAATGACTCTACGTCGTAGGAAATTCTTGCGTGAGGGAGCATGTAATTCATTAATAATCTCTCGTCTGCTCATCGTAGTGACTAATGAAATGACTTGATGTGATAATAATTTCTTAAAAGTGTCCTATATATCAGAGTTTTAAAGCATGTAAAATTTTTTCATGGATATCTGCAACAGCCCTTTCAACTCTATACAATCTCTCTTCAATGTCATTAATTGTGAGGAGTATTGCTCCATTGTCTACATCTCGATTTTGTGGAATCAATGATGTTAGAGATTCTCGAAGTTCGTTTATGCTCCTATCCACATATGCTTTAATAACAATGTCCGTGTTCTCTTTGGGATTACTCCCATTTTTTACACGTTTTTGATGAATGTTAAAGTTACCATCTGCATCAATGAAAATTCTTGATAAATTTTGCTCGTATCTCTTTAAATGGTCAGAGCTCTGCTTATCAGTTATGTAATGTCCAAACTTGTCAACAGACATGATGATTATAAATTTAATTGAATAACAACACCTTGTTATATACCGTCTTAATGTATAATTTGTGCCTCTCTCAATTCTTCAATTATGGACGTAATTTCGTTACTATGACTACTATTGCCTGCCGATTGTGATGCTATTAAGAGTTGTAGTCGCTCAACCATCTCATTTGGGTCATCCCAGTACACATAGTTGGGTTTGCTCATGTCAAGTGTCATGAATCCAGACCCAGATACACTTGTTTTGGTGCGTTTGGGTGTTGATTCAGCATTGGGTGATTTCGCTAAAAGTGGTTTTATAATTTTTGAATATTTCAGCGCTTTTGTTCCTTTGACCTGTCCATTTGGTTGAAAGTTTCTTCGGTGTACACATGTTTTTAATAAAATTTCTCTATATATTTCCAACTCGTTCTCGTTGTAATTTTGAGGGTGGTGATGGAATATTAAAGAATATAATCCTCTAGTGAGTCGCCAGTTTTGTCCATCATCAAATTCAATGTTATTGTTGCTCACATTGATGCGACTATTCCCCAACATTAATTGTCCACTTGCATTTTTGTGTGGTCCATACGACTTGTCCAAGAGAAATTCACGTGCCAGTTCACTAATATCTAAATTTTTTAGAGTCTCATCATGTAGTGCTGTTTGAGGTGATATTGAAGCTGGTGATTGAAGTACTCCAAATGATGAGCTCTCTTCATTTAGTGGTTGTGCTGGTGATGGTGGGAGGGTTTGTCTTGATAACACTCTCGATGAGTGAGGTGCATCAGGTAGTGTAAATGATGTATCCTCAATGGCCGGTTGAGAATAGAATTGATCATCATCATCATCATCATCATTCTCTTGCTTACTATTCAAGCTCCAATTTGATGACTTGTAATCATTAGGCTTTTTAAGTTTCTTCATCTTCTTTGTCATATGTTGTGGTGTACCACCATCAGTCTCTATTTCAGCTTTAATATTTCTAAACTCTTTGGGTATCATGTGTTGTAATTGTTTGTTGTCATGAACGAGT
This sequence comes from Drosophila rubida, assembly GCA_035046165.1. Classification (NCBI taxonomy): domain Eukaryota; kingdom Metazoa; phylum Arthropoda; class Insecta; order Diptera; family Drosophilidae; genus Drosophila; species Drosophila rubida. The sequence goes on along the minus strand of JAWNOF010000024.1, from coordinate 43,343 downwards.
TCATGTAAAGGTTCAGTAATAGGCTTGAATGTTTCCTCTAAACCAATAGTATTTAAACCTCTGAGTTGTTTAATCTCACAAAATTTTTTTTTTAAAGCATTTCGACTTTTAGTCAGTTGAGTTAGAATATGTTGATTCATTGTATTCAAATTTGAAATTACAATACTTCACTGCTCTGGTTATGACTCTCTCGTGTTAGATAGTAGACTGTGTAAGATATATATATATATATATATATATATATATATATATATATATACATATATATATATACATATATCTGGTAAACAGACCTGGTTGTATAGACCAGGTCTGATAAACGGATCTGATCGTATAGACCAGGTCTGGTAAACGGATCTGGTCGTATAGACCAGGTCTGGTAAACGGATCTGATCGTATAGACCAGGTCTGGTAAACGGACCTGGTTGTATAGACCAGGTCTGGTAAACGGACCTGATTGTATAGACCAGGTCTGATAAACGGATCTGATCGTATAGACCAGGTCTGGTAAACGGACCTGGTTGTATAGACCAGGTCTGATAAACGGATCTGATCGTATAGACCAGGTCTGGTAAACGGACCTGATTGTATAGACCAGGTCTGATAAACGGATCTGATCGTATAGACCAGGTCTGGTAAACGGACCTGATTGTATAGACCAGGTCTGATAAACTGATCTGATTGTATAGACCAGGTCTGGTAAACGGATCTGGTGGCGTAGCTGAAAATTAATGAAAAATCTGAAATAAAAAAATACCCAATTTCCCATCAAATATAAATGAATAGAATATCTAGATTTTTTTTTTTTTTTTTTAAATTTTTATTTAAATATTGATTTAAAGCCTGAAAATTAATTTTCCCAGATTCCCATTTCCCATTAAAAAGTAATATAGTTTAAATTTCAAAATAATGTTTTATTTAATATATTCATATATATAAATGTATAAATTTATAGAGTGTCCTTCAAATCAATGTCAAAGTTATATTCATCCCTCTTCGTAAGGATGTATTGTTTATTTTTAAATTCCTTTAAAATATCATCATCTATATCGTCAAATCTTGATGGCAGATAAACGTGATGGTTGGGTAGTTCAACCATCACGTTTGTGCCAAACTTTCCCTTCACCTTTTTTGCACCCACCACATCAAAAGATGTGTTTAGTGGGAGCTCCTTAAATTGCAGCTTCTGTTTAATTCGCCGCGAATTAAAGGCTTCCATTACCGGGTCTTCTTCAATATCCTTAAGTAAGGCATCCATATCCTCCTGTGTGACGCCAACGATGGGCATCTCCAATTCACCAAAATTAATTGGTGTGGAGGTGGTGGTGGTGGTGGTGTTGGTGGAAATGTTGCTCATGATGTGGATGCGGATGCTGGTGTGGAAGCAGATGCTGGTGTGTATGTGAATCCTGGAGTGGATGCGGATGCTGGTGCTGATGCCGGTGTGGATGCTGGTGCTGGTGCTGGTGCTGATCCTGGTGTGGATGCTGGTGCTGATGGTGATGCTGATGCTGGTGCTGGTGCTGGTGCTGATGGTGATGCTGGTGCTGGTTCTGATGTTGCTGTTGGTGCTGGTGCTGGTGCTGTTGACGAGCTCGAGACAGTTGGTGACCGAATGATATTTTCCTTCAAGGAACTGGCTGATTTTATACCCATCGACGAACGAATTTCTCTCCATCCTCCGCTATTTGGGTCTATGTCGGTGATCGTCAAGTGTTGACGGACAAAGGGACACATAGTTTTCTCATTGTCAAGTGCACTCCTTCAAAGAACATGCACACACACTCGAGATAAGAAATATACCGACTTTAGTGAAGCGAATGGGCTTGCAACAAAAATTGTAAACACAAATGACCACAGTTTACAGTCCCAAATTTTTGAAAACGTCGATAATTGTACTTGATGTTCTTTCCCAAATATCTTATTACTTCTAAGGGCGGTTGTAAATTTCCAAAACTATCAAAATAATAGCATTGTGATTCTCTCTTGTAATAAGCTACCCAATGTGTTCCTTTTGATGTCGAGTCTGCTAGGTTTATTATTCCACACTCAAGTTGTAATGGGAATTTGGGTAATTCATCCTTCATGAAAACCCCCCGAAAATGTGGAATATTTTTAATTGCAAACCTCATTATATCAAAGTTTGATAATGCTCTTTTGGGTAGCTCACTTATCAGTTTTTTGATTTTCGTTTATTTTTACTTAATGTTATACCATACCCTTTCTTATACGGTTGTAAATACAACCCCGCCCCCAATGCAACCGTTTCCATTTTTTTATTATGTCTCTTGTTCTCTTCAAGTTGTTGTTTTGCCACTTTTGCATTGTTAATTGACTTTACTATTGCTGCACTGCCTGAGGCTAAGCTACCCACAGCACTAAGGGCTGTTAAAATTGGTACAAGTGGTAAGAAACCACCTACTTTGGGTACAGTTATAACCCGTGGAATTACAATGTTTTTCTTACAACCCATCGAGTTAGAGACTGCTTTGCGCGCAACTTTGATTGCATTCAGTATATCAAGTGGTTTATTCTTTTTCAATTCCTTGTTTGCCTTTTTTATTATTGTGGAGAGAGAGGTTTTCAATACTTTCTTTTTCCCCTGCTTTGCACCCATCCCAAATTTTTTCTTCGCCTTCATCATGTTTGTCACAAAATATGCTGCTGCTCTCTCTCCAAGAGTACTATCCCACGCTTTCACACGATTCCAAGCCCTCTCTATCAAAGTTGAGTCAGCTTTATGACGCTCGTTCAAGTCCTTGCTTTGTGAATATGCAATATCGTGCTCCCTACAAGCCTCATCCAATGCATTGATTCCGCGATCACCGCGAGCCAAACGTTTCTCCAACTTTGTGCCGGGGCCACAGTAATTGTATCCAGGTATATGCGCTTCAAAGGGAAGAGCGTCTATTATATTGTTCACAAGACCACCACCCTCTTTGATATCTGATTTTCGAGTGATTATGTTATAAAAGTTTTTGCCCATTTTATAACGTCCTCAATCAACCAACGTCATCCATTGAATGAAGTGCTTTATCCATTAACATGCGATTATTAAGACAAAAGAAAAGCATTGTAGTTAGAAACATTGAGGGTAGTGGCCATGGAAATGATAATAAACATCCTCGTCATAGTACTTTGTTGCCTAACACAATTAGAGGTTTGATTGTTGGACCGTCCAATTGTGGAAAAACCAATGTGATGCTTAGCCTTATAGAGAGTCCGAATGGACTTAAATTTGAAAATATTTATGTATTTTCAAAGAGTCTATATCAACCAAAATATGAGTATTTGGAAAAACTTATAAAACCAATCCGAGGAATGGGATATTTTACATTCTCTGCAAATGATTCAGTTTTAGCACCTCAAGAAGCTAAAACTAATTCGATTATGATATTTGATGATGTTGCGTGTGAGAAGCAAGATAATATTCGAAACTATTTTTGCATGGGTCGACATAAGAATATTGACTCATTCTATTTATGTCAAACTTATACACATATACCAAAACATTTAATACGTGATAATGCAAATTTTATTATAATGTTTAAGCAAGATGATTTAAACATGCGCCATATATATCGAGATCATGTGAACAGTGATATGGATTATGATTCTTTTATGGAAATTTCACGAAAATGTTGGGAGGACAAATTTGGATTTCTATTAATTTCAAAAGATGATGATATGCAAACTGGACGATATAGAAAAGGATTCGATCAATTCATTGTGCTCTAATTAACAATCATTTAAGTGTAATGGGATGAGTGATGTTAAAACAGTATCGATCCAGGCTTCAAAATGTCAACATCATTAACAATTGCGTTAAATGGAAACAGATCTGTTATAACGGAAAACTTTTTCCCGCAAATTGAACTAAAACGGAATTATGAGTGTGCTCTCATTGACTTTTACACGTATAATTCTATACCAAACGTTGATGGCGGGAACAATCTATTTCACATTGGAGATAAAGTCATAGAAATTCCTGTGGGCTCATATGAACTTGATGAGATTACAAAATATATTCTCGACAAACTGAAGGAGTATGATCTAAATGATGCAGTGAAAATTGAAAGCAACAACAACACTCTGCAAGTTCAAATTTACACTAGAAATGAAACAATATTTTTCAATCGTGAACGAAGTATTGGGAAGCTATTTGGATTCAGTAAACGAGTGCTAACCCCAGACGCTAAAAAAATGCACACATCTGATAATCCTGTGAATATTTTAAATATAAATACAATTAGGGTTGAGTGTAACATTATTAGTGGATCGTATGTGGGGAATAGACCGAATCATGTGCTTCACGAATTTGGAATAAACGTCCCACCTGGATATAAAATGAACATTACACCAAGAAACCTGATTTATTTACCTGTCAACACTAGAGAAATAAGCACGCTCGAAGTACGGATAACGGATCAGGACGGGAATTTAGTTAATTTACGTGGAGAAACTGTGTCGATTCGACTACACCTACGGTCAATAGAATGATTATTTATAATAAAAAGTCTACACATCGCCCCACACTCCACATTAGTAAACATAAAGTTGAAGTGAAAGCATCATCATCATCATCATCATCATCACAACTACCCTCAAATCAACGAGCAGTGCTTACACTAAAAAATAAATTAATTTTAAAATCATTGGGATTCAATACTCGATAAAATTGAAGTAAACACTTTCAAATGAATGACATTTTTTTCGTGCAAGATAAGCCTCACAACGATGAGAGTATCACGAAAAAGGAGTATCATACTTATTACCCATATCAACAAAACTTCAAGACAAATGATGAAGTTCGCATCACAATACAGAACCAGGATTTGTATGTGTTGCCGTGTGAGAGTTTTCTCCACATTGAAGGAACACTTTGCAAAATTACTGACGTTAATACAGGAGCAAGTAGCACGAGTGATGTTAATGGTTTGCTTAAAAATAATTGCATGGCCAATTTTCTGGATGAAATAAGATATGAGTTGAATGGATGTGAGCTGGACAGAACACGGTTTACCGGTATTACATCAACGCTCAAGAACTTTCTCTCTGTGGGTCAACAGGAAGGAGTAGTTTATCGCAATGCTGGGTGGAGCGGTGGAGAGAATATCCCCTCGGGAGGATATTTTAGTTTCTCTGTACCACTAAAAATGCTAATGGGATTTGCTGAGGACTATAAGAAAGTCATTTTAAATTGTAAACATGAACTCATCCTCTTGTTGGCCAAAAATACAGATGATGTGTATGTTAAATCAGTTGGAGGTATTCCACATACAATTGAGATACATAGCATTAGTTGGAAAGTTCCACACATAGTTCCGAGCGACAGTACCAAAATCAAAATGTTTAATGTTGTGAAAAGTGGTGCCACACTACCACTAGCATTTCGCAGCTGGGATTGTTATATAAACCCCACACTAGTTCAAGGAACCCATCATGTATGGAATGTTAAGTTGGCTGCAAACAGAGAACGCCCGCGTTTTGCAATCATTGCATTTACATTGAATGGAAATCTCATTACAAACAATTTACGAAATGCAAAAGTATATCTAAATTCTGAAGTCTATCCGTATGAGGATCTAAATATTAAATACAATGAGAACCGGTTTGCTGTCTTGTATGACATGTATGTGAGATTTCAGGAGAGTTACTACAACCGGGAGGCTCGAGCTCTTCTATCTCCAACGGAATTCAAAACAAAGGCTCCTATTGTTGTTGTGGATCTCTCATATCAGAATGAGTCGGTTAAATCAGGACCGATTGATGTTAAAATTTCCACCGAGCTAACTACAGCTAGCGAGATGAATACAAAAGTATATTGCCTTCTCATTCATGATCGTCTAGTTGAATACACTCCTCTGAGTGGATTAGTTCAGCGTCTCGTCTAACAAACTAACCCGAATTTCCTCATTCAAATTTGAAATTCATCAGAAGAAGACGTTCACGCATTTAAATTAAAAAAAAAAAAGAAAAAATGTACTCATCCATTGATAAAACCACTGATATAAACAACAAGACATTGCAACTCATAACGAAAATAAAAAATTTCATTACAATGTTTAAAGGGAAAATTTTTCCTGAGCACATTAAATATCTGGAGGAATCATTAAACTATTTCTATGCTAGAACAAATGATGGTCCACTTGTTTCAACTGTACATGGAGATCATTTCTCTTCATGTGCTTGGGCTCGTGAGGATGTGTACGATGGAGCTGATACATGTGCCTGCCACTTCTATACTGTACGCTTAAACAAATCACTTAAAATCATGAAAATGTATCTAAATTTAGAACATCGTTTCTAATCAATGTGTATGAAATAAAAAATTATATTACAAGAAAATAAATATATGTATTATTTTGGTTGGGTAATGGGAAATGAACATTTGAATTTCAGCATGGCGGTATGAGTGTACGTATCGTCTCTGCACGTTCATTGGTGGGATGAACGACCGCTTTCATCTCTAAACGATCGTCGGTGGTACGAGCACTCGTTTTCCTCCCATCCCTTTCGTTGCGTTGCACCGAGCGTCTTTCCAAAGAGCATGTTTTCCTCCTCTATTGGGCGATCGTTGCCTGCGCTATGAGCGTGCGTATTCGTTTCCACCCCCGTCCTTTCGTTGCATTGGGTGTTCCGAGCGCATTTTCCCACTCCATCGTTCGCTGCGCTATGAGCATCCTATGAGCGTTCGTTTACACCTCCGTCCCTTTCGTTGTGTTGGGTATTCCAAACACATTTTCCCACTCCATCGATCGCTTGTTCGTCAACGCTATTATCGCTTGCGCTATGAGCGTCCTATGAGCGTCCGTTATCGCTTACGCTACGAGCGTCCTATGAGCGTTCGTTTACACCCCCGTCCCTTTCGTTGCGTTGGGTGTTCTGAGCGCCTTTTCCCACTCCATCGATCGCTTATTCGTCAGAGCTATTATCGCTTGCGCTATTAGCATTTGTTTACACCCCCGTCCCTTTCGTTGCGTTGGGTGTTCCGAGCGCCTTTTCCCACTCCATCGATCGCGGCACGTGTCCGTTGCGAGTACTTATCATAATCGTACCCCGACTCCGTTGGCGGATCGTTATCAATCGTCACGAGCCCTCACACCACAAAACTATTGACCCTAATTAAATGCACTTTTTATTATCCTGATCCTTTATTGACAACTTGACAGCTAACATTTTTATTACCCCTTTTTTGACAGCTGACCGTAATTAATTTTAATTTATGACACCCATTAAGTGGCGTGAAAGTGAGGTTTTCATACTACTATTATGATAAGTACTCGCAACGGGCACGTGCCGCGATCGATGGAGTGGGAAAAGGCGCTCGGATGTAACGGACAAGTGTCAAGTGTCGAAAAAAGGCGGGGTGTGAGCAAGCGATCGACAGAGTGGGAAAATGCGCTCCGAACACCCAACGCAACCAAAGGGACGGGGGTGTAAACGGACGCTCATATGACGCTCATAGCGCAAGCGATAACGGATGCTCATAGGACGCTCGTAGCGCAAGCGATAACGAACGCTCATAGGACGCACGCTCATAACGCAGCCAATCATAACGCTGACGAACAAGCGATCGATGGAGTGAGAAAGTGAAAGGGATGGAGGCGTAAACGGACGCTCATAACGCAGGCGATCATAGCGTACGCATCGATGGAGTGGGAAAAGGCGCTCGGAATACCCGTCGCAGCGCAGACAATCATAGCGCTCACGAACAAGTGATCGATGGAGTGGCAAAAGGCGCTAGGAGGAGTGGGAAAGGCGCTCGGAACACCCAACGCAACGAAAGGGAGGGGGTGTAAACGAACGCTCGTAACGCTGACGAACAAGCGATCGATGGAGTGAGAAAGTGAAAGGGATGGAGGCGTAAACGGACGCTCATAACGCAGGCGATCATAGCGTACGCATCGATGGAGTGGGAAAAGGCGCTCGGAATACCCGTCGCAGCGCAGACAATCATAGCGCTCACGAACAAGTGATCGATGGAGTGGGAAAAGGCGCTCGGAATACCCCTCGCAACACAGGCGATCATAGCGCATCGATGGAGTGGGAAAAGGGACGGGGGCGTGAACGGGTGCTCAAAACGTTGGTGAACACTTGACGCGCTCTAAACACTACTTGATGGATCAATAATGTGTGTGTGTGTGTGTGTGTGTGTGTGTATGTGTATGCAAACAAGGCTCGCTTAATGCACCCTACATTAGTTTTACTATGGTGTATCAAGTGCTCATTTTCTGTGCTCTTGAAGTGAAATACTTGAATATGGAGAAAAGTGAAATGCCGAACCCAATTCAAAAATCATTTTTCTGAGTCTTCATCTAGCCTCCTAGAAGCCTTAAGAATCACTACTTATTGTCGTTCGAAGTCATCCACACTCCGCGCTCTCAATACTTTCAACTGAAAATTTAAAAATTTTTAAAAATTTTTAAAAATTATTAAAAGTTTAAATAAAAAACCACACCCCCACCGCCACCACCAACAACATCGCCACCACCACTACGATCAGCGCCACTACAAGCAACACCAACACCATCGTCAACACCCCAACGAGCCCCACCCCGCCAACACCACCAGCACCATCACCACTTTCGCCACCGCCAACACCCCCAGCACAACCAAAATGGCCAACTACTTCAACTCCATCTCCACCATCAACAATGGAAACACCATGAATGGTGCTTATTGCAACTCCTGCAGCCAATTTCTACCTGCGGGTATGCAATGGCATCATCATGCACGTACTGAGCAGCATAAATACAATGCTATGCGACCGCTCGATGGAAATGTGAAGCAAATTATTGATGGATACAAGGGACGTATCCTTCAATATATGTTTTTAAATGAGGGAGCTGCTGTTAGGCTTCCAACGGAATTTTTAAATGAAGCGGGACTAGCACTGCTCCCTCACTTGGAAAGGGTGATGACCTTTCATTTTGCCTCAAAGACAAACTTTGAAATGTTTGCAGAGTACATGATGGTGAAAGATCATGATACTCTAATTGATGTGAAATCGTTCCAGAGTAAGATGACTCTGGTTACGATTGGGAGCAACACAACGGAAGTTTTCAAAACCCATGCAGATGATATAACATCCAAAATGGGTGAGTTTCAAGAAAAAGACAGTGGATGGACAATGACACGTCTGATTCGGCTTGAAATGAATATGCTCCAATGTGATCCTCTGAAAGGATCCGAGCATTTCGAGCTTCCACTGAAGCTGAAAAAACGAAAAGGTGTTGTCAATGTGCGAAACAATGACATTTTCTGTTTCAAGTGGGCAATAATTTCAGCCCTGAAACCATCAACAAAACCAGATCGCTGTAGTAGTTATGGTGTAAATATTAATTTACCCATAATACACCTTGACAACATCAACATTAAGCTGGATTTTTCGGGACTAACATTCCCGATGGAAATAAAAAATATAAAAAATTTTGCTGATCAAAACCATCAAATCAGCATTAATGTATTTGGATATGATGAGGAGAGCAATAAAGTGTATGGACCACTTTACAGTGCTGGCGTGGAGAAGGAGCTCCACATTAATTTAATGTTCATCGATGGACCGACAGCTGGTGCTTACGGACACTTTGTATGGATAAAAAACATGTCAGCGTAAGTTAAAACACTTAAATATATATATATATACATAGAGCAAATAGCTAACACATACAATTTCTTTATCTACAGTGTTTTATCACAACAATTGGGAAGCCAACGTACGCGACGTTGGTTTTGCAACCAATGTTTGAGATACTCCACCAGCGAGGAGAGGGCACATCGACATGCTGAGAGATGCAGCAAAATTGTCACAGAGCCCCCCAAACCGGATGCAGGCGAACTGTATTTCATCAATCAACATCGCCAGCTAGAGGTTCCATTTGTTGTGTATGCCGACTTCGAATGCGTATTGGAACCATCATCATCATCATCATCATCATCAGCAGATGTGAGTGTTTCATCAACAACAATTATTAATAAGCATATTCCCGTAGCATTTGCATACTACATCAAGTGTGCATTTGACTCGAGGTTAGATAAGTTTGTTTTAGAAACAGGCAAAAATGTTGGAAGCACTTTCGTTAGGAAACTAACATCCGATTTGTCCGATCTCTATGAAAACCACATGAAACGTGTGGTGCCCCTTCAAATGAGTCCACAAGACTCATTCGATTTTGATGAGGCTTTAAATTGTCATATTTGTCAGGGTATTTTAGGCAATGATAGAGTGCGAGACCACTGTCATTTCACTGGTAAATACAGAGGTTCAGCACACAGTGCATGCAACCTAAAATATAAGACAAATAATTTCATACCCGTCTTTTTTCATAATTTTTCCAAATATGACGCTCATTTATTTGTAAAGGAGCTCAGTGAGGTTGAAGGGGAAATTAAAGTGATTCCCTTGAATAAGGAATTGTATATTTCTATTTCAAAATATATTCCCCTTCAACAAAACACGCTGGAAATTAGATTTTTAGACACGTTTAGATTCATGCCCTCTAGCCTAGACACTCTTGCCGGGAACCTTGACGAGGAAAATTTCAGTGTAACGAAAAAACAATACCCAAATTTGCTAGATTTTGCTCTCGTTCGTAGGAAAGGTGTTTTTCCCTATGAATATTTAGATTCAATGAAGAGGCTAGAAGAAACTTGTCTACCACCAAGGAGCAAGTTCTATAGTCATTTGTCAGAATCTGAATGTTCTGAGGCAGACTACCTGCATGCCTGTCAAGTGTGGGATCACTTCAAGTGTAAAACACTTCGGGACTACATGGAGTTGTATTTGAAAACTGATGTTTTATTGTTAACAGACGTTTTTCAAAACTTTAGGGCAATTTGTTCAGGCATTTATCAGCTTGATCCTGCCCATTATTATACAACGCCTGGTTTGTCTTGGGATGCAATGCTGAAGACTACAGAGATTCGCCTCGAATTACTCACTGATATAGATATGATAAGATTTATTCAGTGTGGAATTCGAGGCGGATTAGTACAATGTAGTCATAGGCATACAAAGGCAAACCACAAGTACCTTAAAGATTATGATTCTACAAGAGAATCAGAATATTTAATGTATGTGGATGCCAACAATTTGTATGGTTGGGCCATGTCTGAACCACTACCATATGGTGAGTTCAAATGGCTTGAACCGGAGGAAGTCAAAACATTTAATGTTGAGACGATTTCTGACAACGGCGAGTATGGGTATATTCTGGAAGTGGACCTGGAATACCCATACTCGCTGCATGACACACACAATGACCTCCCATTCTGCCCGGCCAACAAGTTGGCGTCAAAAGACGCAAAAGTCCCAAAATTGATAGCCGATCTCCGTGATAAGGAGAAGTATATTATACATTATAAAACTTTAAATCAATGTATATTGAACGGCTTAAAATTAAAAAAGATCCACAGTGTGTTGGAATTTAAGCAAAAGCCCTGGCTTAAAAAATACATTGATATAAACACAGAGCATAGAACGAGGGCAAAAAATACATTCGAAAAAGATTTTTTTAAACTGCTCAATAACGCTGTGTATGGTAAAACCATGGAAAACAGTGAGAAAAGGGTTGATGTTCGTATTGTAACAGAGTGGGAAACTCCCACTCTAGGCTCACAAGGCGGACGCCCAAAATTATGTGCAAGGGACCTGATTGCAAGATCAAATTTTCATAGCGCATCCAAGTTTTCTGAAACTATGTATGCAATTCAAATGAAAAGGCTACACAATATTTGCGATAAGCCAATATATTTAGGCTTTGTAGTTTTGGAATTATCGAAATACAAAATGTATGATTTCCACTACAATTATATGAAGCCCAAATTTAGGGAAGCCCTGAAACTTAATTATATGGACACTGATTCATTTATATATTCAATAAAGACCGAAGATTTATATCGAGATATTCGACAAGATGTTGAATACAAATTCGATACATCAGAATACTCAAATGAATTAGCGTCCCTTTATAATTTTAAACAATGCAACAAGAAGCGTTTGGGCTTCTTTAAAGATGAGCTACATGGTAGGCCAATGACAGAGTTTGTTGGTCTACGCTCAAAAATGTATGCCTACAAGTCAGAATCAGGTCCCAATACAGAAGAGCATTGTGTAAAAAAAAATAAAGGCGTGAAACGAAGTTGCCTTAAAAAAATTACCTTTGAAGGGTATAAAAATTGTCTAGTGACAGGCCAGCAAGAGCGTGATAGCATGTATATGTTTAGGTCTAGAGGGCATGAAATTAGTACTCTAAAAACCACCAAAGTCGTATTAGACAACAAAGACGACAAAAGGCTAATATGTGGTGATGGAGTCTCAACTCTCGCTATAGGGCATTATAGTTCGTTAGAAAACGAAATTGAGGAGAAAATATCAGCTCTAGAGACACAATCAAGTGTTTGGCATAGCCAAATGAGTGTTCTAGAGCTCTCACACAATACTCAGAGTAGTGTGACTAAAATAAATAGCCTCAAAAGGAAGTTGGAAACTAACGAAAGTGCAATCAACATTTTTGACGGAGAATTAATAATGCACAAAATGTTATTAGAGACATTTAAAAGAAAAAAATAAAAAATAATAATAATAATTAAAATGTAATAGCATATACATATATATATATAACTCGAAAAATTGTTATAATTAGAATATAATTCTTTATTTAAAAAACAACAATTGTATAATTTTAAGTTGTAATATTTGTTAATAATATTTGAAATAAAAAAGAAAATAAATTATATAATAAAATCAAATCATTCTTTGTTTACTTTCTTACAAAATTTCTGTTTTATAAACCCAACTATCTTCGGATTTAGGGAAACCCAACCAGCGTACAAGTGCTCTGTTGCCTTTCTTTCTCAAGACTTTCTCAACTAGATAGGTATCGGGAAAACTTGTTTTTTTCAGTTCTTCTTTATAAAAACCTCCCCTAATTGGATTCCCATTCAAGTCTTGGAGTAAGTATGTTGTTGGATAGGTATTTTGTACTTTGATTATCTTAAAAATTTCGGTTGTCCAATTGGGGGTATACCCTTTTTCAAATACATGTTTGTACTTGCTAATGCGTACATAGTCACCCATTTTCAGTTGGCTACCCGAAAAAATTTTAATGTTATTATAAGCAGTTTCCAAGATTTTTTTCTCATTCCCGCTATTCACATTAATGGGTGCAATTTTTATTGTTCTATGCACTCTGTTGTTGTAAACGGAAATTAACCTTTTGTAGACATCAATCCACTTGTATGCTCCATTGAAACTGAATTCCCGCCACATGAGCTCTTTCAAAGACCTGTTGAATCGTTCTACGATTGATGCCTTTAGGGTACTAAATGTTGAATAGTGGTTGATTCCATAGCGTTTACTCAATCCCTTAAACAGAGTGTTAAAGAACTCTTTACCATCATCTGTTTGGAGATTCTTAGGTACTCCACGTCCTGACTTAAATATTTTCTCCATTGCCAGAGCTACATCCTTTGCTTGTTTTGATTTTATAGCTTCAGCCCAGGCAAATTTCGAGAACGTATCAATTACTGTTAACAGATAGCGATATCCATTGTTCGACTGTGCATACTTCCCCATTTCAACCAAGTCTGCTTGCCACAAATCGTTTATTCCTTTTGTAATGACTCTACGTCGTAGGAAATTCTTGCGTGAGGGAGCATGTAATTCATTAATAATCTCTCGTCTGCTCATCGTAGTGAGTAATGAAATGACTTGATGTGATAATAATTTCTTAAAAGTGTCCTATATATCAGAGTTTTAAAGCATGTAAAATTTTTTCATGGATATCTGCAACAGCCCTTTCAACTCTATACAATCTCTCTTCAATGTCATTAATTGTGAGGAGTATTGCTCCATTGTCTACATCTCGATTTTGTGGAATCAATGATGTTAGAGATTCTCGAAGTTCGTTTATGCTCCTATCCACATATGCTTTAATAACAATGTCCGTGTTCTCTTTGGGATTACTCCCATTTTTTACACGTTTTTGATGAATGTTAAAGTTACCATCTGCATCAATGAAAATTCTTGATAAATTTTGCTCGTATCTCTTTAAATGGTCAGAGCTCTGCTTATCAGTTATGTAATGTCCAAACTTGTCAACAGACATGATGATTATAAATTTAATTGAATAACAACACCTTGTTATATACCGTCTTAATGTATAATTTGTGCCTCTCTCAATTCTTCAATTATGGACGTAATTTCGTTACTATGACTACTATTGCCTGCCGATTGTGAGGCTATTAAGAGTTGTAGTCGCTCAACCATCTCATTTGGGTCATCCCAGTACACATAGTTGGGTTTGCTCATGTCAAGTGTCATGAATCCAGACCCAGATACACTTGTTTTGGTGCGTTTGGGTGTTGATTCAGCATTGGGTGATTTCGCTAAAAGTGGTTTTATAATTTTTGAATATTTCAGCGCTTTTGTTCCTTTCACCTGTCCATTTGGTTGAAAGTTTCTTCGGTGTACACATGTTTTTAATAAAATTTCTCTATATATTTCCAACTCGTTCTCGTTGTAATTTTGAGGGTGGTGATGGAATATTAAAGAATATAATCCTCTAGTGAGTCGCCAGTTTTGTCCATCATCAAATTCAATGTTATTGTTGCTCACATTGATGCGACTATTCCCCAACATTAATTGTCCACTTGCATTTTTGTGTGGTCCATACGACTTGTCCAAGAGAAATTCACGTGCCAGTTCACTAATATCTAAATTTTTTAGAGTCTCATCATGTAGTGCTGTTTGAGGTGATATTGAAGCTGGTGATTGAAGTACTCCAAATGATGAGCTCTCTTCATTTAGTGGTTGTGCTGGTGATGGTGGGAGGGTTTGTCTTGATAACACTCTCGATGAGTGAGGTGCATCAGGTAGTGTAAATGATGTATCCTCAATGGCCGGTTGAGAATAGAATTGATCATCATCATCATCATCATCATTCTCTTGCTTACTATTCAAGCTCCAATTTGATGACTTGTAATCATTAGGCTTTTTAAGTTTCTTCATCTTCTTTGTCATATGTTGTGGTGTACCACCATCAGTCTCTATTTCAGCTTTAATATTTCTAAACTCTTTGGGTATCATGTGTTGTAATTGTTTGTTGTCATGAACGAGTTCATGTAAAGGTTCAGTAATAGGCTTGAATGTTTCCTCCAAACCAATAGTATTTAAACCTCTGAGTTGTTTAATCTCACAAAATTTTTTTTTTAAAGCATTTCGACTTTTAGTCAGTTGAGTTAGAATATGTTGATTCATTGTATTCAAATTTGAAATTACAATACTTCACTGCTCTGGTTATGACTCTCTCGTGTTAGATAGTAGACTGTGTAAGATATATATATATATATATATATATATATATATATATATATATATACATATATCTGGTAAACAGACCTGGTTGTATAGACCAGGTCTGATAAACGGATCTGATCGTATAGACCAGGTCTGGTAAACGGATCTGGTCGTATAGACCAGGTCTGGTAAACGGATCTGATCGTATAGACCAGGTCTGGTAAACGGATCTGGTTGTATAGACCAGGTCTGATAAACGGATCTGATCGTATAGACCAGGTCTGGTAAACGGATCTGATCGTATAGACCAGGTCTGGTAAACGGATCTGATTGTATAGACCAGGTCTGGTAAACGGATCTGATTGTATAGACCAGGTCTGATAAACGGATCTGGTCGTATAGACCAGGTCTGGTAAACGGATCTGGTTGTATAGACCAGGTCTGGTAAACGGATCTGATCGTATAGACCAGGTCTGGTAAACGGACCTGATTGTATAGACCAGGTCTGATAAACGGATCTGATCGTATAGACCAGGTCTGGTAAACGGACCTGATTGTATAGACCAGGTCTGATAAACTGATCTGATTGTATAGACCAGGTCTGGTAAACGGATCTGGTGGCGTAGCTGAAAATTAATGAAAAATCTGAAATAAAAAAATACCCAATTTCCCATCAAATATAAATGAATAGAATATCTATATTTTTTTTTTTTTTTTAAATTTTTATTTAAATATTGATTTAAAGCCTGAAAATTAATTTTCCCAGATTCCCATTTCCCATTAAAAAGTAATATAGTTTAAATTTCAAAATAATGTTTTATTTAATATATTCATATATATAAATGTATAAATTTATAGAGTGTCCTTCAAATCAATATCAAAGTTATATTCATCCCTCTTCGTAAGGATGTATTGCTTATTTTTAAATTCCTTTAAAATATCATCATCTATATCGTCAAATCTTGATGGCAGATAAACGTGATGGTTGGGTAGTTCAACCATCACGTTTGTGCCAAACTTTCCCTTCACCTTTTTTGCACCCACCACATCAAAAGATGTGTTTAGTGGGAGCTCCTTAAATTGCAGCTTCTGTTTAATTCGCCGCGAATTAAAGGCTTCCATTACCGGGTCTTCTTCAATATCCTTAAGTAATGCATCCATATCCTCCTGTGTGACGCCAACGATGGGCATCTCCAATTCACCAAAATTAATTGGTGTGGAGGTGGTGGTGGTGGTGGTGTTGGTGGAAATGTTGCTCATGATGTGGATGCGGATGCTGGTGTGGATGCAGATGCTGGTGTGTATGTGAATGCTGGAGTGGATGCGGATGCTGGTGCTGATGCCGGTGTGGATGCTGGTGCTGGTGCTGGTGCTGATCCTGGTGTGGATGCTGGTGCTGATGGTGATGCTGATGCTGGTGCTGGTGCTGGTGCTGATGGTGATGCTGGTGCTGGTTCTGATGTTGCTGTTGGTGCTGGTGCTGGTGCTGTTGACGAGCTCGAGACAGTTGGTGACCGAATGATATTTTCCTTCAAGGAACTGGCTGATTTTATACCCATCGACGAACGAATTTCTCTCCATCCTCCGCTATTTGGGACTATGTCGGTGATCGTCAAGTGTTGACGGACAAAGGGACACATAGTTTTCTCATTGTCAAGTGCACTCCTTCAAAGAACATGCACACACACTCGAGATAAGAAATATACCGACTTTAGTGAAACGAATGGGCTTGCAACAAAAATTGTAAACACAAATGACCACAGTTTACAGTCCCAAATTTTTGAAAACGTCGATAATTGTACTTGATGTTCTTTCCCAAATATCTTATTACTTCTAAAGGCGGTTGTAAATTTCCAAAACTATCAAAATAATAGCATTGTGATTCTCTCTTGTAATAAGCTACCCAATGTGTTCCTTTTGATGTCGAGTCTGCTAGGTTTATTATTCCACACTCAAGTTGTAATGGGAATTTGGGTAATTCATCCTTCATGAAAACCCCCCGAAAATGTGGAATATTTTTAATTGCAAACCTCATTATATCAAAGTTTGATAATGCTCTTTTGGGTAGCTCACTTATCAGTTTTTTGATTTTCGTTTATTTTTACTTAATGTTATACCATACCCTTTCTTATACGGTTGTAAATACAACCCCGCCCCCAATGCAACCGTTTCCATTTTTTTATTATGTCTCTTGTTCTCTTCAAGTTGTTGTTTTGCCACTTTTGCATTGTTAATTGACTTTACTATTGCTGCACTGCCTGAGGCTAAGCTACCCACAGCACTAAGGGCTGTTAAAATTGGTACAAGTGGTAAGAAACCACCTACTTTGGGTACAGTTATAACCCGTGGAATTACAATGTTTTTCTTACAACCCATCGAGTTAGAGACTGCTTTGCGCGCAACTTTGATTGCATTCAGTATATCAAGTGGTTTATTCTTTTTCAATTCCTTGTTTGCCTTTTTTATTATTGTGGAAGAGAGGTTTTCAATACTTTCTTTTTCCCCTGCTTTGCACCCATCCCAAATTTTTTCTTCGCCTTCATCATGTTTGTTACAAAATATGCTGCTGCTCTCTCTCCAAGAGTACTATCCCACGCTTTCACACGATTCCAAGCCCTCTCTATCAAAGTTGAGTCAGCTTTATGACGCTCGTTCAAGTCCTTGCTTTGTGAATATGCAATATCGTGCTCCCTACAAGCCTCATCCAATGCATTGATTCCGCGATCACCGCGAGCCAAACGTTTCTCCAACTTTGTGCCGGGGCCACAGTAATTGTATCCAGGTATATGCGCTTCAAAGGGAAGAGCGTCTATTATATTGTTCACAAGACCACCACCCTCTTTGATATCTGATTTTCGAGTGATTATGTTATAAAAGTTTTTGCCCATTTTATAACGTCCTCAATCAACCAACGTCATCCATTGAATGAAGTGCTTTATCCATTAACATGCGATTATTAAGACAAAAGAAAAGCATTGTAGTTAGAAACATTGAGGGTAGTGGCCATGGAAATGATAATAAACATCCTCGTCATAGTACTTTGTTGCCTAACACAATTAGAGGTTTGATTGTTGGACCGTCCAATTGTGGAAAAACCAATGTGATGCTTAGCCTTATAGAGAGTCCGAATGGACTTAAATTTGAAAATATTTATGTATTTTCAAAGAGTCTATATCAACCAAAATATGAGTATTTGGAAAAACTTATAAAACCAATCCGAGGAATGGGATATTTTACATTCTCTGCAAATGATTCAGTTTTAGCACCTCAAGAAGCTAAAACTAATTCGATTATGATATTTGATGATGTTGCGTGTGAGAAGCAAGATAATATTCGAAACTATTTTTGCATGGGTCGACATAAGAATATTGACTCATTCTATTTATGTCAAACTTATACACATATACCAAAACATTTAATACGTGATAATGCAAATTTTATTATAATGTTTAAGCAAGATGATTTAAACATGCGCCATATATATCGAGATCATGTGAACAGTGATATGGATTATGATTCTTTTATGGAAATTTCACGAAAATGTTGGGAGGACAAATTTGGATTTCTATTAATTTCAAAAGATGATGATATGCAAACTGGACGATATAGAAAAGGATTCGATCAATTCATTGTGCTCTAATTAACAATCATTTAAGTGTAATGGGATGAGTGATGTTAAAACAGTATCGATCCAGGCTTCAAAATGTCAACATCATTAACAATTGCGTTAAATGGAAACAGATCTGTTATAACGGAAAACTTTTTCCCGCAAATTGAACTAAAACGGAATTATGAGTGTGCTCTCATTGACTTTTACACATATAATTCTATACCAAACGTTGATGGCGGGAACAATCTATTTCACATTGGAGATAAAGTCATAGAAATTCCTGTGGGCTCATATGAACTTGATGAGATTACAAAATATATTCTCGACAAACTGAAGGAGTATGATCTAAATGATGCAGTGAAAATTGAAAGCAACAACAACACTCTGCAAGTTCAAATTTACACTAGAAATGAAACAATATTTTTCAATCGTGAACGAAGTATTGGGAAGCTATTTGGATTCAGTAAACGAGTGCTAACCCCAGACGCTAAAAAAATGCACACATCTGATAATCCTGTGAATATTTTAAATATAAATACAATTAGGGTTGAGTGTAACATTATTAGTGGATCGTATGTGGGGAATAGACCGAATCATGTGCTTCACGAATTTGGAATAAACGTCCCACCTGGATATAAAATGAACATTACACCAAGAAACCTGATTTATTTACCTGTCAACACTAGAGAAATAAGCACGCTCGAAGTACGGATAACGGATCAGGACGGGAATTTAGTTAATTTACGTGGAGAAACTGTGTCGATTCGACTACACCTACGGTCAATAGAATGATTATTTATAATAAAAAGTCTACACATCGCCCCACACTCCACATTAGTAAACATAAAGTTGAAGTGAAAGCATCATCATCATCATCATCATCATCACAACTACCCTCAAATCAACGACCAGTGCTTACACTAAAAAATAAATTAATTTTAAAATCATTGGGATTCAATACTCGATAAAATTGAAGTAAACACTTTCAAATGAATGACATTTTTTTCGTGCAAGATAAGCCTCACAACGATGAGAGTATCACGAAAAAGGAGTATCATACTTATTACCCATATCAACAAAACTTCAAGACAAATGATGAAGTTCGCATCACAATACAGAACCAGGATTTGTATGTGTTGCCGTGTGAGAGTTTTCTCCACATTGAAGGAACACTTTGCAAAATTACTGACGTTAATACAGGAGCAAGTAGCACGAGTGATGTTAATGGTTTGCTCAAAAATAATTGCATGGCCAATTTTCTGGATGAAATAAGATATGAGTTGAATGGATGTGAGCTGGACAGAACACGGTTTACCGGTATTACATCAACGCTCAAGAACTTTCTCTCTGTGGGTCAACAGGAAGGAGTAGTTTATCGCAATGCTGGGTGGAGCGGTGGAGAGAATATCCCCTCGGGAGGATATTTTAGTTTCTCTGTACCACTAAAAATGCTAATGGGATTTGCTGAGGACTATAAGAAAGTCATTTTAAATTGTAAACATGAACTCATCCTCTTGTTGGCCAAAAATACAGATGATGTGTATGTTAAATCAGTTGGAGGTATTCCACATACAATTGAGATACATAGCATTAGTTGGAAAGTTCCACACATAGTTCCGAGCGACAGTACCAAAATCAAAATGTTTAATGTTGTGAAAAGTGGTGCCACACTACCACTAGCATTTCGCAGCTGGGATTGTTATATAAACCCCACACTAGTTCAAGGAACCCATCATGTATGGAATGTTAAGTTGGCTGCAAACAGAGAACGCCCGCGTTTTGCAATCATTGCATTTACATTGAATGGAAATCTCATTACAAACAATTTACGAAATGCAAAAGTATATCTAAATTCTGAAGTCTATCCGTATGAGGATCTAAATATTAAATACAATGAGAACCGGTTTGCTGTCTTGTATGACATGTATGTGAGATTTCAGGAGAGTTACTACAACCGGGAGGCTCGAGCTCTTCTATCTCCAACGGAATTCAAAACAAAGGCTCCTATTGTTGTTGTGGATCTCTCATATCAGAATGAGTCGGTTAAATCAGGACCGATTGATGTTAAAATTTCCACCGAGCTAACTACAGCTAGCGAGATGAATACAAAAGTATATTGCCTTCTCATTCATGATCGTCTAGTTGAATACACTCCTCTGAGTGGATTAGTTCAGCGTCTCGTCTAACAAACTAACACGAATTTCCTCATTCAAATTTGAAATTCATCAGAAGAAGACGTTCACGCATTTAAATTAAAAAAAAAAAAGAAAAAATGTTCTCATCCATTGATAAAACCACTGATATAAACAACAAGACATTTCAACTCATAACGAAAATAAAAAATTTCATTACAATGTTTAAAGGGAAAATTTTTCCTGAGCACATTAAATATCTGGAGGAATCATTAAACTATTTCTATGCTAGAACAAATGATGGTCCACTTGTTTCAACTGTACATGGAGATCATTTCTCTTCATGTGCTTGGGCTCGTGAGGATGTGTACGATGGAGCTGATACATGTGCCTGCCACTTCTATACTGTACGCTTAAACAAATCACTTAAAATCATGAAAATGTATCTAAATTTAGAACATCGTTTCTAATCAATGTGTATGAAATAAAAAATTATATTACAAGAAAATAAATATATGTATTATTTTGGTTGGGTAATGGGAAATGAACATTTGAATTTCAGCATGGCGGTATGAGTGTACGTATCGTCTCTGCACGTTCATTGGTGGGATGAACGACCGCTTTCGTCTCTAAACGATCGTCGGTGGTACGAGCACTCGTTTTCCTCCCATCCCTTTCGTTGCGTTGCACCGAGCGTCTTTCCAAAGAGCATGTTTTCCTCCTCTATTGGGCGATCGTTGCCTGCGCTATGAGCGTGCGTATTCGTTTCCACCCCCGTCCTTTCGTTGCATTGGGTGTTCCGAGCGCATTTTCCCACTCCATCGTTCGCTGCGCTATGAGCATCCTATGAGCGTTCGTTTACACCTCCGTCCCTTTCGTTGTGTTGGGTATTCCAAACACATTTTCCCACTCCATCGATCGCTTGTTCGTCAACGCTATTATCGCTTGCGCTATGAGCGTCCTATGAGCGTCCGTTATCGCTTACGCTACGAGCGTCCTATGAGCGTTCGTTTACACCCCCGTCCCTTTCGTTGCGTTGGGTGTTCTGAGCGCCTTTTCCCACTCCATCGATCGCTTATTCGTCAGAGCTATTATCGCTTGCGCTATTAGCATTTGTTTACACCCCCGTCCCTTTCGTTGCGTTGGGTGTTCCGAGCGCCTTTTCCCACTCCATCGATCGCGGCACGTGTCCGTTGCGAGTACTTATCATAATCGTACCCCGACTCCGTTGGCGGATCGTTATCAATCGTCACGAGCCCTCACACCACAAAACTATTGACCCTAATTAAATGCACTTTTTATTATCCTGATCCTTTATTGACAACTTGACAGCTAACATTTTTATTACCCCTTTTTTGATAGCTGACCGTAATTAATTTTAATTTATGACACCCATTAAGTGGCGTGAAAGTGAGGTTTTCATACTACTTGTACAATTTTAACAGCCCTTAGTGCTGTAGGTAGCTTAGCCTCAGGCAGTGCAGCAATAGTAAAGTCAATTAACAATGCAAAAGTGGCAAAACAACAACTTGAAGAGAACAAGAGACATAATAAAAAAATGGAAACGGTTGCATTGGGGGCGGGGTTGTATTTACAACCATATAAGAAAGGGTATGGTATAACATTAAGTAAAAATAAACGAAAATCAAAAAACTGATAAGTGAGCTACCCAAAAGAGCATTATCAAACTTTGATATAATGAGGTTTGCAATTAAAAATATTCCACATTTTCGGGGGGTTTTCATGAAGGATGAATTACCAAAATTCCCATTACAACTTGAGTGTGGAATAATAAACCTAGCAGACTCGACATCAAAAGGAACACATTGGGTAGCTTATTACAAGAGAGAATCACAATGCTATTATTTTGATAGTTTTGGAAATTTACAACCGCCTTTAGAAGTAATAAGATATTTGGGAAAGAACATCAAGTACAATTATCGACGTTTTCAAAAATTTGGGACTGTAAACTGTGGTCATTTGTGTTTACAATTTTTGTTGCAAGCCCATTCGTTTCACTAAAGTCGGTATATTTCTTATCTCGAGTGTGTGTGCATGTTCTTTGAAGGAGTGCACTTGACAATGAGAAAACTATGTGTCCCTTTGTCCGTCAACACTTGACGATCACCGACATAGTCCCAAATAGCGGAGGATGGAGAGAAATTCGTTCGTCGATGGGTATAAAATCAGCCAGTTCCTTGAAGGAAAATATCATTCGGTCACCAACTGTCTCGAGCTCGTCAACAGCACCAGCACCAGCACCAACAGCAACATCAGTACCAGCACCAGCATCACCATCAGCACCAGCACCAGCATCACCATCAGCACCAACATCCACACCAGGATCAGCACCAGCACCAGCATCCACACCGGCATCAGCACCAGCATCCGCATCCACTCCAGCATTCACATACACACCAGCATCTGCATCCACACCAGCATCCGCATCCACATCATGAGCAACATTTCGAGCAACACCACCACCACCACCACCTCCACACCAATTAATTTTGGTGAATTGGAGATGCCCATCGTTGGCGTCACACAGGAGGATATGGATGCATTACTTAAGGATATTGAAGAAGACCCGGTAATGGAAGCCTTTAATTCGCGGCGAATTAAACAGAAGCTGCAATTTAAGGAGCTCCCACTAAACACATCTTTTGATGTGGTGGGAGCAAAAAAGGTGAAGGGAAAGTTTGGCACAAACGTGATGGTTGAACTACCCAACCATCACGTTTATCTGCCATCAAGATTTGACGATATAGATGATGATATTTTAAAGGAATTTAAAAATAAGCAATATATCCTTACGAAAAGGGATGAATATAACTTTGATATTGATTTAAAAGACACTTTATAAATTTATACATTTATATATATGAATATATCAAATAAAACATTAATTTGAAATTTAAACTATATTACTTTTTATTGGGAAATGGGAATCTGGGAAAATTAATTTTCAGGCTTTAAATCAATATTTAAATAAAAATTAAAAAAAAAAAAAATATAGATATTCTATTCATTTATATTTGATGGGAAACTGGGTATTTTTTTTTATTTCAGATTTTCCATTAATTTTCAGCTACGCCACCAGCTCCGTTTACCACACTTGGTCTATACGATCAGATCCGTTTATCAGACCTGATCTATACGATCAGATCCGTTTACCAGACCTGGTCTATACGACCAGATCCGTTTACCAGACCTGGTCTATACGACCAGATCCGTTTACCAGACCTGGTCTATACGATCAGATCCGTTTACCAGACCTGGTCTATACGACCAGATCCGTTTACCAGACCTGATCTATACGATCAGATCCGTTTACCAGACCTGGTCTATACGATCAGATCCGTTTACCAGACCTGGTCTATACGACCAGATCCGTTTACCAGACCTGGTCTATACGACCAGATCCGTTTACCAGACCTGGTCTATACGATCAGATCCGTTTACCAGAACTGGTCTATACGACCAGATCCATTTACCAGACATGGTCTATACGATCAGATCCGTTTATCAGACCTGATCTATACGATCAGATCCGTTTACCAGACCTGCTCTATACGACCAGATCCGTTTATCAGACCTGATCTATACGACCAGCATCATTTGGAGTACTTCAATCACCAGCTTCAATATCACCTCAAACAGCACTACATGATGAGAGTCTACAAAATTTAGATATTAGTGAACTGGCACGTGAATTTCTCTTGAACAAGTCGTATGGACCACACAAAAATGCAAGTGGGCAATTAATGTTGGGGAATAGTCGCATCAATGTGACCAACAATAACATTGAATTTGATGATGGACAAAACTGGCGACTCACTAGAGGATTATATTCTTTAATATTCCATCACCACCCTCAAAATTACAACGAGAACGAGTTGGAAATATATAGAGAAATTTTATTAAAAACATGTGTACACCGAAGAAACTTTCAACCAAATGGACAGGTGAAAGGAACAAAAGCGCTGAAATATTCAAAAATTATAAAACCACTTTTAGCGAAATCACCCAATGCTGAATCAACACCCAAACGCACCAAAACAAGTGTATCTGGGTCTGGATTCATGACACTTGACATGAGCAAACCCAACTATGTGTACTGGGATGACCCAAATGAGATGGTTGAGCGACTACAACTCTTAATAGCCTCACAATCGGCAGGCAATAGTAGTCATAGTAACGAAATTACGTCCATAATTGAAGAATTGAGAGAGGTACAAATTATACATTAAGACGGTATATAACAAGGTGTTGTTATTCAATTAAATTTATAATCATCATGTCTGTTGACAAGTTTGGACATTACATAACTGATAAGCAGAGCTCTGACCATTTAAAGAGATACGAGCAAAATTTATCAAGAATTTTCATTGATGCAGATGGTAACTTTAACATTCATCAAAAACGTGTAAAAAATGGGAGTAATCCCAAAGAGAACACGGACATTGTTATTAAAGCATATGTGGATAGGAGCATAAACGAACTTCGAGAATCTCTAACATCATTGATTCCACAAAATCGAGATGTAGACAATGGAGCAATACTCCTCACAATTAATGACATTGAAGAGAGATTGTATAGAGTTGAAAGGGCTGTTGCAGATATCCATGAAAAAATTTTACATGCTTTAAAACTCTGATATATAGGACACTTTTAAGAAATTATTATCACATCAAGTCATTTCATTACTCACTACGATGAGCAGACGAGAGATTATTAATGAATTACATGCTCCCTCACGCAAGAATTTCCTACGACGTAGAGTCATTACAAAAGGAATAAACGATTTGTGGCAAGCAGACTTGGTTGAAATGGGGAAGTATGCACAGTCGAACAATGGATATCGCTATCTGTTAACAGTAATTGATACGTTCTCGAAATTTGCCTGGGCTGAAGCTATAAAATCAAAACAAGCAAAGGATGTAGCTCTGGCAATGGAGAAAATATTTAAGTCAGGACGTGGAGTACCTAAGAATCTCCAAACAGATGATGGTAAAGAGTTCTTTAACACTCTGTTTAAGGGATTGAGTAAACGCTATGGAATCAACCACTATTCAACATTTAGTGCCCTAAAGGCATCAATCGTAGAGCGATTCAACAGGTCTTTGAAAGAGCTCATGTGGCGGGAATTCAGTTTCAATGGAGCATACAAGTGGATTGATGTCTACAAAAGGTTAATTTCCGTTTACAACAACAGAGTGCATAGAACAATAAAAATTGCACCCATTAATGTGAATAGCGGGAATGAGAAAAAAATCTTGGAAACTGCTTATAATAACATTAAAATTTTTTCGGGTAGCCAACTGAAAATGGGTGACTATGTACGCATTAGCAAGTACAAACACGTATTTGAAAAAGGGTATACCCCCAATTGGACAACCGAAATTTTTAAGATAATCAAAGTACAAAATACCTATCCAACAACATACTTACTCCAAGACTTGAATGGGAATCCAATTAGGGGAGGTTTTTATAAAGAAGAACTGAAAAAAACAAGTTTTCCCGATACCTATCTAGTTGAGAAAGTCTTGAGAAAGAAAGGCAACAGAGCACTTGTACGCTGGTTGGGTTTCCCTAAATCCGAAGATAGTTGGGTTTATAAAACAGAAATTTTGTAAGAAAGTAAACAAAGAATGATTTGATTTTATTATATAATTTATTTTCTTTTTTATTTCAAATATTATTAACAAATATTACAACTTAAAATTATACAATTGTTGTTTTTTTAAATAAAGAATTATATTCTAATTATAACAATTTTTCGAGTTTTATATATATATATATATATATATATGTATATGCTATTACATTTTAATTATTATTATTTTTTATTTTTTTTTCTTTTAAATGTCTCTAATAACATTTTGTGCATTATTAATTCTCCGTCAAAAATGTTGATTGCACTTTCGTTAGTTTCCAACTTCCTTTTGAGGCTATTTATTTTAGTCCTACTACTCTGAGTATTGTGTGAGAGCTCTAGAACACTCATTTGGCTATGCCAAACACTTGATTGTGTCTCTAGAGCTGATATTTTCTCCTCAATTTCGTTTTCTAACGAACTATAATGCCCTATAGCGAGAGTTGAGACTCCATCACCACATATTAGCCTTTTGTCGTCTTTGTTGTCTAATACGACTTTGGTGGTTTTTAGAGTACTAATTTCATGCCCTCTAGACCTAAACATATACATGCTATCACGCTCTTGCTGGCCTGTCACTAGACAATTTTTATACCCTTCAAAGGTAATTTTTTTAAGGCAACTTCGTTTCACGCCTTTATTTTTTTTTACACAATGCTCTTCTGTATTGGGACCTGATTCTGACTTGTAGGCATACATTTTTGAGCGTAGACCAACAAACTCTGTCATTGGCCTACCATGTAGCTCATCTTTAAAGAAGCCCAAACGCTTCTTGTTGCATTGTTTAAAATTATAAAGGGACGCTAATTCATTTGAGTATTCTGATGTATCGAATTTGTATTCAACATCTTGCCGAATATCTCGATATAAATCTTCGGTCTTTATTGAATATATAAATGAATCAGTGTCCATATAATTAAGTTTCAGGGCTTCCCTAAATTTGGGCTTCATATAATTGTAGTGGAAATCATACATTTTGTATTTCGATAATTCCAAAACTACAAAGCCTAAATATATTGGCTTATCGCAAATATTGTGTAGCCTTTTCATTTGAATTGCATACATAGTTTCAGAAAACTTGGATGCGCTATGAAAATTTGATCTTGCAATCAGGTCCCTTGCACATAATTTTGGGCGTCCGCCTTGTGAGCCTAGAGTGGGAGTTTCCCACTCTGTTACAATACGAACATCAACCCTCTTCTCACTGTTTTCCATGGTTTTACCATACACAGCGTTATTGAGAAGTTTAAAAAAATCTTTTTCGAATGTATTTTTTGCCCTCGTTCTATGCTCTGTGTTTATATCAATGTATTTTTTAAGCCAGGGCTTTTGCTTAAATTCCAACACACTGTGGATCTTTTTTAATTTTAAGCCGTTCAATATACATTGATTTAAAGTTTTATAATGTATAATATACTTCTCCTTATCACGGAGATCGGCTATCAATTTTGGGACTTTTGCGTCTTTTGACGCCAACTTGTTGGCCGGGCAGAATGGGAGGTCATTGTGTGTGTCATGCAGCGAGTATGGGTATTCCAGGTCCACTTCCAGAATATACCCATACTCGCCGTTGTCAGAAATCGTCTCAACATTAAATGTTTTGACTTCCTCCGGTTCAAGCCATTTGAACTCACCATATGGTAGTGGTTCAGACATGGCCCAACCATACAAATTGTTGGCATCCACATACATTAAATATTCTGATTCTCTTGTAGAATCATAATCTTTAAGGTACTTGTGGTTTGCCTTTGTATGCCTATGACTACATTGTACTAATCCGCCTCGAATTCCACACTGAATAAATCTTATCATATCTATATCAGTGAGTAATTCGAGGCGAATCTCTGTAGTCTTCAGCATTGCATCCCAAGACAAACCAGGCGTTGTATAATAATGGGCAGGATCAAGCTGATAAATGCCTGAACAAATTGCCCTAAAGTTTTGAAAAACGTCTGTTAACAATAAAACATCAGTTTTCAAATACAACTCCATGTAGTCCCGAAGTGTTTTACACTTGAAGTGATCCCACACTTGACAGGCATGCAGGTAGTCTGCCTCAGAACATTCAGATTCTGACAAATGACTATAGAACTTGCTCCTTGGTGGTAGACAAGTTTCTTCTAGCCTCTTCATTGAATCTAAATATTCATAGGGAAAAACACCTTTCCTACGAACGAGAGCAAAATCTAGCAAATTTGGGTATTGTTTTTTCGTTACACTGAAATTTTCCTCGTCAAGGTTCCCGGCAAGAGTGTCTAGGCTAGAGGGCATGAATCTAAACGTGTCTAAAAATCTAATTTCCAGCGTGTTTTGTTGAAGGGGAATATATTTTGAAATAGAAATATACAATTCCTTATTCAAGGGAATCACTTTAATTTCCCCTTCAACCTCACTGAGCTCCTTTACAAATAAATGAGCATCATATTTGGAAAAATTATGAAAAAAGACGGGTATGAAATTATTTGTCTTATATTTTAGGTTGCATGCACTGTGTGCTGAACCTCTGTATTTACCAGTGAAATGACAGTGGTCTCGCACTCTATCATTGCCTAAAATACCCTGACAAATATGACAATTTAAAGCCTCATCAAAATCGAATGAGTCTTGTGGACTCATTTGAAGGGGCACCACACGTTTCATGTGGTTTTCATAGAGATCGGACAAATCGGATGTTAGTTTCCTAACGAAAGTGCTTCCAACATTTTTGCCTGTTTCTAAAACAAACTTATCTAACCTCGAGTCAAATGCACACTTGATGTAGTATGCAAATGCTACGGGAATATGCTTATTAATAATTGTTGTTGATGAAACACTCACATCTGCTGATGATGATGATGATGATGATGGGTTCCAATACGCATTCGAAGTCGGCATACACCACAAATGGAACCTCTAGCTGGCGATGTTGATTGATGAAATACAGTTCGCCTGCATCCGGTTTGGGGGGCTCTGTGACAATTTTGCTGCATCTCTCAGCATGTCGATGTGCCCTCTCCTCGCTGGTGGAGTATCTCAAACATTGGTTGCAAAACCAACGTCGCGTACGTTGGCTTCCCAATTGTTGTGATAATACACTGTAGATAAAGAAATTGTATGTGTTAGCTATTTGCTCTATGTATATATATATATATTTAAGTGTTTTAACTTACGCTGACATGTTTTTTATCCATACAAAGTGCCCGTGAGCACCAGCTGTCGGTCCATCGATGAACATTAAATTAATGTGGAGCTCCTTCTCCACGCCAGCACTGTAAAGTGGTCCATACACTTTATTGCTCTCCTCATCGTATCCAAATACATTAATGCTGATTTGATTGTTTTGATCAGCAAAATGTTTTATATTTTTTAATTCCATCGGGAATGATAGTCCCGAAAAATCCAGCTTAATGTTGATGTTGTCAAGGTGTATTATGGGTAAATTAATATTTACACCATAACTACTACAGCGATGTGGTTTTGTTGATGGTTTCAGGGCTGAAATTATTGCCCACTTGAAACAAAAAATGTCATTGTTTCGCACATTGACAACACCTTTTCGCTTTTTCAGCTTCAGTGGAAGCTCGAAATGCTCGGATCCTTTCAGAGGATCACATTGGAGCATATTCATTTCAAGTCGAATCAGACGTGTCATTGTCCATCCACTGTCTTTTTCTTGAAACTCACCCATTTTGGATGTTATATCATCCGCATGGGTTTTGAAGACTTCCGATGTGTTGCTCCCAATCGTAACCAGAGTCATCTTACTCTGGAACGATTTCACATCAATTAGAGTATCATGATCTTTCACCATCATGTACTCTGCAAACATTTCAAAGTTTGTCTTTGAAGCAAAATGAAAGGTCATCACCCTTTCCAAGTGAGGGAGCAGTGCTAGTCCCGCTTCATTTAAAAATTCTGTTGGAAGCCTAACAGCAGCTCCCTCATTTAAAAACATATACTGAAGGATACGTCCCTTGTATCCATCAATAATTTGCTTCACATTCCCATCGAGCGGTCGCATAGCATTGTATTTATGCTGCTCGGTACGTGCATGATGATGCCATTGCATACCCGCAGGTAGAAATTGGCTGCAGGAGTTGCAATATGCACCGTTCATGGTGTTTCCATTGTTGATGGTGGAGATGGAGTTGAGGTGGTAGTTGGCCATTTTGCTTGCGTTTATTTTGGTTGTGCTGGGGGTGTTGGCGGTGGCGAAAGTGGTGATGGTGCTGGTGGTGTTGGTGGGGGTGGGGCTCGTTGGGGTGTTGACGATGGTGTTGGTGTTGGTTGTAGTGGTGCTGATCGTGGTGGTGGTGGTGGCGATGTTGTTGGTGGTGGTGGTGGGGGTGTGGTTTTTTGTTTAAACTTTTAATAATTTTTAAAAATTTTAAAAAAATTTTAAATTTTCACTTGAGAGCGCGGAGTGTGGATGACTTCGAACGACAATAAGTAGTGATTCTTAAGGCTTCTAGGAGGCTAGATGAAGACTCAGAAAAATGATTTTTGAATTGGGTTCGGCATTTCACTTTTCTCCATATTCAAGTATTTCACTTCAAGAGTACAGAAAATGAGCACTTGATACACCATAGTAAAACTAATGTAGGGTGCATTAAGCGAGCCTTGTTTGCATACACATACACACACACACACACACATTATTGATCCATCAAGTAGTGTTTAGAGCGCGTCAAGTGTTCACCAACGTTTTGAGCACCCGTTCACGCCCCTGTCCCTTTTCCCACTCCATCGATGCGCTATGATCGCCTGTGTTGCGAGGGGTATTCCGAGCGCCTTTTCCCACTCCATCGATCACTTGTTCGTCAGCGCTATGATTGTCTGCGCTGCGACGGGTATTCCGAGCGCCTTTTCCCACTCCATCGATGCGTACGCTATGATCGCCTGCGTTATGAGCGTCCGTTTACGCCTCCATCCCTTTCACTTTCTCACTCCATCGATCGCTTGTTCGTCAGCGTTATGATTGGCTGCGTTATGTGCGTGCGTCCTATGAGCGTCCGTTATCGCTTGCGCTACGAGCGTCATATGAGCGTCCGTTTACACCCCCGTCCCTTTGGTTGCGTTGGGTGTTCGGAGCGCATTTTCCCACTCCGTCGATCGCTTGCTCACACCCCGCCTTTTTTCGACACTTGACACTTGTCCGTTACATCCGAGCGCCTTTTCCCACTCCATCGATCGCGGCACGTGCCCGTTGCGAGTACTTATCATAATCGTACCCCGACTCCGTTGGCGGATCGTTATCAATCGTCACGAGCCCTCACACCACAAAACTATTGACCCTAATTAAATGCACTTTTTATTATCCTGATCCTTTATTGACAACTTGACAGCTAACATTTTTATTACCCCTTTTTTGACAGCTGACCGTAATTAATTTTAATTTATGACACCCATTAAGTGCGTGAAAGTGAGGTTTTCATACTACTCCACGCTCCCAATGCAAACGTTTCAATTTTTTATTGTGTCTCTTGTTCTCTTCAAGTAATTGTTTTGCCATCCTTGCATTGTTAATTGACTTTACTATTGCCTCACTACCTGAGGTTAAGCTACCTACAGCACTAAGGGCTGTTAAAATTGGTACAAGTGGTAAGAAACCACCTACTTTGGGTACAGTTATAGCCTGTGGAATTACAATGTTTTTCTTACATCCCATCGAGTTAAATACTGCTTTGCGCGAGTTAACATGTCCCTCTTCCCGGCCACATACGAATAATTCAAGCTGACTCAAAACGCCAGTAGGCGACTACGACGAACAACACACGTTCGTAATCATTTTAGAATATAAGGGCAGTTCTATTTTGATCTCGAAAGTGAACACCTCGTTTTGATTTCTGAATTTCTCGAGTAATACTACTCTTACTCGGCCACAGACTGTAACTCGCGCAACTTTGATTGCATTCAGTATATCAATGTGCTAGATCTGCGATCAGATCTTAAGACTTAATACAACTCTCTGTGTCTAGCCTCGCTGTATGAGACAAAGAGACAAACTTCGTGAAGGTGTCTATTGACACGATTATGTAATCCAATTTTCATTTTTACCACTAAGACTCCCTGTGATGTCAATGTGGACTGTATGCCACGGGACGTTAACCTTCAGTATGGGATGCAATTCGGCTTGCACCCTACCAGATGGAGGGTTTTTTTTTTTAAAAGCTTGATTTTATTTATTGAATGTACTCATAATGAGCCTAACAATAAGGTTGCAAATCTTAAAATTATACTTTATCTAACAGTGTAATTTTAACTGATTAGAGACTACATGGTCCTAATAATTAGCGCTGGATAGGAAGGTCGTTACGGCGAAGACGAGAACTGCTGCATACTCGCGAGAGGCCTCTCGCGAGATGATTTGGATGTGATGATAGCCTGTTGTAGTTCTTTGTTCTATTTTGTGCTATCTCTTCTTTGACGTGTGATATGTGAAGGTCCCTATGAATGTTTTCATTCCGAACGTACCACGGTGCCCCGGCGATGGTTCTAAGAATTTTTGATTGAATTCTTTGCATTATATCCACACTGCTGTTACTGGCATTCCCCCACAGCTGAGAGCCGTACATCCAGATTGGTTTTAAGACGGTGTTGTATAGAAGGATCTTATAGTCCAATCTAAGGGGCGAGCGGCTATTTATAAGCCAGTGAAGGCTTTTGGCTTTAAGCTTTAAATGTGTTCTTTTAGCTTCAATGTGGCTGCGCCAGGTAAGACGTCTGTCGAGGTGTACACCAAGATATGTTACTTCATTTGCTATCGGAACCACTGTGTAAGTGGAGGACAGTCTTGCCTGTTAAGCGTGAACGTAACGTGTTTGTATTTTTGTTCGTTTACTTTGATTCGCCAGTCGGATAGCCATTTCTCCACTGCCACCAGGTGTGAAGCAAGTTGCGCCGTTGCTTGTTTGGCGCATCTACTTCTCCTTATCACGGAGATCGGCTATCAATTTTGGGACTTTTGCGTCTTTTGACGCCAACTTGTTGGCCGGGCAGAATGGGAGGTCATTGTGTGTGTCATGCAGCGAGTATGGGTATTCCAGGTCCACTTCCAGAATATACCCATACTCACCGTTGTCAGAAATCGTCTCAACATTAAATGTTTTGACTTCCTCCGGTTCAAGCCATTTGAACTCACCATATGGTAGTGGTTCAGACATGGCCCAACCATACAAATTGTTGGCATCCACATACATTAAATATTCTGATTCTCTTGTAGAATCATAATCTTTAAGGTACTTGTGGTTTGCCTTTGTATGCCTATGACTACATTGTACTAATCCGCCTCGAATTCCACACTGAATAAATCTTATCATATCTATATCAGTGAGTAATTCGAGGCGAATCTCTGTAGTCTTCAGCATTGCATCCCAAGACAAACCAGGCGTTGTATAATAATGGGCAGGATCAAGCTGATAAATGCCTGAACAAATTGCCCTAAAGTTTTGAAAAACGTCTGTTAACAATAAAACATCAGTTTTCAAATACAACTCCATGTAGTCCCGAAGTGTTTTACACTTGAAGTGATCCCACACTTGACAGGCATGCAGGTAGTCTGCCTCAGAACATTCAGATTCTGACAAATGACTATAGAACTTGCTCCTTGGTGGTAGACAAGTTTCTTCTAGCCTCTTCATTTAATCTAAATATTCATAGGGAAAAACACCTTTCCTACGAACGAGAGCAAAATCTAGCAAATTTGGGTATTGTTTTTTCGTTACACTGAAATTTTCCTCGTCAAGGTTCCCGGCAAGAGTGTCTAGGCTAGAGGGCATGAATCTAAACGTGTCTAAAAATCTAATTTCCAGCGTGTTTTGATGAAGGGGAATATATTTTGAAATAGAAATATACAATTCCTTATTCAAGGGAATCACTTTAATTTCCCCTTCAACCTCACTGAGCTCCTTTACAAATAAATGAGCATCATATTTGGAAAAATTATGAAAAAAGACGGGTATGAAATTATTTGTCTTATATTTTAGGTTGCATGCAGTGTGTGCTGAACCTCTGTATTTACCAGTAAAATGACAGTGGTCTCGCACTCTATCATTGCCTAAAATACCCTGACAAATATGACAATTTAAAGCCTCATCAAAATCGAATGAGTCTTGAGGACTCATTTGAAGGGGCACCACACGTTTCATGTGGTTTTCATAGAGATCGGACAAATCGGATGTTAGTTTCCTAACGAAAGTGCTTCCAACATTTTTGCCTGTTTCTAAAACAAACTTATCTAACCTCGAGTCAAATGCACACTTGATGTAGTATGCAAATGCTACGGGAATATGCTTATTAATAATTGTTGTTGATGAAACACTCACATCTGCTGATGATGATGATGATGATGATGGTGTTCCAATACGCATTCGAAGTCGGCATACACCACAAATGGAACCTCTAGCTGGCGATGTTGATTGATGAAATACAGTTCGCCTGCATTCGGTTTGGGGGGCTCTGTGACAATTTTGCTGCATCTCTCAGCATGTCGATGTGCCCTCTCCTCGCTGGTGGAGTATCTCAAACATTGGTTGCAAAACCAACGTCGCGTACGTTGGCATCCCAATTGTTGTGATAATACACTGTAGATAAAGAAATTGTATGTGTTAGCTATTTGCTCTATGTATATATATTTAAGTGTTTTAACTTACGCTGACATGTTTTTTATCCATACAAAGTGCCCGTGAGCACCAGCTGTCGGTCCATCGATGAACATTAAATTAATGTGGAGCTCCTTCTCCACGCCAGCACTGTAAAGTGGTCCATACACTTTATTGCTCTCCTCATCGTATCCAAATACATTAATGCTGATTTGATTGTTTTGATCAGCAAAATGTTTTATATTTTTTAATTCCATCGGGAATGATAGTCCCGAAAAATCGAGCTTAATGTTGATGTTGTCAAGGTGAATTATGGGTAAATTAATATTTACACCATAACTACTACAGCGATCAGGTTTTGTAGATGGTTTGAGGGCTGAGATTATTGCCCACTTGAAACAAAAAATGTCATTGTTTCGCACATTGACAACACCTTTTCGCTTTTTCAGCTTCAGTGGAAGCTCGAAATGCTCGGATCCTTTCAGAGGATCACATTGGAGCATATTCATTTCAAGTCGAATCAGACGTGTCATTGTCCATCCACTGTCTTTTTCTTGAAACTCACCCATTTTGGATGTTATATCATCCGCATGGGTTTTGAAGACTTCCGATGTGTTGCTCCCAATCGTAACCAGAGTCATCTTACTCTGGAACGATTTCACATCAATTAGAGTATCATGATCTTTCACCATCATGTACTCTGCAAACATTTCAAAGTTTGTCTTTGAAGCAAAATGAAAGGTCATCACCCTTTCCAAGTGAGGGAGCAGTGCTAGTCCCGCTTCATTTAAAAATTCTGTTGGAAGCCTAACAGCAGCTCCCTCATTTAAAAACATATACTGAAGGATACGTCCCTTGTATCCATCAATAATTTGCTTCACATTCCCATCGAGCGGTCGCATAGCATTGTATTTATGCTGCTCGGTACGTGCATGATGATGCCATTGCATACCCGCAGGTAGAAATTGGCTGCAGGAGTTGCAATAAGCACCGTTCATGGTGTTTCCATTGTTGATGGTGGAGATGGAGTTGAGGTGGTAGTTGGCCATTTTGCTTGCGTTTATTTTGGTTGTGCTGGGGGGGTGTTGGCGGTGGCGAAAGTGGTGATGGTGCTGGTGGTGTTGGTGGGGGTGGGGCTCGTTGGGGTGTTGGCGATGGTGTTGGTGTTGGTTGTAGTGGTGCTGATCGTGGTGGTGGTGGTGGCGATGTTGTTGGTGGTGGTGGTGGGGGTGTGGTTTTTTGTTTAAACTTTTAATAATTTTTAAAAATTTTAAAAAAATTTTAAATTTTCACTTGAGCGCGGAGTGTGGATGACTTCGAACGACAATAAGTAGTGATTCTTAAGGCTTCTAGGAGGCTAGATGAAGTCTCAGAAAAATGATTTTTGAATTGGGTTCGGCATTTCACTTTTCTCCATATTCAAGTATTTCACTTCAAGAGTACAGAAAATGAGCACTTGATACACCATAGTAAAACTAATGTAGGGTGCATTAAGCGAGCCTTGTTTGCATACACATACACACACACACACACATTATTGATCCATCAAGTAGTGTTTAGAGCGCGTCAAGTGTTCACCAACGTTTTGAGCACCCGTTCACGCCCCCGTCCCTTTTCCCACTCCATCGATGCGCTATGATCGCCTGTGTTGCGAGGGGTATTCCGAGCGCCTTTTCCCACTCCATCGATCACTTGTTCGTCAGCGCTATGATTGTCTGCGCTGCGACGGGTATTCCGAGCGCCTTTTCCCACTCCATCGATGCGTATGCTATGATCGCCTGCGTTATGAGCGTCCGTTTACGCCTCCGTCCCTTTCACTTTCTCACTCCATCGATCGCTTGTTCGTCAGCGTTATGAGCGTTCGTTTACACCCCCGTCCCTTTCGTTGCGTTGGGTGTTCCGAGCGCCTTTTCCCACTCCATCGATCACTTGTTCGTTAGCGCTATGATTGTCTGCGCTGCGACGAGTATTCCGAGCGCCTTTTCCCACTCCATCGATGCGTACGCTATGATCGCCTGCGTTATGAGCGTCCGTTTACGCCTCCATCCCTTTCACTTTCTCACTCCATCGATCGCTTGTTCGTCAGCGTTATGATTGGCTGCGTTATGAGCGTGCGTCCTATGAGCGTCCGTTATCGCTTGCGCTACGAGCGTCATATGAGCGTCCGTTTACACCCCCGTCCCTTTGGTTGCGTTGGGTGTTCGGAGCGCATTTTCCCACTCCAGCTTGCTCACACCCCGCCTTTTTTCGACACTTGACACTTGTCCGTTACATCCGAGCGCCTTTTCCCACTCCATCGATCGCGGCACGTGCCCGTTGCGAGTACTTATCATAATCGTACCCCGACTCCGTTGGCGGATCGTTATCAATCGTCACGAGCCCTCACACCACAAAACTATTGACCCTAATTAAATGCACTTTTTATTATCCTGATCCTTTATTGACAACTTGACAGCTAACATTTTTATTACCCCTTTTTTGACAGCTGACCGTAATTAATTTTAATTTATGACACCCATTAAGTGCGTGAAAGTGAGGTTTTCATACTACTAATGCACACTTGATGTAGTATGCAAATGCTACGGGAATATGCTTATTAATAATTGTTGTTGATGAAACACTCACATCTGCTGATGATGATGATGATGATGATGGTTCCAATACGCATTCGAAGTCGGCATACACCACAAATGGAACCTCTAGCTGGCGATGTTGATTGATGAAATACAGTTCGCCTGCATCCGGTTTGGGGGGCTCTGTGACAATTTTGCTGCATCTCTCAGCATGTCGATGTGCCCTCTCCTCGCTGGTGGAGTATCTCAAACATTGGTTGCAAAACCAACGTCGCGTACGTTGGCTTCCCAATTGTTGTGATAATACACTGTAGATAAAGAAATTGTATGTGTTAGCTATTTGCTCTATGTATATATATTTAAGTGTTTTAACTTACGCTGACATGTTTTTTATCCATACAAAGTGCCCGTGAGCACCAGCTGTCGGTCCATCGATGAACATTAAATTAATGTGGAGCTCCTTCTCCACGCCAGCACTGTAAAGTGGTCCATACACTTTATTGCTCTCCTCATCGTATCCAAATACATTAATGCTGATTTGATTGTTTTGATCAGCAAAATGTTTTATATTTTTTAATTCCATCGGGAATGATAGTCCCGAAAAATCGAGCTTAATGTTGATGTTGTCAAGGTGAATTATGGGTAAATTAATATTTACACCATAACTACTACAGCGATCAGGTTTTGTAGATGGTTTGAGGGCTGAGATTATTGCCCACTTGAAACAAAAAATGTCATTGTTTCGCACATTGACAACACCTTTTCGCTTTTTCAGCTTCAGTGGAAGCTCGAAATGCTCGGATCCTTTCAGAGGATCACATTGGAGCATATTCATTTCAAGTCGAATCAGACGTGTCATTCTCCAGCCACTGTCTTTTTCTTGAAACTCACCCATTTTGGATGTTATATCATCCGCATGGGTTTTGAAGACTTCCGATGTGTTGCTCCCAATCGTAACCAGAGTCATCTTACTCTGGAACGATTTCACATCAATTAGAGTATCATGATCTTTCACCATCATGTACTCTGCAAACATTTCAAAGTTTGTCTTTGAAGCAAAATGAAAGGTCATCACCCTTTCCAAGTGAGGGAGCAGTGCTAGTCCCGCTTCATTTAAAAATTCTGTTGGAAGCCTAACAGCAGCTCCCTCGCTTAAAAACATATATTGAAGGATACGTCCCTTGTATCCATCAATAATTTGCTTCACATTCCCATCGAGCGGTCGCATAGCATTGTATTTATGTTGCTCGGTACGTGCATGATGATGCCATTGCATACCCGCAGGTAGAAATTGGTTGCAAGATTTGCAATATGCACCGTTCATGGTGTTTCCATTGTTAATGGTGGAGATGGAGTTGAGGTGGTAGTTGGCCATGTTGCTTGCGTTTATTTTGGTTGTGCTGGGGGGTGTTGGCGGTGGCGAAAGTGGTGATGGTGCTGGTGGTGTTGGTGGGGGTGGGGCTCGTTGGGGTGTTGACGATGGTGTTGGTGTTGGTTGTAGTGGTGCTGATCGTGGCGATGTTGTTGGTGGTGGTGGTGGGGGTGTGGTTTTTTGTTTAAACTTTTAATAATTTTTAAAAATTTTAAAAAAATTTTAAATTTTCACTTGAGAGCGCGGAGTGTGGATGACTTCGAACGACAATAAGTAGTGATTCTTAAGGCTTCTAGGAGGCTAGATGAAGACTCAGAAAAATGATTTTTGAATTGGGTTCGGCATTTCACTTTTCTCCATATTCAAGTATTTCACTTCAAGAGTACAGAAAATGAGCACTTGATACACCATAGTAAAACTAATGTAGGGTGCATTAAGCGAGCCTTGTTTGCATACACATACACACACACAATATTGATCCATCAAGTAGTGTTTAGAGCGCGTCAAGTGTTCACCAACGTTTTGAGCACCCGTTCACGCCCCCGTCCCTTTTCCCACTCCATCGATGCGCTATCATCGCCTGTGTTGCGAGGGGTATTCCGAGCGCCTTTTCCCACTCCATCGATCACTTGTTCGTCAGCGCTATGATTGTCTGCGCTGCGACGGGTATTCCGAGCGCCTTTTCCCACTCCATCGATGCGTACGCTATGATCGCCTGCGTTATCAGCGTCCGTTTACGCCTCCGTCCCTTTCACTTTCCGACTCCATCGATCGCTTGTTCGTCAGCGTTATGAGCGTTCGTTTACACCCCCGTCCCTTTCGTTGCGTTGGGTGTTCCGAGCGCCTTTTCCCACTCCTCCGAGCGCCTTTTCCCACTCCATCGATGCGTACGCTATGATCGCCTTTCACTTTCTCACTCCATCGATCGCTTGTTCGTCAGCGTTATGATTGGCTGCGTTATGAGCGTGCGTCCTTTGAGCGTCCGTTATCGCTTGCGCTACGAGCGTCCTATGAGCGTCCGTTATCGCTTGCGCTATGAGCGTCATATGAGCGTCCGTTTACACCCCCGTCCCTTTGGTTGCGTTGGGTGTTCGGAGCGCATTTTCCCACTCTGTCGATCGCTTGCTCACACCCCGCCTGTTTTCGACACTTGACACTTGTCCGTTACATCCGAGCGCCTTTTCCCACTCCATCGATCGCGGCACGTGGCCGTTGCGAGTACTTATCATAATCGTACCCCGACTCCGTTGGCGGATCGTTACCCCAATCAATCGTCACGAGCCCTCACACCACGAAACTATTGACCCTAATTAAATGCACTTTTTATTATCCTGATCCTTTATTGACAACTTGACAGCTAACATTTTTATTACCCCTTTTTTGACAGCTGACCGTAATTAATTTTAATTTATGACACCCATTAAGTGGCGTGAAAGTGAGGTTTTCATACTACTGGGAAAATTTTTCCTGAGCACATTAAATATCTGGAGGAATCATTAAACTATTTCTATGCTAGAACAAATGATGGTCCACTTGTTTCAACTGTACATGGAGATCATTTCTCTTCATGTGCTTGGGCTCGTGAGGATGTGTACGATGGAGCTGATACATGTGCCTGCCACTTCTATACTGTACGCTTAAACAAATCACTTAAAATCATGAAAATGTATCTAAATTTAGAACATCGTTTCTAATCAATGTGTATGAAATAAAAAATTATATTACAAGAAAATAAATATATGTATTATTTTGGTTGGGTAATGGGAAATGAACATTTGAATTTCAGCATGGCGGTATGAGTGTACGTATCGTTTCTGCACGTTCATTGGTGGGATGAACGACCGCTTTCGTCTCTAAATCTCGTGGTACGAGCACTCGTTTTCCTCCCATCCCTTTCGTTGCGTTGCACCGAGCGTCTTTCCAAAGAGCATGTTTTCCTCCTCTATTGGGCGATCGTTGCCTGCGCTATGAGCGTGCGTATTCGTTTCCACCCCCGTCCTTTCGTTGCATTGGGTGTTCCGAGCGCATTTTCCCACTCCATCGTTCGCTGCGCTATGAGCATCCTATGAGCGTCCGTTTACACCTCCGTCCCTTTCGTTGTGTTGGGTATTCCAAACACATTTTCCCACTCCATCGATCGCTTGTTCGTCAACGCTATTATCGCTTGCGCTATGAGCGTCCTATGAGCGTCCGTTATCGCTTACGCTACGAGCGTCCTATGAGCGTTCGTTTACACCCCCGTCCCTTTCAATTTTGGGACTTTTGCGTCTTTTGACGCCAACTTGTTGGCCGGGCAGAATGGGAGGTCATTGTGTGTGTCATGTAGCGAGTATGGGTATTCCAGGTCCACTTCCAGAATATACCCATACTCGCCGTTGTCAGAAATCGTCTCAACATTAAATGTTTCGACTTCCTCCGGTTCAAGCCATTTGAACTCACCATATGGTAGTGGTTCAGACATGGCCCAACCATACAAATTGATGGCATCCACATACATTAAATATTCTGATTCTCTTGTAGAATCATAATCTTTAAGGAACTTGTGGTTTGCCTTTGTATGCCTATGACTACATTGTACTAATCCGCCTCGAATTCCACACTGAATAAATCTTATCATATCTATATCAGTGAGTAATTCGAGGCGAATCTCTGTAGTCTTCAGCATTGCATCCCAAGACAAACCAGGCGTTGTATAATAATGGGCAGGATCAAGCTGATAAATGCCTGAACAAATTGCCCTAAAGTTTTGAAAAACGTCTGTTAACAATAAAACGTCAGTTTTCAAATACAACTCCATGTAGTCCCGAAGTGTTTTACACTTGAAGTGATCCCACACTTGACAGGCATGCAGGTAGTCTGCCTCAGAACATTCAGATTCTGACAAATGACTATAGAACTTGCTCCTTGGTGGTAGACAAGTTTCTTCTAGCCTCTTCATTGAATCTAAATATTCATAGGGAAAAACACCTTTCCTACGAACGAGAGCAAAATCTAGCAAATTTGGGTATTGTTTTTTCGTTACAGTGAAATTTTCCTCGTCAAGGTTCCCGTCAAGAGTGTCTAGGCTAGAGGGCATGAATCTAAACGTGTCTAAAAATCTAATTTCCAGCGTGTTTTGATGAAGGGGAATATATTTTGAAATAGAAATATACAATTCCTTATTCAAGGGAATCACTTTAATTTCCCCTTCAACCTCACTGAGCTCCTTTACAAATAAATGAGCATCATATTTGGAAAAATTATGAAAAAAGACGGGTATGAAATTATTTGTCTTATATTTTAGGTTGCATGCAGTGTGTGCTGAACCTCTGTATTTACCAGTGAAATGACAGTGGTCTCGCACTCTATCATTGCCTAAAATACCCTGATATGATATGACAATTTAAAGCCTCATCAAAATCGAATGAGTCTTGTGGACTCATTTGAAGGGCACCACACGTTTCATGTGGTTTTCATAGAGATCGGACAAATCGGATGTTAGTTTCCTATCGAAAGTGCTTCCAACATTTTTGCCTGTTTCTAAAACAAACTTATCTAACCTCGAGTCAAATGCACACTTGATGTAGTATGCAAATGCTACGGGAATATGCTTATTAATAATTGTTGTTGATGAAACACTCACATCTGCTGATGATGATGATGATGATGATGACTGGTTCCAATACGCATTCGAAGTCCGCATACACCACAAATGGAACCTCTAGCTGGCGATGTTGATTGATGAAATACAGTTCGCCTGCATCCGGTTTGGGGGGCTCTGTGTCAATTTTGCTGCATCTCTCAGCATGTCGATGTGCCCTCTCCTCGCTGGTGGAGTATCTCAAACATTGGTTGCAAAACCAACGTCGCGTACGTTGGCTTCCCAATTGTTGTGATAATACACTGTAGATAAAGAAATTGTATGTGTTAGCTATTTGCTCTATGTATATATATTTAAATGTTTTAACTTACGCTAACATGTTTTTTATCCATACAAAGTGCCCGTGAGCACCAGCTGTCGGTCCATCGATGAACATTAAATTAATGTGGAGCTCCTTCTCCACGCCAGCACTGTAAAGTGGTCCATACACTTTATTGCTCTCCTCATCGTCTCCAAATACGTAATTCTAATTTGATTGTT
>JAWNOF010000023.1:25955000-26394667 GCA_035046165.1 Drosophila rubida | reverse complement strand
TGCGTGTCACATTTTATAATTTAAATGATATTTTAAACTTTTTAGTTTTAGCATTTTCCAGCTGAGTAGTTGATGTCACACAATTGAGCACACTCGGCTGCAGCATCTCACTTGCTTTCCATATTCATGTGTCGCCTATCGCAACGGCAAATATTGATAGCTAGAGAAGAACGTCAGCCGTATTTTTGTGGCACGCGAAATCACGACTGCGTAGCCAATTGATTTCAATGTTCAAACTATTTGCACACACGCAATCGTGTTCGTGACACACGACAAAAGAACTTCGCTTTGCACACCACCAGCAAACCGCTGTTCGATCTACCTCGTTTACTTTGTGCGATATTCTACGAAGTGACGCGCTCAATTCGCGTAACTGAGCCAATGCAATAGAGCGAGAGCGCGTATACACATACAATATTTAATGCTTCGGCAATGCTTTGTGGCTGCCAGCGACCAAGCGATCTGTGTCACTTCGCTGATGGTTGTTGAAGTGGCTTGTTGGTTGTTTGAATGGGACAGTAAAATTACTATGTTCTTTACTCGAATTAGGGGGAAGAAGCATTTAAAGATGCCTTATATTTTATTGCACCTTCTTTGGCATTAATAATGGCTTTCAAGTGCCTACGCATGCTTGCGATGAAATTTGAAGTCTTCAGACTGCCAATATTGTCCCATTCTTCTTTTATCGATTTTGTTACGGATTCCTTGGAGATTTCTTGGTGCTTTCCAAATTTCCTTACAAGCAAATGCAAGACGTGTTCTAACATATAGAAAGGATTGAGATCCGGCGATTGTTACTCCTGCACCACATACGACCAGTTCTTAGGATCATTGTTCTGCTCATGTTGACAATTCTGTCCCAATTCGATGCTCAATTTATCAACGCCACGAAGCAAATTGTCTTTCAAAAATACCTCGAATACGTGATTTCAGCAATGAAAGCGGAATTTCCTTATCCTCTTGCTGCCCCACACAATGACGAACGTCTTTAAATAATATTATTTTGCTGCTGATCTTTATTTGAATAAAAAATA
This sequence comes from Drosophila rubida, assembly GCA_035046165.1. NCBI lineage: Eukaryota > Metazoa > Arthropoda > Insecta > Diptera > Drosophilidae > Drosophila > Drosophila rubida. The sequence goes on along the minus strand of JAWNOF010000023.1, from coordinate 26,393,633 downwards.
AGGTCACAGCTGAGACATCAAATTGGAGAGAAGTGTCGAAGAAATGCCACACGACGAGAAGATTCCTTGATTTGGTAAAGGCTTAGGGAAGAATCGTGTGTTACCATTAAGTCCGCCATATATCTTGACTCAATGACTTCCATTGGGCCAGTAAGTACAAATTGTACAAAAGTGGGAGACAGGACAGGAAATGCCAAAGGACGAGGATGACGCATCAATTACGTTTTATCAGAAGGTTTATCTTCGAGATCGAATAGGTAAAGCGCTAATAAGAAATCGTGTGCTACCTTTCATATTTATAATGTGGTTCCGGTGAGACAGACTTGTCTTTGGGATCCTTTAGAAAATGATCTGCTATAACTTGTTGCAAGACGTTCGATGCTTCCTCCGAATTAGTGGGAGATGAAAACCACCGGGTTATTGTGCGTTTTTCAAAACCCGCAAGACTCTCAGGAATTTTACTTTCCAAAGTGTTTACAATTTCTTGACCTAATGCGTTAAAATGGCTTTAATGTTTGGCATATTTCCTTTAAAGGTCAACTTTGGTTCTTAACGCAACAACAACCAGCACTTTAAGTAATAGAAGTCGCAATAACTCGACTGTCGCATACTAAGTTCAACAAATTTTGCCAGGGCATAGAAATTAGTAGTCAAATAGTCGATTCCCTGTGCTCATTCGTTCCACATACTTGTGTTTGGACGCTTGTTTTAACCTATCGCCAATTCACTTTAATTTCATTACTAGTTGTAACAAATGAACTAATTTCGAAAATCGAGAATAATCATCCGAAAAAAAGTGCTCATAAACTTGGCAAAACTAGGAATATTCCATTGAAAATGTTGGAAGTCTTAATAGAGAAATACAATTTACAATGTGCACACCAGTAAAAATGCAGAACTACATATATACATACATATGTATGTGTGCATATTCTTAGAAAATCATATATTATACAAATACTTACATATGTATGTATAACATTGTGTCGACAACTGTTGTATTTGACTTTATGGCACAGGCAAAGCAACAGTGCTGGCGCAATGAAACTTTCGGCTAGATCTAGCGGCTTTTAGAGTTGACACACAGGATTGAAGGGTATTAGAAAGTGTTTCACAGGCAGAAGGAAGCATTTCCGACCTCATGAAGTAAAAGTATTATTTCTCAGCATCAACAGTTGACAAGATATAGACATGTTCGACATGTCTGATTGTGAGAGATAGTGAAAGCAAGCTTGGAGACTATTCTCGAGTATGTTCGAAGTTCAATTCTAAATTAAGTCATTTCATTATTTTAAAGCTGGAGTCTCGGATGTTGTATAGTAAATATATTCGATGCGATGAAAAGCATGCAAGTTATTTAAAAAAAATCATTTTGCACGGGCAAAGTTGCTTTGGTGAGCGATGTGACTGTGCGTGTCACATTTTATAATTTAAATGATATTTTAAACTTTTTAGTTTTAGCATTTTCCAGCTGAGTAGTTGATGTCACACAATTGAGCACACTCGGCTGCAGCATCTCACTTGCTTTCCATATTCATGTGTCGCCTATCGCAACGGCAAATATTGATAGCTAGAGAAGAACGTCAGCCGTATTTTTGTGGCACGCGAAATCACGACTGCGTAGCCAATTGATTTCAATGTTCAAACTATTTGCACACACGCAATCGTGTTCGTGACACACGACAAAAGAACTTCGCTTTGCACACCACCAGCAAACCGCTGTTCGATCTACCTCGTTTACTTTGTGCGATATTCTACGAAGTGACGCGCTCAATTCGCGTAACTGAGCCAATGCAATAGAGCGAGAGCGCGTATACACATACAATATTTAATGCTTCGGCAATGCTTTGTGGCTGCCAGCGACCAAGCGATCTGTGTCACTTCGCTGATGGTTGTTGAAGTGGCTTGTTGGTTGTTTGAATGGGACAGTAAAATTACTATGTTCTTTTACTCGAATTAGGGGGAAGAAGCATTTAAAGATGCCTTATATTTTATTGCACCTTCTTTGGCATTAATAATGGCTTTCAAGTGCCTACGCATGCTTGCGATGAAATTTGAAGTCTTCAGACTGCCAATATTGTCCCATTCTTCTTTTATCGATTTTGTTACGGATTCCTTGGAGGTTTCTTGGTGCTTTCCAAATTTCCTTACAAGCAAATGCAAGACGTGTTCTAACAAATAGAAAGGATTGAGATCCGGCGATTGTTACTCCTGCACCACATACGACCAGTTCTTAGGATCATTGTTCTGCTCATGTTGACAATTCTGTCCCAATTCGATGCTCAATTTATCAACGCCACGAAGCAAATTGTCTTTCAAAAATACCTCGAATACGTGATTTCAGCAATGAAAGCGGAATTTCCTTATCCTTTTGCTGCCCCACACAATGACGAACGTCTTTAAATAATATTATTTTCCTGCTGATCTTTATTTGAATAAAAAATAAGGTCACAGCTGAGACATCAAATTGGAGAGAAGTGTCGAAGAAATGCCACACGACGAGAAGATTCCTTGATTTGGTAAAGGCTTAGGGAAGAATCGTGTGTTACCATTAAGTCCGCCATATATCTTGACTCAATGACTTCCATTGGGCCAGTAAGTACAAATTGTACAAAAGTGGGAGACAGGACAGGAAATGCCAAAGGACGAGGATGACGCATCAATTACGTTTTATCAGAAGGTTTATCTTCGAGATCGAATAGGTAAAGCGCTAATAAGAAATCGTGTGCTACCTTTCATATTTATAATGATGGTTCCGGTGAGACAGACTTGTCTTTGGGATCCTTTAGAAAATGATCTGCTATAACTTGTTGCAAGACGTTCGATGCTTCCTCCGAATTAGTGGGAGATGAAAACCACCGGGTTATTGTGCGTTTTTCAAAACCCGCAAGACTCTCAGGAATTTTACTTTCCAAAGTGTTTACAATTTCTTGACCTAATGCGTTAAAATGGCTTTAATGTTTGGCATATTTCTTTTAATGGTCAACTTTGGTTCTTAACGCAACAACAACCAGCACTTTAAGTAATAGAAGTCGCAATAACTCGACTGTCGCATACTAAGTTCAACAAATTTTGCCAGGGCATAGAAATTAGTAGTCAAATAGTCGATTCCCTGTGCTCATTCGTTCCACATACTTGTGTTTGGACGCTTGTTTTAACCTATCGCCAATTCACTTTAATTTCATTACTAGTTGTAACAAATGAACTAATTTCGAAAATCGAGAATAATCATCCGAAAAAAAGTGCTCATAAACTTGGCAAAACTAGGAATATTCCATTGAAAATGTTGGAAGTCTTAATAGAGAAATACAATTTACAATGTGCACACCAGTAAAAATGCAGAACTACATATATACATACATATGTATGTGTGCATATTCTTAGAAAATCATATATTATACAAATACTTACATATGTATGTATAACATTGTGTCGACAACTGTTGTATTTGACTTTATGGCACAGGCAAAGCAACAGTGCTGGCGCAATGAAACTTTCGGCTAGATCTAGCGGCTTTTAGAGTTGACACACAGGATTGAAGGGTATTAGAAAGTGTTTCACAGGCAGAAGGAAGCATTTCCGACCTCATGAAGTAAAAGTATTATTTCTCAGCAACAACAGTTGACAAGATATAGACATGTTCGACATGTCTGATTGTGAGAGATAGTGAAAGCAAGCTTGGAGACTATTCTCGAGTATGTTCGAAGTTCAATTCTAAATTAAGTTATTTCATTATTTTAAAGCTGGAGTCTCGGATGTTGTATAGTAAATATATTCGATGCGATGAAAAGCATGCAAGTTATTTAAAAAAAATCATTTTGCACGGGCAAAGTTGCTTTGGTGAGCGATGTGACTGTGCGTGTCACATTTTATAATTTAAATGATATTTTAAACCTTTTAGTTTTAGCATTTTCCAGCTGAGTAGTTGATGTCACACAATTGAGCACACTCGGCTGCAGCATCTCACTTGCTTTCCATATTCATGTGTCGCCTATCGCAACGGCAAATATTGATAGCTAGAGAAGAACGTCAGCCGTATTTTTGTGGCACGCGAAATCACGACTGCGTAGCCAATTGATTTCAATGTTCAAACTATTTGCACACACGCAATCGTGTTCGTGACACACGACAAAAGAACTTCGCTTTGCACACCACCAGCAAACCGCTGTTCGATCTACCTCGTTTACTTTGTGCGATATTCTACGAAGTGACGCGCTCAATTCGCGTAACTGAGCCAATGCAATAGAGCGAGAGCGCGTATACACATACAATATTTAATGCTTCGGCAATGCTTTGTGGCTGCCAGCGACCAAGCGATCTGTGTCACTTCGCTGATGGTTGTTGAAGTGGCTTGTTGGTTGTTTGAATGGGACAGTAAAATTACTATGTTCTTTTACTCGAATTAGGGGGAAGAAGCATTTAAAGATGCCTTATATTTTATTGCACCTTCTTTGGCATTAATAATGGCTTTCAAGTGCCTACGCATGCTTGCGATGAAATTTGAAGTCTTCAGACTGCCAATATTGTCCCATTCTTCTTTTATCGATTTTGTTACGGATTCCTTGGAGATTTCTTGGTGCTTTCCAAATTTCCTTACAAGCAAATGCAAGACGTGTTCTAACATATAGAAAGGATTGAGATCCGGCGATTGTTACTCCTGCACCACATACGACCAGTTCTTAGGATCATTGTTCTGCTCATGTTGACAATTCTGTCCCAATTCGATGCTCAATTTATCAACGCCACGAAGCAAATTATCTTTCAAAAATACCTCGAATACGTGATTTCAGCAATGAAAGCGGAATTTCCTTATCCTCTTGCTGCCCCGCACAATGACGAACGTCTTTAAATAATATTATTTTGCTGCTGATCTTTATTTGAATAAAAAATAAGGTCACAGCTGAGACATCAAATTGGAGAGAAGTGTCGAAGAAATGCCACACGACGAGAAGATTCCTTGATTTGGTAAAGGCTTAGGGAAGAATCGTGTGTTACCATTAAGTCCGCCATATATCTTGACTCAATGACTTCCATTGGGCCAGTAAGTACAAATTGTACAAAAGTGGGAGACAGGACAGGAAATGCCAAAGGACGAGGATGACGCATCAATTACGTTTTATCAGAAGGTTTATCTTCGAGATCGAATAGGTAAAGCGCTAATAAGAAATCGTGTGCTACCTTTCATATTTATAATGATGGTTCCGGTGAGACAGACTTGTCTTTGGGATCCTTTAGAAAATGATCTGCTATAACTTGTTGCAAGACGTTCGATGCTTCCTCCGAATTAGTGGGAGATGAAAACCACCGGGTTATTGTGCGTTTTTCAAAACCCGCAAGACTCTCAGGAATTTTACTTTCCAAAGTGTTTACAATTTCTTGACCTAATGCGTTAAAATGGCTTTAATGTTTGGCATATTTCTTTTAATGGTCAACTTTGGTTCTTAACGCAACAACAACCAGCACTTTAAGTAATAGAAGTCGCAATAACTCGACTGTCGCATACTAAGTTCAACAAATTTTGCCAGGGCATAGAAATTAGTAGTCAAATAGTCGATTCCCTGTGCTCATTCGTTCCACATACTTGTGTTTGGACGCTTGTTTTAACCTATCGCCAATTCACTTTAATTTCATTACTAGTTGTAACAAATGAACTAATTTCGAAAATCGAGAATAATCATCCGAAAAAAAGTGCTCATAAACTTGGCAAAACTAGGAATATTCCATTGAAAATGTTGGAAGTCTTAATAGAGAAATACAATTTACAATGTGCACACCAGTAAAAATGCAGAACTACATATATACATACATATGTATGTGTGCATATTCTTAGAAAATCATATATTATACAAATACTTACATATGTATGTATAACATTGTGTCGACAACTGTTGTATTTGACTTTATGGCACAGGCAAAGCAACAGTGCTGGCGCAATGAAACTTTCGGCTAGATCTAGCGGCTTTTAGAGTTGACACACAGGATTGAAGGGTATTAGAAAGTGTTTCACAGGCAGAAGGAAGCATTTCCGACCTCATGAAGTAAAAGTATTATTTCTCAGCAACAACAGTTGACAAGATATAGACATGTTCGACATGTCTGATTGTGAGAGATAGTGAAAGCAAGCTTGGAGACTATTCTCGAGTATGTTCGAAGTTCAATTCTAAATTAAGTTATTTCATTATTTTAAAGCTGGAGTCTCGGATGTTGTATAGTAAATATATTCGATGCGATGAAAAGCATGCAAGTTATTTAAAAAAAATCATTTTGCACGGGCAAAGTTGCTTTGGTGAGCGATGTGACTGTGCGTGTCACATTTTATAATTTAAATGATATTTTAAACCTTTTAGTTTTAGCATTTTCCAGCTGAGTAGTTGATGTCACACAATTGAGCACACTCGGCTGCAGCATCTCACTTGCTTTCCATATTCATGTGTCGCCTATCGCAACGGCAAATATTGATAGCTAGAGAAGAACGTCAGCCGTATTTTTGTGGCACGCGAAATCACGACTGCGTAGCCAATTGATTTCAATGTTCAAACTATTTGCACACACGCAATCGTGTTCGTGACACACGACAAAAGAACTTCGCTTTGCACACCACCAGCAAACCGCTGTTCGATCTACCTCGTTTACTTTGTGCGATATTCTACGAAGTGACGCGCTCAATTCGCGTAACTGAGCCAATGCAATAGAGCGAGAGCGCGTATACACATACAATATTTAATGCTTCGGCAATGCTTTGTGGCTGCCAGCGACCAAGCGATCTGTGTCACTTCGCTGATGGTTGTTGAAGTGGCTTGTTGGTTGTTTGAATGAGACAGTAAAATTACTATGTTCTTTTACTCGAATTAGGGGGAAGAAGCATTTAAAGATGCCTTATATTTTATTGCACCTTCTTTGGCATTAATAATGGCTTTCAAGTGCCTACGCATGCTTGCGATGAAATTTGAAGTCTTCAGACTGCCAATATTGTCCCATTCTTCTTTTATCGATTTTGTTACGGATTCCTTGGAGATTTCTTGGTGCTTTCCAAATTTCCTTACAAGCAAATGCAAGACGTGTTCTAACATATAGAAAGGATTGAGATCCGGCGATTGTTACTCCTGCACCACATACGACCAGTTCTTAGGATCATTGTTCTGCTCATGTTGACAATTCTGTCCCAATTCGATGCTCAATTTATCAACGCCACGAAGCAAATTATCTTTCAAAAATACCTCGAATACGTGATTTCAGCAATGAAAGCGGAATTTCCTTATCCTCTTGCTGCCCCGCACAATGACGAACGTCTTTAAATAATATTATTTTGCTGCTGATCTTTATTTGAATAAAAAATAAGGTCACAGCTGAGACATCAAATTGGAGAGAAGTGTCGAAGAAATGCCACACGACGAGAAGATTCCTTGATTTGGTAAAGGCTTAGGGAAGAATCGTGTGTTACCATTAAGTCCGCCATATATCTTGACTCAATGACTTCCATTGGGCCAGTAAGTACAAATTGTACAAAAGTGGGAGACAGGATAGGAAATGCCAAAGGACGAGGATGACGCATCAATTACGTTTTATCAGAAGGTTTATCTTCGAGATCGAATAGGTAAAGCGCTAATAAGAAATCGTGTGCTACCTTTCATATTTATAATGATGGTTCCGGTGAGACAGACTTGTCTTTGGGATCCTTTAGAAAATGATCTGCTATAACTTGTTGCAAGACGTTCGATGCTTCCTCCGAATTAGTGGGAGATGAAAACCACCGGGTTATTGTGCGTTTTTCAAAACCCGCAAGACTCTCAGGAATTTTACTTTCCAAAGTGTTTACAATTTCTTCACCTAATGCGTTAAAATGGCCAGCACTTTAAGTAATAGAAGTCGCAATAACTCGACTGTCGCATACTAAGTTCAAGAAATTTTGCCAGGGCATAGAAATTAGTAGTCAAATAGTCGATTCCCTGTGCTCATTCGTTCCACATACTTGTGTTTGGACGCTTGTTTTAACCTATCGCCAATTCACTTTAATTTCATTACTAGTTGTAACAAATGAACTAATTTCGAAAATCGAGAATAATCATCCGAAAAAAAGTGCTCATAAACTTGGCAAAACTAGGAATATTCCATTGAAAATGTTGGAAGTCTTAATAGAGAAATACAATTTACAATGTGCACACCAGTAAAAATGCAGAACTACATATATACATACATATGTATGTGTGCATATTCTTAGAAAATCATATATTATACAAATACTTACATATGTATGTATAACATTGTGTCGACAACTGTTGTATTTGACTTTATGGCACAGGCAAAGCAACAGTGCTGGCGCAATGAAACTTTCGGCTAGATCTAGCGGCTTTTAGAGTTGACACACAGGATTGAAGGGTATTAGAAAGTGTTTCACAGGCAGAAGGAAGCATTTCCGACCTCATGAAGTAAAAGTATTATTTCTCAGCAACAACAGTTGACAAGATATAGACATGTTCGACATGTCTGATTGTGAGAGATAGTGAAAGCAAGCTTGGAGACTATTCTCGAGTATGTTCGAAGTTCAATTCTAAATTAAGTCATTTCATTATTTTAAAGCTGGAGTCTCGGATGTTGTATAGTAAATATATTCGATGCGATGAAAAGCATGCAAGTTATTTAAAAAAAATCATTTTGCACGGGCAAAGTTGCTTTGGTGAGCGATGTGACTGTGCGTGTCACATTTTATAATTTAAATGATATTTTAAACCTTTTAGTTTTAGCATTTTCCAGCTGAGTAGTTGATGTCACACAATTGAGCACACTCGGCTGCAGCATCTCACTTGCTTTCCATATTCATGTGTCGCCTATCGCAACGGCAAATATTGATAGCTAGAGAAGAACGTCAGCCGTATTTTTGTGGCACGCGAAATCACGACTGCGTAGCCAATTGATTTCAATGTTCAAACTATTTGCACACACGCAATCGTGTTCGTGACACACGACACAAGAACTTCGCTTTGCACACCACCAGCAAACCGCTGTTCGATCTACCTCGTTTACTTTGTGCGATATTCTACGAAGTGACGCGCTCAATTCGCGTAACTGAGCCAATGCAATAGAGCGAGAGCGCGTATACACATACAATATTTAATGCTTCGGCAATGCTTTGTGGCTGCCAGCGACCAAGCGATCTGTGTCACTTCGCTGATGGTTGTTGAAGTGGCTTGTTGGTTGTTTGAATGGGACAGTAAAATTACTATGTTCTTTTACTCGAATTAGGGGGAAGAAGCATTTAAAGATGCCTTATATTTTATTGCACCTTCTTTGGCATTAATAATGGCTTTCAAGTGCCTACGCATGCTTGCGATGAAATTTGAAGTCTTCAGACTGCCAATATTGTCCCATTCTTCTTTTATCGATTTTGTTACGGATTCCTTGGAGATTTCTTGGTGCTTTCCAAATTTCCTTACAAGCAAATGCAAGACGTGTTCTAACATATAGAAAGGATTGAGATCCGGCGATTGTTACTCCTGCACCACATACGACCAGTTCTTAGGATCATTGTTCTGCTCATGTTGACAATTCTGTCCCAATTCGATGCTCAATTTATCAACGCCACGAAGCAAATTATCTTTCAAAAATACCTCGAATACGTGATTTCAGCAATGAAAGCGGAATTTCCTTATCCTCTTGCTGCCCCGCACAATGACGAACGTCTTTAAATAATATTATTTTGCTGCTGATCTTTATTTGAATAAAAAATAAGGTCACAGCTGAGACATCAAATTGGAGAGAAGTGTCGAAGAAATGCCACACGACGAGAAGATTCCTTGATTTGGTAAAGGCTTAGGGAAAAATCGTGTGTTACCATTAAGTCCGCCATATATCTTGACTCAATGACTTCCATTGGGCCAGTAAGTACAAATTGTACAAAAGTGGGAGACAGGACAGGAAATGCCAAAGGACGAGGATGACGCATCAATTACGTTTTATCAGAAGGTTTATCTTCGAGATCGAATAGGTAAAGCGCTAATAAGAAATCGTGTGCTACCTTTCATATTTATAATGATGGTTCCGGTGAGACAGACTTGTCTTTGGGATCCTTTAGAAAATGATCTGCTATAACTTGTTGCAAGACGTTCGATGCTTCCTCCGAATTAGTGGGAGATGAAAACCACCCATCTTTTTACGGGTTATTGTGCGTTTTTCAAAACCCGCAAGACTCTCAGGAATTTTACTTTCCAAAGTGTTTACAATTTCTTGACCTAATGCGTTAAAATGGCTTTAATGTTTGGCATATTTCCTTTAATGTTTCCACGGTTTTTTTTGAAATATTTCCAGACATATTTCGCGGGGACATTGTTTCCCTTTTGTGGATCTGAAATGCATTCCAATAAATTTTTCAGATTACATTTATAAACGAGGGTTTTACACTCACGAATTCACTTTTTAAGAACTGACTTTTAAAGTTTTCGAATTGGCCTTAAATAAATGCCAGACTTGTTTTATTGGATTGGGATATGCTGATTGTGGAGCGCTTTCTAGCTATGAAGCAAATTGTCTTTCAAAATCTCTAATCAAATTTTCCATCAATGAAAACTAAATTTCCCACTATATTCACTTCCACACCATTAAAATTGCAATGCCTTATGGTTTTTAAAATATTATTTTCCTGCAGCTCTTTCTTGGGCGTTCGCCATATGTTTTATGATCCAACGGATTCAAATTGGTTGAATTTTCATCGTTGAACATACATTTTTGCAAAGCGTTTAATGTTGGTGTAGGTGTTCGTTAGTGATATTCCAAGTGAATTTTATTTATTTCGATGTAGGGTTGCATGATATTTCAAAAATATTGATATATCGAGTATTTATGATATTTAAAAAATTGTGTGCGTGGAGTCCCTACGCGCGAAAGAAGTGAAACTTCTTAGCGATATTCCAAAAAATGCATATTATTTCGTATAAAAGAAAAATAGCGGGAGGGAAAGGATAAAAATAAGGTGGAGTGACCAACACTTTCTTCAATTCACATTTTATAAATTTATTATAAAGCAAAGTCCAAATCAATGATCATCTCTGGGTTCTGATGGATTCATATCTATAATATTTACAATTGGATTATGATAATTAAAATACGATATGAAATGTCTTACATCTATTTTATCTATATTTCTCGCAAATGCCGCATCAATAGTCGTACTTCCTTTTGTCGTCGGATCATTTCTTCCATTGATCATTTCTAATGAAAATTTCTCTCTGAGGAATGCCAGCAATGGTTCAGCTTCTGGCAATGAGAAATTGATATTAAAATCTCCCGCAAGGAGTACCGGTTGTTCGCTATACTCTACTGGCTCTCCGATAATCTCTGCGAGAGCTTGCGAACCTGCAGTTGACAACGGTAATAAAGCTTTACCGATAAACAATTTTATATCTCTCATCGATGAATTTGGTGATATATAAACGGCAATTAAATTCAATTTTTTACTATTATGATTATCGCTAGGGTTGATTTTGCATTCTACCGCACACAAATCGCCAATTCTTGTTGATGTTGATATCGTTGCATCAGCATCACTCGCGTATGGCGCCTTTATATCTAAATGAGGAGTAAGAATATGACATTTGTCTTGCTCATTGTGATAAATAGCAACGCCTGAATTTCTTGTTTCATTTCGTTGAAATCTTACAACGAAATCAAAATTTGGTATGCGTATTTTCACTGTCACTCATTTTATTGTTTGTTTGAATCACTATTCACTGTACTAATACTACAAGTAGTGCGTCAATATTATATAGAACACGAATTAATTATGGGAAACACTTTAATAACAAACTACGAGATAAGAATAAGAAAAAGAATTTTCGACACATAGGACGCTTGATGCACTCACCGCATAGGCACTAATATTAGTCTAGGCAGCTGTTACGCGCTACGTGTATCGCCATAGCAGCGCATGCGCCTGGCGATACCTTACTCTCATTCACTCTCTCTCTCTCTCTCGCACTCTATCTTTCTCTTTTCCTCTTCTCCTTCCGAGTTGCGTTAAGCGTTCAACGCTATTCCCCCTCCACTGGAGCGTTAAACGTTTAACGCAACATTTTCCGGCGTCGTATAAGAAGTTTCACTTCAAAAATTTTTTTATTGTAAGACCAAAAAGACTAGAAATCTCTTTCTCTATCCCATTATTCGTATACATTACCTCTCTATTGATCCTATGAATTCATTAAAACAAAACTAACAACACAAATACTTCATATTAAGCTTTTATTACTTAAACTTCCATTAAGTTTAACAAGTTTACAAGCCACATCGTCGACCTCCAGGGAGACGTTGATGGTGGCGCCGCACAGTAGGGCCTTTTGAGTTTTTTCATTGCAAAAATCATAACTTTTGAACGAAACAAGATAATTGAAAAATTTAAACGGCATTGTCAAGATAAATAATCAATCTATGAAATGAGTATGCGTCCGATGCGCCACGCCCCTTAAAGTCCGAGTTATATGTTATCAAATGTGAAGTATGTGGAAAAATGGTTTTTTTGGGAACAAATTCATTTTTTTTAGAAAAAAAAATTTTTTTTAAGTCGAAATTTGTTTTTTTAACATAATCTTAATATATTTTATCATATTAAGTTATTACCCAATCCAAAAAAAAAAAAAAAAAAATCGATTTTTTTTGGTAATTTTTATTGCATTTACATTTTTCTAACAAAATATGAGCTTATATTAAAGGAAGATCCAATAGAGTTAGCATTTCTGGACTATAATTATTAGATTCTATATCTTTTCGCGTCTTTACATACCTGAGAGATGCGATAAAGGGGTCAGATGATGCTGCCAACATGTTGAATAAGTCCTCATTTTGCCTCATTCTTGATGACTTATAAGTGTTGGAGTATCTATACTTCTTATAAAATTTGTTAAGTGACTCCTGTGCTTCCTCAGATAGCTCTCCGATCGGTAAAGATAAATATTCAATAATATCTTCGCCATGCGCCAAAATCTTATGGAGTGTGGGGGTTAGTTTCTTATGTGGATACATTTCTGCTAAAAGCGATGCTGTCCTAGAAGCATATTCCCCAAATTTTAAAGCATGAATTTTCTCTTTGCAATTCAACACATTTAAAATGGTTCAAATTCTTTGGATAATCTCTATATGAATTCCTGTAATTTCAGCCACAACATTACAGTTCTGGAAAAATCTCCGCGAAGTGTTTCCATCGTTCGAATTTCCGTATCCTGGCTTTGGACAGTCCACCTTGAGTCCGAGCTCCTTAAAAAATCTAGCCTGTATGCGCTCTTTCCTCATCTTCTCCTTTTCCTTTTCCGTCATGTTATTGTTGTCACAGTTTTCGTCGTCCATTGGAAGTGTGTATGCTAATCTTAACAGAAATTCCATACACCTAATCCTTGCGTGTAAGGGTGAGATTCCGTACTTATAATTGTTCTCGTCGCATAAGGAGATGTCCAAATTGCCAAAATTCTTTTGCGTTAGTTTGCAAATGGGGCATGCCAATGTGGAAGTCGTATTCGTCAACTCGTTTACAACTTTTCCGTCTACCATGGTCAAGTGAAACTCAAACGAACATTCAACGTATTTCCCTTCATTAATCTTCAACATAGTGGGGTTCATTGTGTCAATTTGATGTTGAATGTCGTTCACAGTTGCCCTGATCAGTTCAGGCGTCTCTCTTGCGTACTGGAACATTATAGGCCGGCAATAATGTACTGACGAGGGCCTGTTATTTTTCCAGAACAATGTTTCATCATCAGACTTCAGTCGCAAGGGAACGACAGAAGCCATGAACAAATTTCCGTCAGATATGGTCTCGTCATCTGTACCTAAGGTCTGTTTGTAAATGCTCTGTCCAGACGACCCATCGCATCCCCATTTACTCACCAGTGTTATTTTGTCTGGCATGTCGTCCAACAAATCATCGGGAATACTTTTCATCAATCGCTCGGCTGTATGGTTCATCAAATCCTGCACATTAGCTTTCGCTGAAGTGTTCGTAATTTCCGTATTAGGAGGACCTGAGTTTCTCTTAGCTTTCGTGATCAGCTTGTATCCTGGTAATAAGTCCGCTCCATGTTGCGCCAAGCATGTTCGTAAAATTTCGTACTTCTCCTTAGTAAGTTGCAGATCCATAAATAATGCCAGTGCCTCATCATTGGTGAACTCTATAATGCTAGCATTAAGGGGCGTGGGTATACTGTCTCGAATCCTTTTCAATCTCTGCGGGCTAGCAAAAGCGACAGTCTTCGTAATTTGGGACTTAGCTCTTTCTTGATCCTTGGAATATTTAATTTTCAACGCTTCTGACATATTCTCTGTTGTCAGAAAATTGGTTGATTCTGAAATTTTCCACTTCCGTGTGAAATCCGCACAGTCTTCCAAATTCTTTGATGGCCTTCCTCTTGCTGGTCCAGATGTCGTCGCAGGTTCTTCTTGTATCGGTGTCGCAGGTTCTTCTTGTATCGGTATGTTCAAAACATTGTCCTCATTTAACCAGTCGGCAAATTTGATGTTGAATCTGTGAATGTTTCGGTAAACCCTCTTCCATTTCGCCTTAATATTAACAAACGCTATGTAAATATTTCTTTGCACAGTGCAATCACTCCTCATATCTTGATGGCAACGATCAAGTTCATTGAAACACTCTTCTTGGAAATCCTCAAAGGCTTCCGCGTTTTTTAAAGATTTCAAATAATTTTGTGTTATTAAGCGCCATGGTTGCTACTTGTCTCGTCAACTTTCACTGATAGACTGATGCATGGATCACATCAATCGCGCAATATATAGCCCTAACTATTACCTGCTAGTAACCCTTTTGAAGGGTTCACTAACCCACTCTTAACGGCACCTGTTATGCAAATTCATTACAGGTCAATTTTTAAAAAGTCTATCATGCCTTTATGTAAAAAATTAGAATGTACTACCTGCGACATACACGAGTGTAATATGGACTCTCTTTTCCATTCATGCCTGTACCTGCTAAGTTGTAAAATTTTATTGCAGGTACCTAAAAAACATACGTAACACCGAAATTCGGGTATATTTTCAACCCATTTTCGTCACAAAAAAGTTGCGCGCGCAATTTGGGAAAAAAGGCGCGCAAATTAGTATGCGCGCATTTTTAATTGGAATATCATGTCTTTTTTTGGTTTGTCACAAATTGCAGTCGGGGACGCATGCAATTAGAATTGGGTATACGTTTATTCTATAATAATTAATAAAGAGTTTAGTAATAGTGTGAAACTGTTGCGAGTTGTTACTCATTTTTTTTTATCTACTAAAGTTGAAAAATAGTGAAAAAATAGGTATTTTTTAAATTGCGATTTAAGTGTACAAAACTACAACAAACAACCGAGATTTTTTGATTGTAGATATATAATGAATACATTATTCATTATAAATAAAAACAATGACGATTTATTTGCTAGTTTTTTTAATATTCTACCTCAAAGTGGAGAAAATAACCTCAATTTCGAGTTTTCTTGCAAATTCAATAATTTGTTTGACTTTGGATACTTATATCTTTTAAATGAATAATACTAGAACAATTCGGATTGCAGATCTGTAATCCTTGGAAAATTTACTATAGGATGCGATTAATTTAAATTAAAAACATGAGCATGACTTTTTTGATTTTTGCAACGCTATTTGTTCTAGAGGCGCTACTGTGCGCCGTCCGCGCTCGACCACGGCTTGGACTCCAAGTGGACCGCTTTTTTGAAGGCACCTGGTGACAACTCCTGCTTTAGGTTGTGCTCATAGAGCTCCCTCATGAACTCGTCCGGCGTGATGGCTGTGTCCACGTCGAACACCGTGAGCTTAGGCCGTGGAGCCTTGCTGGTGGCCACAGACAGGCCTACCTCCTCGAACTTCTTGTTCGCCACGACCTTGCCAATCTCGCCCTGCGACGGGGTCCGAATAACAGCTCCTCCACTCCTCAGCTCCCGTACCTCATGGACTCTGACTCCGAGTGCTGGGGCCACCACTTTCCTAACCTTGTCCGCAACCTCCTTACCAGACAGCTTGGGGTCCTGGCTGGTAACCACGGCGGACCAGGTCTCCACAGGCGGCCGCGCACGCTGGGTGACTGGGGCCGTGACAGCTGCGGCGGGTGCGGCAGGGCAACTGGGTGGCAGCAACGAGGTGGGGCTGACGGCGAGAACGGCGTTTCTGATCACTAGAGCCGTCATGAGGTCGTTCATACCCCGGATGGCCTCGAAAATGTCACCCAACGCCTGCTCTAGGACAGCCTTCCGCATGGACATCTCGCCCATAATGGCATCAGTGCCTTTTTGGACGATAGTCCAAGCAGGGCAGCGATGGGGCGACGGTGGTAGCGGGAACGGCTGGGGCGACGGAGATAGGGGCATCTTTGATGGCAGCGGAGGCTGGGATGGCCTGCGCGGGGAGCGGCTCCACTTGGCTGGCCGAAGATGCTGCCAATATCTCCTGGCAGTGCCGCGACAGCTCCCTTGCTGCCCTCTTCGGTCCGGCGTTTTCGTCGGATCCTACGAGATCCGGCGAGGAGACCGCTCTACTCCTGCAGTTTCTCCTGCGGCCCCTACCACCAGCATTCCCCAGCGATGCCATACTGGCATCGCTTGAGTCACTGGTGTGGCCAGCAGCTAGTTCTGCGGGCATCCCTCTGCGGATGCTCTTTATAGTGGCGCTCTCTATTGGCGAGCGCTCTCAAACGCACGAAAGCGACCTCTGTCGATCTTGTTTTGGCGCCCTCTGGCGACCTGGTTAGGGCCTCTTGCGGTCGTCTCCCGACGATAGGTGGCGTAGTGGCGCCCTCTAGGGGTCGTTGCGCGATCGCGGTGGCGCCCTCTGCTGGCCTACAGTTGGCGATAGAGGACGTATGTCCCCTTACCGTTAATGCAACACACGCGGGCCAATCAGCACACTGGCCAATCGCTGACGACTGTTTACCGCTACGGCAATAGCGGATCTCTCGCACACACGCGCAAAGCGAACGAAAATAAAACGCACAGCGCGAAGAACAACGGTTTTGTTTATTACAGTGGTAAATTCACAGTTAGCGAACTCTGAGACAGCGAAAAAATCACCCGCTTACAAGTCTGCTCTCAACGACGGTCAAAGCCAGACTGAGTAGATAGGGACAGTAGGAATCTCGTTAATCCATTCATGCGCATCACTAATTAGATGACGAGGCATTTGGCTACTGTAGGAAATGAATTTTGCCCACACAACTTACGCCAACAGGTGACGAGTCGCGTGACTGTTTTCCCCTTTTCTTTGTACCCTTAAGATGTTGGCCTGGGTAGCGGCTTATTTGAGGAAGGTAAATATATCCACTATCCCACTCCCTGGCGGAATCCAGTATGGAACATGAACGTCCTAAAGCCGCAGACTCCACCAGCTACCACCCTGGCGCTGATAATATTACTATCATCAGCGTTCAGAACACCTAGAGCTCTTAGTCGTGTTACCGATCGGTAGCTCCAGATGCCCCTCCAGTTTAGCGTGGCGGAAACGACTCTAATGTCCGCATGTGCCTGATACTCTCTGACCAGAGTTGTCCGTATGTCCTGTCTGTTATAGATCTCAACCTTACTCTGATGAGCTTGATCGAGATCTAGTCCGTCTGTCACTACCTGCGCGTCGATCACAATTGTGTGATCTGGTCAGAAAGCCACCAGGTCCGCCTTAAATATCCTGGTCTTGCCCTGCAGACTTGGTTCGACAATGACAGAGTAGCCTCTAGTCTCAAGCCCCCGCTTGAGATAAGCTGCACTGGGACACCCTGTGGTCAAATCCGACACACCTATGGCAAGCATAGGTGCGGACGAGCGATCGGCATCGGTATGAGAACCACTTGACATAGACCCGTCCGGCCTGCTCAAGTATGGCCATCGACTTGTCGTCCACCTCCAGCACCAAGTTGATCGTGGCACTGTCGGTGACGGACCAGGGCTTGGTTGCCAAGTGCATGTTCTTTTTAAAAGCAGCAGGCGACAGCTCCTCCTTGAAGTTGTTGGCGTACGACTCCTCCATAAATTCCTCAGGCATGATCTGAGTGTCCACGTCGAACACTGTGATCTTTTGGGGCGCACTCTTGCTGCTTTGGACCTCCAAGCCAGCTTCCAGGAATTTCTGGTTTGAGACCACCTTTTTGATCTCGCTGACAGATGGGGTGCGGATAACAGCTTCTCCACGTTTGAGCTCGCGCACCTCATGCACCCTTACTCCTAAAGATGGAGCCACCTCCTTCATCACCTTCTCGGCGATCTGCTTCCCGGAGACACTGGGGTCCTTGCTGGTAACCACAGCTGACCAGGTCTCAACGGGCTTCCTACGCAGCTCGGCAGGAAGAGCAGCCAAGGCAACAGGGGCGACAGGGGCAACAGCATCAGCGACAGCGGCAGCATCCGTTGTGGACATTTGTGCTGCTCCAGGGCGGTATTGCGGAGTGCCAAGGACATGACCAGCTCATCATACCTGGCTACAGCGTCAAAAAGGGCCAACGCACCCTTTCCGCTCAATCCGGCCTTTATTATGGCCTCCCTGGCCATGCGCTGCACGCTGGACAGCTCTGCCAGTATGGCAACAGAGCCGCCAGCAACTATGCTCCATGCTGGAGCGACGGCGACAGCGCTTTTCGAAGCAGCGGGCGGCGGCATAGCAACGGCAGCAGCAGCGGGAACGGCTAGGGCGACGGAGATAGGGGCATCTTTGGCGGCTGCGGCGGCAGGGGTGGCCTGCGCGGGGAGCGGCTCCACTTGGCTGGCCGAAGATGCTGCCAATATCTCCTGGCAGTGCCGCGACAGCTCCCTTGCTGCCCTCTTCGGTCCGGCGTTTTCGTCGGATCCTACGAGATCCGGCGAGGAGACCGCTCTACTCCTGCAGTTTCTCCTGCGGCCCCTACCACCAGCATTCCCCAGCGATGCCATACTGGCATCGCTTGAGTCACTGGTGTGGCCAGCAGCTACTTCTGCGGACATCCCTCTGCGGATGCTCTTTATAGTGGCGCTCTCTATTGGCGAGCGCTCTCAAACGCACGAAAGCGACCTCTGTCGATCTTGTTTTGGCGCCCTCTGGCGACCTGGTTAGGGCCTCTTGCGGTCGTCTCCCGACGATAGGTGGCGTAGTGGCGCCCTCTAGGGCTCGTTGCGCGATCGCGTTGGCGCCCTCTGCTGGCCTACAGTTGGCGATAGAGGACGTATGTCCCCTTACCGTTAATGCAACACACGCGGGCCAATCAGCACACTGGCCAATCGCTGACGACTGTTTAAAGCTACGGCAATAGCGGATCTCTCGCACACACGCGCAAAGCGAACGAAAACAAAACGCACAGCGCGAAGAACAACGGTTTTGTTTATTACAGTGGTAAATTCACAGTTAGCGAACTCTGAGACAGCGAAAAAATCACCCGCTTACAAGTCTGCTCTCAACGACGGTCAAAGCCAGACTGAGTAGATAGGGACAGTAGGAATCTCGTTAATCCATTCATGCGCATCACTAATTAGATGACGAGGCATTTGGCTACTGTAGGAAATGAATTTTGCCCACACAACTTACGCCAATAGGTGACGAGTCGCGTGACTGTTTTCCCCTTTTCTTTGTACCCTTAAGATGTTGGCCTGGGTAGCGGCTTATTTGAGGAAGGTAAATATATCTGCACTATCCCACTCCCTGGCGGAATCCAGTATGGAACATGAACGTCCTAAAGCCGCAGACTCCACCAGCTACCACCCTGGCGCTGATAATATTACTATCATCAGCGTTCAGAACACCTAGAGCTCTTAGTCGTGTTACCGACCGGTAGCTCCAGATGCCCCTCCAGTTTAGCGTGGCGGAAACGACTCTAATGTCCGCATGTGCCTGATACTCTCTGACCAGAGTTGTCCGTATGTCCTGTCTGTCATAGATCTCAACCTTACTCTGATGAGCTTGATCGAGATCTAGTCCGTCTGTCACTACCTGCGCGTCGATCACAATTGTGTGATCTGGTCAGAAAGCCACCAGGTCCGCCTTAAATATCCTGGTCTTGCCCTGCAGACTTGGTTCGGCAATGACAGAGTAGCCTCTAGTCTCAAGCCCCCGCTTGAGATAAGCTGCACTGGGACACCCTGTGGTCAAATCCGACACACCTATGGCAAGCATAGGTGCGGACGAGCGATCGGCATCGGTATGAGAACCACTTGACATAGACCCGTCCGGCCTGCTCAAGTATGGCCATCGACTTGTCGTCCACCTCCAGCACCAAGTTGATCGTGGCACTGTCGGTGACGGACCAGGGCTTGGTTGCCAAGTGCATGTTCTTTTTAAAAGCAGCAGGCGACAGCTCCTCCTTGAAGTTGTTGGCGTACGACTCCTCCATAAATTCCTCAGGCATGATCTGAGTGTCCACGTCGAACACTGTGATCTTTTGGGGCGCACTCTTGCTGCTTTGGACCTCCAAGCCAGCTTCCAGGAATTTCTGGTTTGAGACCACCTTTTTGATCTCGCTGACGGATGGGGTGCGGATAACAGCTCCTCCACGTTTGAGCTCGCGCACCTCATGCACCCTTACTCCTAAAGATGGAGCCACCTCCTTCATCACCTTCTCGGCGATCTGCTTCCCGGAGACACTGGGGTCCTTGCTGGTAACCACAGCTGACCAGGTCTCAACGGGCTTCCTACGCAGCTCGGCATGAAGAGCAGCCAAGGCAACAGGGGCGACAGGGGCAACAGCATCAGCGACAGCGGCAGCATCCGTTGTGGACATTTGTGCTGCTCCAGGGCGGTATTGCGGAGTGCCAAGGACATGACCAGCTCATCATACCTGGCTACAGCGTCAAAAAGGGCCAACGCACCCTTTCCGCTCAATTCGGCCTTTATTATGGCCTCCCTGGCCATGCGCTGCACGCTGGACAGCTCTGCCAGTATGGCAACAGAGCCGCCAGCAACTATGCTCCATGCTGGAGCGACGGCGACAGCGCTTTTCGAAGCAGCGGGCGGCGGCATAGCAACGGCAGCAGCAGCGGGAACGGCTAGGGCGACGGAGATAGGGGCATCTTTGGCGGCTGCGGCGGCAGGGGTGGCCTGCGCGGGGAGCGGCTCCACTTGGCTGGCCGAAGATGCTGCCAATATCTCCTGGCAGTGCCGCGACAGCTCCCTTGCTGTCCTCTTCGGTCCGGCGTTTTCGTCGGATCCTACGAGATCCGGCGAGGAGACCGCTCTACTCCTGCAGTTTCTCCTGCGGCCCCTACCACCAGCATTCCCCAGCGATGCCATACTGGCATCGCTTGAGTCACTGGTGTGGCCAGCAGCTACTTCTGCGGGCATCCCTCTGCGGATGCTCTTTATAGTGGCGCTCACTATTGGCGAGCGCTCTCAAATGCACGAAAGCGACCTCTGTCGATCTTGTTTTGGCGCCCTCTGGCGACCTGGTTTGGGCCTCTTGCGGTCGTCTCCCGACGATAGGTGGCGTAGTGGCGCCCTCTAGGGGTCGTTGCGCGATCGCGGTGGCGCCCTCTGCTGGCCTACAGTTGGCGATAGAGGACGTATGTCCCCTTACCGTTAATGCAACACACGCGGGCCAATCAGCACACTGGCCAATCGCTGACGACTGTTTACCGCTACGGCAATAGCGGATCTCTCGCACACACGCGCAAAGCGAACGAAAATAAAACGCACAGCGCGAAGAACAACGGTTTTGTTTATTACAGTGGTAAATTCACAGTTAGCGAACTCTGAGACAGCGAAAAAATCACCCGCTTACAAGTCTGCTCTCAACGACGGTCAAAGCCAGACTGAGTAGATAGGGACAGTAGGAATCTCGTTAATCCATTCATGCGCATCACTAATTAGATGACGAGGCATTTGGCTACTGTAGGAAATGAATTTTGCCCACACAACTTACGCCAATAGGTGACGAGTCGCGTGACTGTTTTCCCCTTTTCTTTGTACCCTTAAGATGTTGGCCTGGGTAGCGGCTTATTTGAGGAAGGTAAATATATCTGCACTATCCCACTCCCTGGCGGAATCCAGTATGGAACATGAACGTCCTAAAGCCGCAGACTCCACCAGCTACCACCCTGGCGCTGATAATATTACTATCATCAGCGTTCAGAACACCTAGAGCTCTTAGTCGTGTTACCGATCGGTAGCTCCAGATGCCCCTCCAGTTTAGCGTGGCGGAAACGACTCTAATGTCCGCATGTGCCTGATACTCTCTGACCAGAGTTGTCCGTATGTCCTGTCTGTTATAGATCTCAACCTTACTCTGATGAGCTTGATCGAGATCTAGTCCGTCTGTCACTACCTGCGCGTCGATCACAATTGTGTGATCTGGTCAGAAAGCCACCAGGTCCGCCTTAAATATCCTGGTCTTGCCCTGCAGACTTGGTTCGACAATGACAGAGTAGCCTCTAGTCTCAAGCCCCCGCTTGAGATAAGCTGCACTGGGACACCCTGTGGTCAAATCCGACACACCTATGGCAAGCATAGGTGCGGACGAGCGATCGGCATCGGTATGAGAACCACTTGACATAGACCCGTCCGGCCTGCTCAAGTATGGCCATCGACTTGTCGTCCACCTCCAGCACCAAGTTGATCGTGGCACTGTCGGTGACGGACCAGGGCTTGGTTGCCAAGTGCATGTTCTTTTTAAAAGCAGCAGGCGACAGCTCCTCCTTGAAGTTGTTGGCGTACGACTCCTCCATAAATTCCTCAGGCATGATCTGAGTGTCCACGTCGAACACTGTGATCTTTTGGGGCGCACTCTTGCTGCTTTGGACCTCCAAGCCAGCTTCCAGGAATTTCTGGTTTGAGACCACCTTTTTGATCTCGCTGACGGATGGGGTGCGGATAACAGCTCCTCCACGTTTGAGCTCGCGCACCTCATGCACCCTTACTCCTAAAGATGGAGCCACCTCCTTCATCACCTTCTCGGCGATCTGCTTCCCGGAGACACTGGGGTCCTTGCTGGTAACCACAGCTGACCAGGTCTCAACGGGCTTCCTACGCAGCTCGGCATGAAGAGCAGCCAAGGCAACAGGGGCGACAGGGGCAACAGCATCAGCGACAGCGGCAGCATCCGTTGTGGACATTTGTGCTGCTCCAGGGCGGTATTGCGGAGTGCCAAGGACATGACCAGCTCATCATACCTGGCTACAGCGTCAAAAAGGGCCAACGCACCCTTTCCGCTCAATTCGGCCTTTATTATGGCCTCCCTGGCCATGCGCTGCACGCTGGACAGCTCTGCCAGTATGGCAACAGAGCCGCCAGCAACTATGCTCCATGCTGGAGCGACGGCGACAGCGCTTTTCGAAGCAGCGGGCGGCGGCATAGCAACGGCAGCAGCAGCGGGAACGGCTAGGGCGACGGAGATAGGGGCATCTTTGGCGGCTGCGGCGGCAGGGGTGGCCTGCGCGGGGAGCGGCTCCACTTGGCTGGCCGAAGATGCTGCCAATATCTCCTGGCAGTGCCGCGACAGCTCCCTTGCTGTCCTCTTCGGTCCGGCGTTTTCGTCGGATCCTACGAGATCCGGCGAGGAGACCGCTCTACTCCTGCAGTTTCTCCTGCGGCCCCTACCACCAGCATTCCCCAGCGATGCCATACTGGCATCGCTTGAGTCACTGGTGTGGCCAGCAGCTACTTCTGCGGGCATCCCTCTGCGGATGCTCTTTATAGTGGCGCTCACTATTGGCGAGCGCTCTCAAATGCACGAAAGCGACCTCTGTCGATCTTGTTTTGGCGCCCTCTGGCGACCTGGTTTGGGCCTCTTGCGGTCGTCTCCCGACGATAGGTGGCGTAGTGGCGCCCTCTAGGGGTCGTTGCGCGATCGCGGTGGCGCCCTCTGCTGGCCTACAGTTGGCGATAGAGGACGTATGTCCCCTTACCGTTAATGCAACACACGCGGGCCAATCAGCACACTGGCCAATCGCTGACGACTGTTTACCGCTACGGCAATAGCGGATCTCTCGCACACACGCGCAAAGCGAACGAAAATAAAACGCACAGCGCGAAGAACAACGGTTTTGTTTATTACAGTGGTAAATTCACAGTTAGCGAACTCTGAGACAGCGAAAAAATCACCCGCTTACAAGTCTGCTCTCAACGACGGTCAAAGCCAGACTGAGTAGATAGGGACAGTAGGAATCTCGTTAATCCATTCATGCGCATCACTAATTAGATGACGAGGCATTTGGCTACTGTAGGAAATGAATTTTGCCCACACAACTTACGCCAATAGGTGACGAGTCGCGTGACTGTTTTCCCCTTTTCTTTGTACCCTTAAGATGTTGGCCTGGGTAGCGGCTTATTTGAGGAAGGTAAATATATCTGCACTATCCCACTCCCTGGCGGAATCCAGTATGGAACATGAACGTCCTAAAGCCGCAGACTCCACCAGCTACCACCCTGGCGCTGATAATATTACTATCATCAGCGTTCAGAACACCTAGAGCTCTTAGTCGTGTTACCGATCGGTAGCTCCAGATGCCCCTCCAGTTTAGCGTGGCGGAAACGACTCTAATGTCCGCATGTGCCTGATACTCTCTGACCAGAGTTGTCCGTATGTCCTGTCTGTTATAGATCTCAACCTTACTCTGATGAGCTTGATCGAGATCTAGTCCGTCTGTCACTACCTGCGCGTCGATCACAATTGTGTGATCTGGTCAGAAAGCCACCAGGTCCGCCTTAAATATCCTGGTCTTGCTCTGCAGACTTGGTTCGACAATGACAGAGTAGCCTCTAGTCTCAAGCCCCCGCTTGAGATAAGCTGCACTGGGACACCCTGTGGTCAAATCCGACACACCTATGGCAAGCATAGGTGCGGACGAGCGATCGGCATCGGTATGAGAACCACTTGACATAGACCCGTCCGGCCTGCTCAAGTATGGCCATCGACTTGTCGTCCACCTCCAGCACCAAGTTGATCGTGGCACTGTCGGTGACGGACCAGGGCTTGGTTGCCAAGTGCATGTTCTTTTTAAAAGCAGCAGGCGACAGCTCCTCCTTGAAGTTGTTGGCGTACGACTCCTCCATAAATTCCTCAGGCATGATCTGAGTGTCCACGTCGAACACTGTGATCTTTTGGGGCGCACTCTTGCTGCTTTGGACCTCCAAGCCAGCTTCCAGGAATTTCTGGTTTGAGACCACCTTTTTGATCTCGCTGACGGATGGGGTGCGGATAACAGCTCCTCCACGTTTGAGCTCGCGCACCTCATGCACCCTTACTCCTAAAGATGGAGCCACCTCCTTCATCACCTTCTCGGCGATCTGCTTCCCGGAGACACTGGGGTCCTTGCTGGTAACCACAGCTGACCAGGTCTCAACGGGCTTCCTACGCAGCTCGGCATGAAGAGCAGCCAAGGCAACAGGGGCGACAGGGGCAACAGCATCAGCGACAGCGGCAGCATCCGTTGTGGACATTTGTGCTGCTCCAGGGCGGTATTGCGGAGTGCCAAGGACATGACCAGCTCATCATACCTGGCTACAGCGTCAAAAAGGGCCAACGCACCCTTTCCGCTCAATTCGGCCTTTATTATGGCCTCCCTGGCCATGCGCTGCACGCTGGACAGCTCTGCCAGTATGGCAACAGAGCCGCCAGCAACTATGCTCCATGCTGGAGCGACGGCGACAGCGCTTTTCGAAGCAGCGGGCGGCGGCATAGCAACGGCAGCAGCAGCGGGAACGGCTAGGGCGACGGAGATAGGGGCATCTTTGGCGGCTGCGGCGGCAGGGGTGGCCTGCGCGGGGAGCGGCTCCACTTGGCTGGCCGAAGATGCTGCCAATATCTCCTGGCAGTGCCGCGACAGCTCCCTTGCTGTTTTCGGCGTTTTCGTCGGATCCTACGAGATCCGGCGAGGAGACCGCTCTACTCCTGCAGTTTCTCCTGCGGCCCCTACCACCAGCATTCCCCAGCGATGCCATACTGGCATCGCTTGAGTCACTGGTGTGGCCAGCAGCTACTTCTGCGGGCATCCCTCTGCGGATGCTCTTTATAGTGGCGCTCACTATTGGCGAGCGCTCTCAAATGCACGAAAGCGACCTCTGTCGATCTTGTTTTGGCGCCCTCTGGCGACCTGGTTTGGGCCTCTTGCGGTCGTCTCCCGACGATAGGTGGCGTAGTGGCGCCCTCTAGGGCTCGTTGCGCGATCGCGGTGGCGCCCTCTGCTGGCCTACAGTTGGCGATAGAGGACGTATGTCCCCTTACCGTTAATGCAACACACGCGGGCCAATCAGCACACTGGCCAATCGCTGACGACTGTTTACAGCTACGGCAATAGCGGATCTCTCGCACACACGCGCAAAGCGAACGAAAATAAAACGCACAGCGCGAAGAACAACGGTTTTGTTTATTACAGTGGTAAATTCACAGTTAGCGAACTCTGAGACAGCGAAAAAATCACCCGCTTACAAGTCTGCTCTCAACGACGGTCAAAGCCAGACTGAGTAGATAGGGACAGTAGGAATCTCGTTAATCCATTCATGCGCATCACTAATTAGATGACGAGGCATTTGGCTACTGTAGGAAATGAATTTTGCCCACACAACTTACGCCAATAGGTGACGAGTCGCGTGACTGTTTTCCCCTTTTCTTTGTACCCTTAAGATGTTGGCCTGGGTAGCGGCTTATTTGAGGAAGGTAAATATATCTGCACTATCCCACTCCCTGGCGGAATCCAGTATGGAACATGAACGTCCTAAAGCCGCAGACTCCACCAGCTACCACCCTGGCGCTGATAATATTACTATCATCAGCGTTCAGAACACCTAGAGCTCTTAGTCGTGTTACCGATCGGTAGCTCCAGATGCCCCTCCAGTTTAGCGTGGCGGAAACGACTCTAATGTCCGCATGTGCCTGATACTCTCTGACCAGAGTTGTCCGTATGTCCTGTCTGTTATAGATCTCAACCTTACTCTGATGAGCTTGATCGAGATCTAGTCCGTCTGTCACTACCTGCGCGTCGATCACAATTGTGTGATCTGGTCAGAAAGCCACCAGGTCCGCCTTAAATATCCTGGTCTTGCCCTGCAGACTTGGTTCGGCAATGACAGAGTAGCCTCTAGTCTCAAGCCCCCGCTTGAGATAAGCTGCACTGGGACACCCTGTGGTCAAATCCGACACACCTATGGCAAGCATAGGTGCGGACGAGCGATCGGCATCGGTATGAGAACCACTTGACATAGACCCGTCCGGCCTGCTCAAGTATGGCCATCGACTTGTCGTCCACCTCCAGCACCAAGTTGATCGTGGCACTGTCGGTGACGGACCAGGGCTTGGTTGCCAAGTGCATGTTCTTTTTAAAAGCAGCAGGCGACAGCTCCTCCTTGAAGTTGTTGGCGTACGACTCCTCCATAAATTCCTCAGGCATGATCTGAGTGTCCACGTCGAACACTGTGATCTTTTGGGGCGCACTCTTGCTGCTTTGGACCTCCAAGCCAGCTTCCAGGAATTTCTGGTTTGAGACCACCTTTTTGATCTCGCTGACAGATGGGGTGCGGATAACAGCTCCTCCACGTTTGAGCTCGCGCACCTCATGCACCCTTACTCCTAAAGATGGAGCCACCTCCTTCATCACCTTCTCGGCGATCTGCTTCCCGGAGACACTGGGGTCCTTGCTGGTAACCACAGCTGACCAGGTCTCAACGGGCTTCCTACGCAGCTCGGCAGGAAGAGCAGCCAAGGCAACAGGGGCGACAGGGGCAACAGCATCAGCGACAGCGGCAGCATCCGTTGTGGACATTTGTGCTGCTCCAGGGCGGTATTGCGGAGTGCCAAGGACATGACCAGCTCATCATACCTGGCTACAGCGTCAAAAAGGGCCAACGCACCCTTTCCGCTCAATCCGGCCTTTATTATGGCCTCCCTGGCCATGCGCTGCACGCTGGACAGCTCTGCCAGTATGGCAACAGAGCCGCCAGCAACTATGCTCCATGCTGGAGCGACGGCGACAGCGCTTTTCGAAGCAGCGGGCGGCGGCATAGCAACGGCAGCAGCAGCGGGAACGGCTAGGGCGACGGAGATAGGGGCATCTTTGGCGGCTGCGGCGGCAGGGGTGGCCTGCGCGGGGAGCGGCTCCACTTGGCTGGCCGAAGATGCTGCCAATATCTCCTGGCAGTGCCGCGACAGCTCCCTTGCTGCCCTCTTCGGTCCGGCGTTTTCGTCGGATCCTACGAGATCCGGCGAGGAGACCGCTCTACTCCTGCAGTTTCTCCTGCGGCCCCTACCACCAGCATTCCCCAGCGATGCCATACTGGCATCGCTTGAGTCACTGGTGTGGCCAGCAGCTACTTCTGCGGACATCCCTCTGCGGATGCTCTTTATAGTGGCGCTCTCTATTGGCGAGCGCTCTCAAACGCACGAAAGCGACCTCTGTCGATCTTGTTTTGGCGCCCTCTGGCGACCTGGTTAGGGCCTCTTGCGGTCGTCTCCCGACGATAGGTGGCGTAGTGGCGCCCTCTAGGGCTCGTTGCGCGATCGCGTTGGCGCCCTCTGCTGGCCTACAGTTGGCGATAGAGGACGTATGTCCCCTTACCGTTAATGCAACACACGCGGGCCAATCAGCACACTGGCCAATCGCTGACGACTGTTTAAAGCTACGGCAATAGCGGATCTCTCGCACACACGCGCAAAGCGAACGAAAACAAAACGCACAGCGCGAAGAACAACGGTTTTGTTTATTACAGTGGTAAATTCACAGTTAGCGAACTCTGAGACAGCGAAAAAATCACCCGCTTACAAGTCTGCTCTCAACGACGGTCAAAGCCAGACTGAGTAGATAGGGACAGTAGGAATCTCGTTAATCCATTCATGCGCATCACTAATTAGATGACGAGGCATTTGGCTACTGTAGGAAATGAATTTTGCCCACACAACTTACGCCAATAGGTGACGAGTCGCGTGACTGTTTTCCCCTTTCCACACCTACCCAACGTCGCGTGCTGTTTTCCCCTTCTTTGTACCCTTAAGATGTTGGCCTGGGTAGCGGCTTATTTGAGGAAGGTAAATATATCCACTATCCCACTCCCTGGCGGAATCCAGTATGGAACATGAACGTCCTAAAGCCGCAGACTCCACCAGCTACCACCCTGGCGCTGATAATATTACTATCATCAGCGTTCAGAACACCTAGAGCTCTTAGTCGTGTTACCGACCGGTAGCTCCAGATGCCCCTCCAGTTTAGCGTGGCGGAAACGACTCTAATGTCCGCATGTGCCTGATACTCTCTGACCAGAGTTGTCCGTATGTCCTGTCTGTTATAGATCTCAACCTTACTCTGATGAGCTTGATCGAGATCTAGTCCGTCTGTCACTACCTGCGCGTCGATCACAATTGTGTGATCTGGTCAGAAAGCCACCAGGTCCGCCTTAAATATCCTGGTCTTGCCCTGCAGACTTGGTTCGGCAATGACAGAGTAGCCTCTAGTCTCAAGCCCCCGCTTGAGATAAGCTGCACTGGGACACCCTGTGGTCAAATCCGACACACCTATGGCAAGCATAGGTGCGGACGAGCGATCGGCATCGGTATGAGAACCACTTGACATAGACCCGTCCGGCCTGCTCAAGTATGGCCATCGACTTGTCGTCCACCTCCAGCACCAAGTTGATCGTGGCACTGTCGGTGACGGACCAGGGCTTGGTTGCCAAGTGCATGTTCTTTTTAAAAGCAGCAGGCGACAGCTCCTCCTTGAAGTTGTTGGCGTACGACTCCTCCATGAATTCCTCAGGCATGATCTGAGTGTCCACGTCGAACACTGTGATCTTTTGGGGCGCACTCTTGCTGCTTTGGACCTCCAAGCCAGCTTCCAGGAATTTCTGGTTTGAGACCACCTTTTTGATCTCGCTGACGGATGGGGTGCGGATAACAGCTCCTCCACGTTTGAGCTCGCGCACCTCATGCACCCTTACTCCTAAAGATGGAGCCACCTCCCTCATCACCTTCTCGGCGATCTGCTTCCCGGAGACACTGGGGTCCTTGCTGGTAACCACAGCTGACCAGGTCTCAACGGGCTTCCTACGCAGCTCGGCAGGAAGAGCAGCCAAGGCAACAGGGGCGACAGGGGCAACAGCATCAGCGACAGCGGCAGCATCCGTTGTGGACATTTGTGCTGCTCCAGGGCGGTATTGCGGAGTGCCAAGGACATGACCAGCTCATCATACCTGGCTACAGCGTCAAAAAGGGCCAACGCACCCTTTCCGCTCAATCCGGCCTTTATTATGGCCTCCCTGGCCATGCGCTGCACGCTGGACAGCTCTGCCAGTATGGCAACAGAGCCGCCAGCAACTATGCTCCATGCTGGAGCGACGGCGACAGCGCTTTTCGAAGCAGCGGGCGGCGGCATAGCAACGGCAGCAGCAGCGGGAACGGCTAGGGCGACGGAGATAGGGGCATCTTTGGCGGCTGCGGCGGCAGGGGTGGCCTGCGCGGGGAGCGGCTCCACTTGGCTGGCCGAAGATGCTGCCAATATCTCCTGGCAGTGCCGCGACAGCTCCCTTGCTGCCCTCTTCGGTCCGGCGTTTTCGTCGGATCCTACGAGATCCGGCGAGGAGACCGCTCTACTCCTGCAGTTTCTCCTGCGGCCCCTACCACCAGCATTCCCCAGCGATGCCATACTGGCATCGCTTGAGTCACTGGTGTGGCCAGCAGCTACTTCTGCGGACATCCCTCTGCGGATGCTCTTTATAGTGGCGCTCTCTATTGGCGAGCGCTCTCAAACGCACGAAAGCGACCTCTGTCGATCTTGTTTTGGCGCCCTCTGGCGACCTGGTTAGGGCCTCTTGCGGTCGTCTCCCGACGATAGGTGGCGTAGTGGCGCCCTCTAGGGCTCGTTGCGCGATCGCGTTGGCGCCCTCTGCTGGCCTACAGTTGGCGATAGAGGACGTATGTCCCCTTACCGTTAATGCAACACACGCGGGCCAATCAGCACACTGGCCAATCGCTGACGACTGTTTAAAGCTACGGCAGTAGCGGATCTCTCGCACACACGCGCAAAGCGAACGAAAACAAAACGCACAGCGCGAAGAACAACGGTTTTGTTTATTACAGTGGTAAATTCACAGTTAGCGAACTCTGAGACAGCGAAAAAATCACCCGCTTACAAGTCTGCTCTCAACGACGGTCAAAGCCAGACTGAGTAGATAGGGACAGTAAGAATCTCGTTAATCCATTCATGCGCGTCACTAATTAGATGACGAGGCATTTGGCTACTGTAGGAAATGAATTTTGCCCACACAACTTACGCCAATAGGTGACGAGTCGCGTGACTGTTTTCCCCTTTTCTTTGTACCCTTAAGATGTTGGCCTGGGTAGCGGCTTATTTGAGGAAGGTAAATATATCTGCACTATCCCACTCCCTGGCGGAATCCAGTATGGAACATGAACGTCCTAAAGCCGCAGACTCCACCAGCTACCACCTTGGCGCTGATAATATTACTATCATCAGCGTTCAGAACACCTAGAGCTCTTAGTCGTGTTACCGACCGGTAGCTCCAGATGCCCCTCCAGTTTAGCGTGGCGGAAACGACTCTAATGTCCGCATGTGCCTGATACTCTCTGACCAGAGTTGTCCGTATGTCCTGTCTGTTATAGATCTCAACCTTACTCTGATGAGCTTGATCGAGATCTAGTCCGTCTGTCACTACCTGCGCGTCGATCACAATTGTGTGATCTGGTCAGAAAGCCACCAGGTCCGCCTTAAATATCCTGGTCTTGCCCTGCAGACTTGGTTCGGCAATGACAGAGTAGCCTCTAGTCTCAAGCCCCCGCTTGAGATAAGCTGCACTGGGACACCCTGTGGTCAAATCCGACACACCTATGGCAAGCATAGGTGCGGACGAGCGATCGGCATCGGTATGAGAACTACTTGACATAGACCCGTCCGGCCTGCTCAAGTATGGCCATCGACTTGTCGTCCACCTCCAGCACCAAGTTGATCGTGGCACTGTCGGTGACGGACCAGGGCTTGGTTGCCAAGTGCATGTTCTTTTTAAAAGCAGCAGGCGACAGCTCCTCCTTGAAGTTGTTGGCGTACGACTCCTCCATAAATTCCTCAGGCATGATCTGAGTGTCCACGTCGAACACTGTGATCTTTTGGGGCGCACTCTTGCTGCTTTGGACCTCCAAGCCAGCTTCCAGGAATTTCTGGTTTGAGACCACCTTTTTGATCTCGCTGACAGATGGGGTGCGGATAACAGCTTCTCCACGTTTGAGCTCGCGCACCTCATGCACCCTTACTCCTAAAGATGGAGCCACCTCCTTCATCACCTTCTCGGCGATCTGCTTCCCGGAGACACTGGGGTCCTTGCTGGTAACCACAGCTGACCAGGTCTCAACGGGCTTCCTACGCAGCTCGGCAGGAAGAGCAGCCAAGGCAACAGGGGCGACAGGGGCAACAGCATCAGCGACAGCGGCAGCATCCGTTGTGGACATTTGTGCTGCTCCAGGGCGGTATTGCGGAGTGCCAAGGACATGACCAGCTCATCATACCTGGCTACAGCGTCAAAAAGGGCCAACGCACCCTTTCCGCTCAATCCGGCCTTTATTATGGCCTCCCTGGCCATGCGCTGCACGCTGGACAGCTCTGCCAGTATGGCAACAGAGCCGCCAGCAACTATGCTCCATGCTGGAGCGACGGCGACAGCGCTTTTCGAAGCAGCGGGCGGCGGCATAGCAACGGCAGCAGCAGCGGGAACGGCTAGGGCGACGGAGATAGGGGCATCTTTGGCGGCTGCGGCGGCAGGGGTGGCCTGCGCGGGGAGCGGCTCCACTTGGCTGGCCGAAGATACTGCCAATATCTCCTGGCAGTGCCGCGACAGCTCCCTTGCTGTCCTCTTCGGTCCGGCGTTTTCGTCGGATCCTACGAAAACCGGCGAGGAGACCGCTCTACTCCTGCAGTTTCTCCTGCGGCCCCTACCACCAGCATTCCCCAGCGATGCCATACTGGCATCGCTTGAGTCACTGGTGTGGCCAGCAGCTACTTCTGCGGGCATCCCTCTGCGGATGCTCTTTATAGTGGCGCTCACTATTGGCGAGCGCTCTCAAATGCACGAAAGCGACCTCTGTCGATCTTGTTTTGGCGCCCTCTGGCGACCTGGTTAGGGCCTCTTGCGGTCGTCTTCCGACGATAGGTGGCGTAGTGGCGCCCTCTAGGGGTCGTTGCGCGATCGCGGTGGCGCCCTCTGCTGGCCTACAGTTGGCGATAGAGGACGTATGTCCCCTTACCGTTAATGCAACACACGCGGGCCAATCAGCACACTGGCCAATCGCTGACGACTGTTTACCGCTACGGCAATAGCGGATCTCTCGCACACACGCGCAAAGCGAACGAAAATAAAACGCACAGCGCGAAGAACAACGGTTTTGTTTATTACAGTGGTAAATTCACAGTTAGCGAACTCTGAGACAGCGAAAAAATCACCCGCTTACACGTCTGCTCTCAACGACGGTCAAAGCCAGACTGAGTAGATAGGGACAGTAAGAATCTCGTTAATCCATTCATGCGCGTCACTAATTAGATGACGAGGCATTTGGCTACTGTAGGAAATGAATTTTGCCCACACAACTTACGCCAATAGGTGACGAGTCGCGTGACTGTTTTCCCCTTTTCTTTGTACCCTTAAGATGTTGGCCTGGGTAGCGGCTTATTTGAGGAAGGTAAATATATCTGCACTATCCCACTCCCTGGCGGAATCCAGTATGGAACATGAACGTCCTAAAGCCGCAGACTCCACCAGCTACCACCCTGGCTCTGATAATATTACTATCATCAGCGTTCAGGACACCTAGAGCTCTTAGTCGTGTTACCGACCGGTAGCTCCAGATGCCCCTCCAGTTTAGCGTGGCGGAAACGACTCTAATGTCCGCATGTGCCTGATACTCTCTGACCAGAGTTGTCCGTATGTCCTGTCTGTTATAGATCTCAACCTTACTCTAATGAGCTTGATCGAGATCTAGTCCGTCTGTCACTACCTGCGCGTCGATCACAATTGTGTGATCTGGTCAGAAAGCCACCAGGTCCGCCTTAAATATCCTGGTCTTGCCCTGCAGACTTGGTTCGGCAATGACAGAGTAGCCTCTAGTCTCAAGCCCCCGCTTGAGATAAGCTGCACTGGGACACGCTGTGGTCAAATCCGACACACCTATGGCAAGCATAGGTGCGGACGAGCGATCGGCATCGGTATGAGAACCACTTGACATAGACCCGTCCGGCCTGCTCAAGTATGGCCATCGACTTGTCGTCCACCTCCAGCACCAAGTTGATCGTGGCACTGTCGGTGACGGACCAGGGCTTGGTTGCCAAGTGCATGTTCTTTTTAAAAGCAGCAGGCGACAGCTCCTCCTTGAAGTTGTTGGCGTACGACTCCTCCATAAATTCCTCAGGCATGATCTGAGTGTCCACGTCGAACACTGTGATCTTTTGGGGCGCACTCTTGCTGCTTTGGACCTCCAAGCCAGCTTCCAGGAATTTCTGGTTTGAGACCACCTTTTTGATCTCGCTGACGGATGGGGTGCGGATAACAGCTCCTCCACGTTTGAGCTCGCGCACCTCATGCACCCTTACTCCTAAAGATGGAGCCACCTCCTTCATCACCTTCTCGGCGATCTGCTTCCCGGAGACACTGGGGTCCTTGCTGGTAACCACAGCTGACCAGGTCTCAACGGGCTTCCTACGCAGCTCGGCAGGAAGAGCAGCCAAGGCAACAGGGGCGACAGGGGCAACAGCATCAGCGACAGCGGCAGCATCCGTTGTGGACATTTGTGCTGCTCCAGGGCGGTATTGCGGAGTGCCAAGGACATGACCAGCTCATCATACCTGGCTACAGCGTCAAAAAGGGCCAACGCACCCTTTCCGCTCAATCCGGCCTTTATTATGGCCTCCCTGGTCATGCGCTGCACGCTGGACAGCTCTGCCAGTATGGCAACAGAGCCGCCAGCAACTATGCTCCATGCTGGAGCGACGGCGACAGCGCTTTTCGAAGCAGCGGGCGGCGGCATAGCAACGGCAGCAGCAGCGGGAACGGCTAGGGCGACGGAGATAGGGGCATCTTTGGCGGCTGCGGCGGCAGGGGTGGCCTGCGCGGGGAGCGGCTCCACTTGGCTGGCCGAAGATGCTGCCAATATCTCCTGGCAGTGCCGCGACAGCTCCCTTGCTGTCCTCTTCGGTCCGGCGTTTTCGTCGGATCCTACGAGATCCGGCGAGGAGACCGCTCTACTCCTGCAGTTTCTCCTGCGGCCCCTACCACCAGCATTCCCCAGCGATGCCATACTGGCATCGCTTGAGTCACTGGTGTGGCGCTTTATAGTGGCGCTCACTATTGGCGAGCGCTCTCAAATGCACGAAAGCGACCTCTGTCGATCTTGTTTTGGCGCCCTCTGGCGACCTGGTTTGGGCCTCTTGCGGTCGTCTCCCGACGATAGGTGGCGTAGTGGCGCCCTCTAGGGGTCGTTGCGCGATCGCGGTGGCGCCCTCTGCTGGCCTACAGTTGGCGATAGAGGACGTATGTCCCCTTACCGTTAATGCAACACACGCGGGCCAATCAGCACACTGGCCAATCGCTGACGACTGTTTACCGCTACGGCAATAGCGGATCTCTCGCACACACGCGCAAAGCGAACGAAAATAAAACGCACAGCGCGAAGAACAACGGTTTTGTTTATTACAGTGGTAAATTCACAGTTAGCGAACTCTGAGACAGCGAAAAAATCACCCGCTTACACGTCTGCTCTCAACGACGGTCAAAGCCAGACTGAGTAGATAGGGACAGTAAGAATCTCGTTAATCCATTCATGCGCGTCACTAATTAGATGACGAGGCATTTGGCTACTGTAGGAAATGAATTTTGCCCACACAACTTACGCCAATAGGTGACGAGTCGCGTGACTTTCCCCTTTTCTTTGTACCCTTAAGATGTTGGCCTGGGTAGCGGCTTATTTGAGGAAGGTAAATATATCTGCACTATCCCACTCCCTGGCGGAATCCAGTATGGAACATGAACGTCCTAAAGCCGCAGACTCCACCAGCTACCACCCTGGCTCTGATAATATTACTATCATCAGCGTTCAGGACACCTAGAGCTCTTAGTCGTGTTACCGACCGGTAGCTCCAGATGCCCCTCCAGTTTAGCGTGGCGGAAACGACTCTAATGTCCGCATGTGCCTGATACTCTCTGACCAGAGTTGTCCGTATGTCCTGTCTGTTATAGATCTCAACCTTACTCTAATGAGCTTGATCGAGATCTAGTCCGTCTGTCACTACCTGCGCGTCGATCACAATTGTGTGATCTGGTCAGAAAGCCACCAGGTCCGCCTTAAATATCCTGGTCTTGCCCTGCAGACTTGGTTCGGCAATGACAGAGTAGCCTCTAGTCTCAAGCCCCCGCTTGAGATAAGCTGCACTGGGACACCCTGTGGTCAAATCCGACACACCTATGGCAAGCATAGGTGCGGACGAGCGATCGGCATCGGTATGAGAACCACTTGACATAGACCCGTCCGGCCTGCTCAAGTATGGCCATCGACTTGTCGTCCACCTCCAGCACCAAGTTGATCGTGGCACTGTCGGTGACGGACCAGGGCTTGGTTGCCAAGTGCATGTTCTTTTTAAAAGCAGCAGGCGACAGCTCCTCCTTGAAGTTGTTGGCGTACGACTCCTCCATAAATTCCTCAGGCATGATCTGAGTGTCCACGTCGAACACTGTGATCTTTTGGGGCGCACTCTTGCTGCTTTGGACCTCCAAGCCAGCTTCCAGGAATTTCTGGTTTGAGACCACCTTTTTGATCTCGCTGACGGATGGGGTGCGGATAACAGCTCCTCCACGTTTGAGCTCGCGCACCTCATGCACCCTTACTCCTAAAGATGGAGCCACCTCCTTCATCACCTTCTCGGCGATCTGCTTCCCGGAGACACTGGGGTCCTTGCTGGTAACCACAGCTGACCAGGTCTCAACGGGCTTCCTACGCAGCTCGGCAGGAAGAGCAGCCAAGGCAACAGGGGCGACAGGGGCAACAGCAACACACGCGGGCCAATCAGCACACTGGCCAATCGCTGACGACTGTTTACCGCTACGGCAATAGCGGATCTCTCGCACACACGCGCAAAACGAACGAAAACAAAACGCACAACGCGAAGAACAACGGTTTTGTTTATTACAGTGGTAAATTCACAGTTAGCGAACTCTGAGACAGCGAAAAAATCACCCGCTTACAAGTCTGCTCTCAACGACGGTCAAAGCCAGACTGAGTAGATAGGGACAGTAGGAATCTCGTTAATCCATTCATGCGCATCACTAATTAGATGACGAGGCATTTGGCTACTGTAGGAAATGAATTTTGCCCACACAACTTACGCCAATAGGTGACGAGTCGCGTGACTGTTTTCCCCTTTTCTTTGTACCCTTAAGATGTTGGCCTGGGTAGCGGCTTATTTGAGGAAGGTAAATATATCTGCACTATCCCACTTCCTGGCGGAATCCAGTATGGAACATGAACGTCCTAAAGCCGCAGACTCCACCAGCTACCACCCTGGCGCTGATAATATTACTATCATCAGCGTTCAGAACACCTAGAGCTCTTAGTCTTAGGGGCATCTTTGGCGGCTGCGGCGGCAGAGGTGGCCTGCGCGGGGAGCGGCTCCACTTGGCTGGCCGAAGATGCTGCCAATATCTCCTGGCAGTGCCGCGATAGCTCCCTTGCTGCCCTCTTCGGTCCGGAGTTTTCGTCGGATCCTACGAGATCCGGCGAGGAGACCGCTCTTCTCCTGCAGTTTCTCCTGCGGCCCCTACCACCAGCATTCCTCAGCGATGCCATACTGGCATCGCTTGAGTCACTGGTGTGGCCAGCAGCTACTACTGCGGGCATCCCTCTGCGGATGCTCTTTATAGTGGCGCTCACTATTGGCGAGCGCTCTCAAACGCACGAAAGCGACCTCTGTCGATCTTGTTTTGGCGCCCTCTGGCGACCTGGTTAGGGCCTCTTGCGGTCGTCTCCCGACGATAGGTGGCGTAGTGGCGCCCTCTAGGGGTCGTTGCGCGATCGCGGTGGCGCCCTCTGCTGGCCTACAGTTGGCGATAGAGGACGTATGTCCCCTTACCGTTAATGCAACACACGCGGGCCAATCAGCACACTGGCCAATCGCTGACGACTGTTTACCGCTACGGCAATAGCGGATCTCTCGCACACACGCGCAAAGCGAACGAAAATAAAACGCACAGCGCGAAGAACAACGGTTTTGTTTATTACAGTGGTAAATTCACAGTTAGCGAACTCTGAGACAGCGAAAAAATCACCCGCTTACACGTCTGCTCTCAACGACGGTCAAAGCCAGACTGAGTAGATAGGGACAGTAAGAATCTCGTTAATCCATTCATGCGCGTCACTAATTAGATGACGAGGCATTTGGCTACTGTAGGAAATGAATTTTGCCCACACAACTTACGCCAATAGGTGACGAGTCGCGTGACTGTTTTCCCCTTTTCTTTGTACCCTTAAGATGTTGGCCTGGGTAGCGGCTTATTTGAGGAAGGTAAATATATCTGCACTATCCCACTCCCTGGCGGAATCCAGTATGGAACATGAACGTCCTAAAGCCGCAGACTCCACCAGCTACCACCCTGGCTCTGATAATATTACTATCATCAGCGTTCAGAACACCTAGAGCTCTTAGTCGTGTTACCGACCGGTAGCTCCAGATGCCCCTCCAGTTTAGCGTGGCGGAAACGACTCTAATGTCCGCATGTGCCTGATACTCTCTGACCAGAGTTGTCCGTATGTCCTGTCTGTTATAGATCTCAACCTTACTCTGATGAGCTTGATCGAGATCTAGTCCGTCTGTCACTACCTGCGCGTCGATCACAATTGTGTGATCTGGTCAGAAAGCCACCAGGTCCGCCTTAAATATCCTGGTCTTGCCCTGCAGACTTGGTTCGGCAATGACAGAGTAGCCTCTAGTCTCAAGCCCCCGCTTGAGATAAGCTGCACTGGGACACCCTGTGGTCAAATCCGACACACCTATGGCAAGCATAGGTGCGGACGAGCGATCGGCATCGGTATGAGAACCACTTGACATAGACCCGTCCGGCCTGCTCAAGTATGGCCATCGACTTGTCGTCCACCTCCAGCACCAAGTTGATCGTGGCACTGTCGGTGACGGACCAGGGCTTGGTTGCCAAGTGCATGTTCTTTTTAAAAGCAGCAGGCGACAGCTCCTCCTTGAAGTTGTTGGCGTACGACTCCTCCATAAATTCCTCAGGCATGATCTGAGTGTCCACGTCGAACACTGTGATCTTTTGGGGCGCACTCTTGCTGCTTTGGACCTCCAAGCCAGCTTCCAGGAATTTCTGGTTTGAGACCACCTTTTTGATCTCGCTGACGGATGGGGTGCGGATAACAGCTCCTCCACGTTTGAGCTCGCGCACCTCATGCACCCTTACTCCTAAAGATGGAGCCACCTCCTTCATCACCTTCTCGGCGATCTGCTTCCCGGAGACACTGGGGTCCTTGCTGGTAACCACAGCTGACCAGGTCTCAACGGGCTTCCTACGCAGCTCGGCAGGAAGAGCAGCCAAGGCAACAGGGGCGACAGGGGCAACAGCATCAGCGACAGCGGCAGCATCCGTTGTGGACATTTGTGCTGCTCCAGGGCGGTATTGCGGAGTGCCAAGGACATGACCAGCTCATCATACCTGGCTACAGCGTCAAAAAGGGCCAACGCACCCTTTCCGCTCAATCCGGCCTTTATTATGGCCTCCCTGGCCATGCGCTGCACGCTGGACAGCTCTGCCAGTATGGCAACAGAGCCGCCAGCAACTATGCTCCATGCTGGAGCGACGGCGACAGCGCTTTTCGAAGCAGCGGGCGGCGGCATAGCAACGGCAGCAGCAGCGGGAACGGCTAGGGCGACGGAGATAGGGGCATCTTTGGCGGCTGCGGCGGCAGGGGTGGCCTGCGCGGGGAGCGGCTCCACTTGGCTGGCCGAAGATGCTGCCAATATCTCCTGGCAGTGCCGCGACAGCTCCCTTGCTGTCCTCTTCGGTCCGGCGTTTTCGTCGGATCCTACGAGATCCGGCGAGGAGACCGCTCTACTCCTGCAGTTTCTCCTGCGGCCCCTACCACCAGCATTCCCCAGCGATGCCATACTGGCATCGCTTGAGTCACTGGTGTGGCCAGCAGCTACTTCTGCGGGCATCCCTATGCGGATGCTCTTTATAGTGGCGCTCTCTATTGGCGAGCGCTCTCAAACGCACGAAAGCGACCTCTGTCGATCTTGTTTTGGCGCCCTCTGGCGACCTGGTTAGGGCCTCTTGCGGTCGTCTCCCGACGATAGGTGGCGTAGTGGCGCCCTCTAGGGGTCGTTGCGCGATCGCGGTGGCGCCCTCTGCTGGCCTACAGTTGGCGATAGAGGACGTATGTCCCCTTACCGTTAATGCAACACACGCGGGCCAATCAGCACACTGGCCAATCGCTGACGACTGTTTACCGCTACGGCAATAGCGGATCTCTCGCACACACGCGCAAAGCGAACGAAAATAAAACGCACAGCGCGAAGAACAACGGTTTTGTTTATTACAGTGGTAAATTCACAGTTAGCGAACTCTGAGACAGCGAAAAAATCACCCGCTTACACGTCTGCTCTCAACGACGGTCAAAGCCAGACTGAGTAGATAGGGACAGTAAGAATCTCGTTAATCCATTCATGCGCGTCACTAATTAGATGACGAGGCATTTGGCTACTGTAGGAAATGAATTTTGCCCACACAACTTACGCCAATAGGTGACGAGTCGCGTGACTGTTTTCCCCTTTTCTTTGTACCCTTAAGATGTTGGCCTGGGTAGCGGCTTATTTGAGGAAGGTAAATATATCTGCACTATCCCACTCCCTGGCGGAATCCAGTATGGAACATGAACGTCCTAAAGCCGCAGACTCCACCAGCTACCACCCTGGCTCTGATAATATTACTATCATCAGCGTTCAGGACACCTAGAGCTCTTAGTCGTGTTACCGACCGGTAGCTCCAGATGCCCCTCCAGTTTAGCGTGGCGGAAACGACTCTAATGTCCGCATGTGCCTGATACTCTCTGACCAGAGTTGTCCGTATGTCCTGTCTGTTATAGATCTCAACCTTACTCTAATGAGCTTGATCGAGATCTAGTCCGTCTGTCACTACCTGCGCGTCGATCACAATTGTGTGATCTGGTCAGAAAGCCACCAGGTCCGCCTTAAATATCCTGGTCTTGCCCTGCAGACTTGGTTCGGCAATGACAGAGTAGCCTCTAGTCTCAAGCCCCCGCTTGAGATAAGCTGCACTGGGACACCCTGTGGTCAAATCCGACACACCTATGGCAAGCATAGGTGCGGACGAGCGATCGGCATCGGTATGAGAACCACTTGACATAGACCCGTCCGGCCTGCTCAAGTATGGCCATCGACTTGTCGTCCACCTCCAGCACCAAGTTGATCGTGGCACTGTCGGTGACGGACCAGGGCTTGGTTGCCAAGTGCACGCTCTTTTTAAAAGCAGCAGGCAACAGCTCCTCCTTGAAGTTGTTGGCGTACGACTCCTCCATAAATTCCTCAGGCATGATCTGAGTGTCCACGTCGAACACTGTGATCTTTTGGGGCGCACTCTTGCTGCTTTGGACCTCCAAGCCAGCTTCCAGGAATTTCTGGTTTGAGACCACCTTTTTGATCTCGCTGACGGATGGGGTGCGGATAACAGCTCCTCCACGTTTGAGCTCGCGCACCTCATGCACCCTTACTCCTAAAGATGGAGCCACCTCCTTCATCACCTTCTCGGCGATCTGCTTCCCGGAGACACTGGGGTCCTTGCTGGTAACCACAGCTGACCAGGTCTCAACGGGCTTCCTACGCAGCTCGGCAGGAAGAGCAGCCAAGGCAACAGGGGCGACAGGGGCAACAGCATCAGCGACAGCGGCAGCATCCGTTGTGGACATTTGTGCTGCTCCAGGGCGGTATTGCGGAGTGCCAAGGACATGACCAGCTCATCATACCTGGCTACAGCGTCAAAAAGGGCCAACGCACCCTTTCCGCTCAATCCGGCCTTTATTATGGCCTCCCTGGCCATGCGCTGCACGCTGGACAGCTCTGCCAGTATGGCAACAGAGCCGCCAGCAACTATGCTCCATGCTGGAGCGACGGCGACAGCGCTTTTCGAAGCAGCGGGCGGCGGCATAGCAACGGCAGCAGCAGCGGGAACGGCTAGGGCGACGGAGATAGGGGCATCTTTGGCGGCTGCGGCGGCAGGGGTGGCCTGCGCGGGGAGCGGCTCCACTTGGCTGGCCGAAGATGCTGCCAATATCTCCTGGCAGTGCCGCGACAGCTCCCTTGCTGTCCTCTTCGGTCCGGCGTTTTCGTCGGATCCTACGAGATCCGGCGAGGAGACCGCTCTACTCCTGCAGTTTCTCCTGCGGCCCCTACCACCAGCATTCCCCAGCGATGCCATACTGGCATCGCTTGAGTCACTGGTGTGGCCAGCAGCTACTTCTGCGGGCATCCCTATGCGGATGCTCTTTATAGTGGCGCTCTCTATTGGCGAGCGCTCTCAAACGCACGAAAGCGACCTCTGTCGATCTTGTTTTGGCGCCCTCTGGCGACCTGGTTAGGGCCTCTTGCGGTCGTCTCCCGACGATAGGTGGCGTAGTGGCGCCCTCTAGGGGTCGTTGCGCGATCGCGGTGGCGCCCTCTGCTGGCCTACAGTTGGCGATAGAGGACGTATGTCCCCTTACCGTTAATGCAACACACGCGGGCCAATCAGCACACTGGCCAATCGCTGACGACTGTTTACCGCTACGGCAATAGCGGATCTCTCGCACACACGCGCAAAGCGAACGAAAATAAAACGCACAGCGCGAAGAACAACGGTTTTGTTTATTACAGTGGTAAATTCACAGTTAGCGAACTCTGAGACAGCGAAAAAATCACCCGCTTACACGTCTGCTCTCAACGACGGTCAAAGCCAGACTGAGTAGATAGGGACAGTAAGAATCTCGTTAATCCATTCATGCGCGTCACTAATTAGATGACGAGGCATTTGGCTACTGTAGGAAATGAATTTTGCCCACACAACTTACGCCAATAGGTGACGAGTCGCGTGACTGTTTTCCCCTTTTCTTTGTACCCTTAAGATGTTGGCCTGGGTAGCGGCTTATTTGAGGAAGGTAAATATATCTGCACTATCCCACTCCCTGGCGGAATCCAGTATGGAACATGAACGTCCTAAAGCCGCAGACTCCACCAGCTACCACCCTGGCTCTGATAATATTACTATCATCAGCGTTCAGGACACCTAGAGCTCTTAGTCGTGTTACCGACCGGTAGCTCCAGATGCCCCTCCAGTTTAGCGTGGCGGAAACGACTCTAATGTCCGCATGTGCCTGATACTCTCTGACCAGAGTTGTCCGTATGTCCTGTCTGTTATAGATCTCAACCTTACTCTAATGAGCTTGATCGAGATCTAGTCCGTCTGTCACTACCTGCGCGTCGATCACAATTGTGTGATCTGGTCAGAAAGCCACCAGGTCCGCCTTAAATATCCTGGTCTTGCCCTGCAGACTTGGTTCGGCAATGACAGAGTAGCCTCTAGTCTCAAGCCCCCGCTTGAGATAAGCTGCACTGGGACACCCTGTGGTCAAATCCGACACACCTATGGCAAGCATAGGTGCGGACGAGCGATCGGCATCGGTATGAGAACCACTTGACATAGACCCGTCCGGCCTGCTCAAGTATGGCCATCGACTTGTCGTCCACCTCCAGCACCAAGTTGATCGTGGCACTGTCGGTGACGGACCAGGGCTTGGTTGCCAAGTGCACGCTCTTTTTAAAAGCAGCAGGCAACAGCTCCTCCTTGAAGTTGTTGGCGTACGACTCCTCCATAAATTCCTCAGGCATGATCTGAGTGTCCACGTCGAACACTGTGATCTTTTGGGGCGCACTCTTGCTGCTTTGGACCTCCAAGCCAGCTTCCAGGAATTTCTGGTTTGAGACCACCTTTTTGATCTCGCTGACGGATGGGGTGCGGATAACAGCTCCTCCACGTTTGAGCTCGCGCACCTCATGCACCCTTACTCCTAAAGATGGAGCCACCTCCTTCATCACCTTCTCGGCGATCTGCTTCCCGGAGACACTGGGGTCCTTGCTGGTAACCACAGCTGACCAGGTCTCAACGGGCTTCCTACGCAGCTCGGCAGGAAGAGCAGCCAAGGCAA
The DNA here is from genome assembly GCA_035046165.1 of Drosophila rubida. Taxonomy (NCBI): domain Eukaryota; kingdom Metazoa; phylum Arthropoda; class Insecta; order Diptera; family Drosophilidae; genus Drosophila; species Drosophila rubida. Next base: position 26,349,478 of record JAWNOF010000023.1, on the reverse strand, counting down.
CAGGGGCGACAGGGGCAACAGCAACACACGCGGGCCAATCAGCACACTGGCCAATCGCTGACGACTGTTTACCGCTACGGCAATAGCGGATCTCTCGCACACACGCGCAAAACGAACGAAAACAAAACGCACAGCGCGAAGAACAACGGTTTTGTTTATTACAGTGGTAAATTCACAGTTAGCGAACTCTGAGACAGCGAAAAAATCACCCGCTTACAAGTCTGCTCTCAACGACGGTCAAAGCCAGACTGAGTAGATAGGGACAGTAGGAATCTCGTTAATCCATTCATGCGCATCACTAATTAGATGACGAGGCATTTGGCTACTGTAGGAAATGAATTTTGCCCACACAACTTACGCCAATAGGTGACGAGTCGCGTGACTGTTTTCCCCTTTTCTTTGTACCCTTAAGATGTTGGCCTGGGTAGCGGCTTATTTGAGGAAGGTAAATATATCTGCACTATCCCACTTCCTGGCGGAATCCAGTATGGAACATGAACGTCCTAAAGCCGCAGACTCCACCAGCTACCACCCTGGCGCTGATAATATTACTATCATCAGCGTTCAGAACACCTAGAGCTCTTAGTCTTAGGGGCATCTTTGGCGGCTGCGGCGGCAGAGGTGGCCTGCGCGGGGAGCGGCTCCACTTGGCTGGCCGAAGATGCTGCCAATATCTCCTGGCAGTGCCGCGATAGCTCCCTTGCTGCCCTCTTCGGTCCGGAGTTTTCGTCGGATCCTACGAGATCCGGCGAGGAGACCGCTCTTCTTCTGCAGTTTCTCCTGCGGCCCCTACCACCAGCATTCCTCAGCGATGCCATACTGGCATCGCTTGAGTCACTGGTGTGGCCAGCAGCTACTTCTGCGGGCATCCCTCTGCGGATGCTCTTTATAGTGGCGCTCACTATTGGCGAGCGCTCTCAAACGCACGAAAGCGACCTCTGTCGATCTTGTTTTGGCGCCCTCTGGCGACCTGGTTAGGGCCTCTTGCGGTCGTCTCCCGACGATAGGTGGCGTAGTGGCGCCCTCTAGGGGTCGTTGCGCGATCGCGGTGGCGCCCTCTGCTGGCCTACAGTTGGCGATAGAGGACGTATGTCCCCTTACCGTTAATGCAACACACGCGGGCCAATCAGCACACTGGCCAATCGCTGACGACTGTTTACCGCTACGGCAATAGCGGATCTCTCGCACACACGCGCAAAGCGAACGAAAATAAAACGCACAGCGCGAAGAACAACGGTTTTGTTTATTACAGTGGTAAATTCACAGTTAGCGAACTCTGAGACAGCGAAAAAATCACCCGCTTACACGTCTGCTCTCAACGACGGTCAAAGCCAGACTGAGTAGATAGGGACAGTAAGAATCTCGTTAATCCATTCATGCGCGTCACTAATTAGATGACGAGGCATTTGGCTACTGTAGGAAATGAATTTTGCCCACACAACTTACGCCAATAGGTGACGAGTCGCGTGACTGTTTTCCCCTTTTCTTTGTACCCTTAAGATGTTGGCCTGGGTAGCGGCTTATTTGAGGAAGGTAAATATATCTGCACTATCCCACTCCCTGGCGGAATCCAGTATGGAACATGAACGTCCTAAAGCCGCAGACTCCACCAGCTACCACCCTGGCTCTGATAATATTACTATCATCAGCGTTCAGGACACCTAGAGCTCTTAGTCGTGTTACCGACCGGTAGCTCCAGATGCCCCTCCAGTTTAGCGTGGCGGAAACGACTCTAATGTCCGCATGTGCCTGATACTCTCTGACCAGAGTTGTCCGTATGTCCTGTCTGTTATAGATCTCAACCTTACTCTAATGAGCTTGATCGAGATCTAGTCCGTCTGTCACTACCTGCGCGTCGATCACAATTGTGTGATCTGGTCAGAAAGCCACCAGGTCCGCCTTAAATATCCTGGTCTTGCCCTGCAGACTTGGTTCGGCAATGACAGAGTAGCCTCTAGTCTCAAGCCCCCGCTTGAGATAAGCTGCACTGGGACACCCTGTGGTCAAATCCGACACACCTATGGCAAGCATAGGTGCGGACGAGCGATCGGCATCGGTATGAGAACCACTTGACATAGACCCGTCCGGCCTGCTCAAGTATGGCCATCGACTTGTCGTCCACCTCCAGCACCAAGTTGATCGTGGCACTGTCGGTGACGGACCAGGGCTTGGTTGCCAAGTGCACGCTCTTTTTAAAAGCAGCAGGCAACAGCTCCTCCTTGAAGTTGTTGGCGTACGACTCCTCCATAAATTCCTCAGGCATGATCTGAGTGTCCACGTCGAACACTGTGATCTTTTGGGGCGCACTCTTGCTGCTTTGGACCTCCAAGCCAGCTTCCAGGAATTTCTGGTTTGAGACCACCTTTTTGATCTCGCTGACGGATGGGGTGCGGATAACAGCTCCTCCACGTTTGAGCTCGCGCACCTCATGCACCCTTACTCCTAAAGATGGAGCCACCTCCTTCATCACCTTCTCGGCGATCTGCTTCCCGGAGACACTGGGGTCCTTGCTGGTAACCACAGCTGACCAGGTCTCAACGGGCTTCCTACGCAGCTCGGCAGGAAGAGCAGCCAAGGCAACAGGGGCGACAGGGGCAACAGCATCAGCGACAGCGGCAGCATCCGTTGTGGACATTTGTGCTGCTCCAGGGCGGTATTGCGGAGTGCCAAGGACATGACCAGCTCATCATACCTGGCTACAGCGTCAAAAAGGGCCAACGCACCCTTTCCGCTCAATCCGGCCTTTATTATGGCCTCCCTGGCCATGCGCTGCACGCTGGACAGCTCTGCCAGTATGGCAACAGAGCCGCCAGCAACTATGCTCCATGCTGGAGCGACGGCGACAGCGCTTTTCGAAGCAGCGGGCGGCGGCATAGCAACGGCAGCAGCAGCGGGAACGGCTAGGGCGACGGAGATAGGGGCATCTTTGGCGGCTGCGGCGGCAGGGGTGGCCTGCGCGGGGAGCGGCTCCACTTGGCTGGCCGAAGATGCTGCCAATATCTCCTGGCAGTGCCGCGACAGCTCCCTTGCTGTCCTCTTCGGTCCGGCGTTTTCGTCGGATCCTACGAGATCCGGCGAGGAGACCGCTCTACTCCTGCAGTTTCTCCTGCGGCCCCTACCACCAGCATTCCCCAGCGATGCCATACTGGCATCGCTTGAGTCACTGGTGTGGCCAGCAGCTACTTCTGCGGGCATCCCTATGCGGATGCTCTTTATAGTGGCGCTCTCTATTGGCGAGCGCTCTCAAACGCACGAAAGCGACCTCTGTCGATCTTGTTTTGGCGCCCTCTGGCGACCTGGTTAGGGCCTCTTGCGGTCGTCTCCCGACGATAGGTGGCGTAGTGGCGCCCTCTAGGGGTCGTTGCGCGATCGCGGTGGCGCCCTCTGCTGGCCTACAGTTGGCGATAGAGGACGTATGTCCCCTTACCGTTAATGCAACACACGCGGGCCAATCAGCACACTGGCCAATCGCTGACGACTGTTTACCGCTACGGCAATAGCGGATCTCTCGCACACACGCGCAAAGCGAACGAAAATAAAACGCACAGCGCGAAGAACAACGGTTTTGTTTATTACAGTGGTAAATTCACAGTTAGCGAACTCTGAGACAGCGAAAAAATCACCCGCTTACACGTCTGCTCTCAACGACGGTCAAAGCCAGACTGAGTAGATAGGGACAGTAAGAATCTCGTTAATCCATTCATGCGCGTCACTAATTAGATGACGAGGCATTTGGCTACTGTAGGAAATGAATTTTGCCCACACAACTTACGCCAATAGGTGACGAGTCGCGTGACTGTTTTCCCCTTTTCTTTGTACCCTTAAGATGTTGGCCTGGGTAGCGGCTTATTTGAGGAAGGTAAATATATCTGCACTATCCCACTCCCTGGCGGAATCCAGTATGGAACATGAACGTCCTAAAGCCGCAGACTCCACCAGCTACCACCCTGGCTCTGATAATATTACTATCATCAGCGTTCAGGACACCTAGAGCTCTTAGTCGTGTTACCGACCGGTAGCTCCAGATGCCCCTCCAGTTTAGCGTGGCGGAAACGACTCTAATGTCCGCATGTGCCTGATACTCTCTGACCAGAGTTGTCCGTATGTCCTGTCTGTTATAGATCTCAACCTTACTCTAATGAGCTTGATCGAGATCTAGTCCGTCTGTCACTACCTGCGCGTCGATCACAATTGTGTGATCTGGTCAGAAAGCCACCAGGTCCGCCTTAAATATCCTGGTCTTGCCCTGCAGACTTGGTTCGGCAATGACAGAGTAGCCTCTAGTCTCAAGCCCCCGCTTGAGATAAGCTGCACTGGGACACCCTGTGGTCAAATCCGACACACCTATGGCAAGCATAGGTGCGGACGAGCGATCGGCATCGGTATGAGAACCACTTGACATAGACCCGTCCGGCCTGCTCAAGTATGGCCATCGACTTGTCGTCCACCTCCAGCACCAAGTTGATCGTGGCACTGTCGGTGACGGACCAGGGCTTGGTTGCCAAGTGCACGCTCTTTTTAAAAGCAGCAGGCAACAGCTCCTCCTTGAAGTTGTTGGCGTACGACTCCTCCATAAATTCCTCAGGCATGATCTGAGTGTCCACGTCGAACACTGTGATCTTTTGGGGCGCACTCTTGCTGCTTTGGACCTCCAAGCCAGCTTCCAGGAATTTCTGGTTTGAGACCACCTTTTTGATCTCGCTGACGGATGGGGTGCGGATAACAGCTCCTCCACGTTTGAGCTCGCGCACCTCATGCACCCTTACTCCTAAAGATGGAGCCACCTCCTTCATCACCTTCTCGGCGATCTGCTTCCCGGAAACACTGGGGTCCTTGCTGGTAACCACAGCTGACCAGGTCTCAACGGGCTTCCTACGCAGCTCGGCAGGAAGAGCAGCCAAGGCAACAGGGGCGACAGGGGCAACAGCAACACACGCGGGCCAATCAGCACACTGGCCAATCGCTGACGACTGTTTACCGCTACGGCAATAGCGGATCTCTCGCACACACGCGCAAAACGAACGAAAACAAAACGCACAGCGCGAAGAACAACGGTTTTGTTTATTACAGTGGTAAATTCACAGTTAGCGAACTCTGAGACAGCGAAAAAATCACCCGCTTACAAGTCTGCTCTCAACGACGGTCAAAGCCAGACTGAGTAGATAGGGACAGTAGGAATCTCGTTAATCCATTCATGCGCATCACTAATTAGATGACGAGGCATTTGGCTACTGTAGGAAATGAATTTTGCCCACACAACTTACGCCAATAGGTGACGAGTCGCGTGACTGTTTTCCCCTTTTCTTTGTACCCTTAAGATGTTGGCCTGGGTAGCGGCTTATTTGAGGAAGGTAAATATATCTGCACTATCCCACTTCCTGGCGGAATCCAGTATGGAACATGAACGTCCTAAAGCCGCAGACTCCACCAGCTACCACCCTGGCGCTGATAATATTACTATCATCAGCGTTCAGAACACCTAGAGCTCTTAGTCTTAGGGGCATCTTTGGCGGCTGCGGCGGCAGGGGTGGCCTGCGCGGGGAGCGGCTCCACTTGGCTGGCCGAAGATGCTGCCAATATCTCCTGGCAGTGCCGCGACAGCTCCCTTGCTGCCCTCTTCGGTCCGGAGTTTTCGTTGGATCCTACGAGATCCGGCGAGGAGACCGCTCTACTCCTGCAGTTTCTCCTGCGGCCCCTACCACCAGCATTCCTCAGCGATGCCATACTGGCATCGCTTGAGTCACTGGTGTGGCCAGCAGCTACTTCTGCGGGCATCCCTCTGCGGATGCTCTTTATAGTGGCGCTCACTATTGGCGAGCGCTCTCAAACGCACGAAAGCGACCTCTGTCGATCTTGTTTTGGCGCCCTCTGGCGACCTGGTTAGGGCCTCTTGCGGTCGTCTCCCGACGATAGGTGGCGTAGTGGCGCCCTCTAGGGGTCGTTGCGCGATCGCGGTGGCGCCCTCTGCTGGCCTACAGTTGGCGATAGAGGACGTATGTCCCCTTACCGTTAATGCAACACACGCGGGCCAATCAGCACACTGGCCAATCGCTGACGACTGTTTACCGCTACGGCAATAGCGGATCTCTCGCACACACGCGCAAAGCGAACGAAAATAAAACGCACAGCGCGAAGAACAACGGTTTTGTTTATTACAGTGGTAAATTCACAGTTAGCGAACTCTGAGACAGCGAAAAAATCACCCGCTTACACGTCTGCTCTCAACGACGGTCAAAGCCAGACTGAGTAGATAGGGACAGTAAGAATCTCGTTAATCCATTCATGCGCGTCACTAATTAGATGACGAGGCATTTGGCTACTGTAGGAAATGAATTTTGCCCACACAACTTACGCCAATAGGTGACGAGTCGCGTGACTGTTTTCCCCTTTTCTTTGTACCCTTAAGATGTTGGCCTGGGTAGCGGCTTATTTGAGGAAGGTAAATATATCTGCACTATCCCACTCCCTGGCGGAATCCAGTATGGAACATGAACGTCCTAAAGCCGCAGACTCCACCAGCTACCACCCTGGCTCTGATAATATTACTATCATCAGCGTTCAGGACACCTAGAGCTCTTAGTCGTGTTACCGACCGGTAGCTCCAGATGCCCCTCCAGTTTAGCGTGGCGTGACTGTTTTCCCCTTTTCTTTGTACCCTTAAGATGTTGACCGCTCTTCTCCTGCAGTTTCTCCTGCGGCCCCTACCACCAGCATTCCCCAGCGATGCCATACTCGCATCGCTTGAGTCACTGGTGTGGCCAGCAGCTACTTCTGCGGGCATCCCTCTGCGGATGCTCTTTATAGTGGCGCTCACTATTGGCGAGCGCTCTCAAATGCACGAAAGCGACCTCTGTCGATCTTGTTTTGGCGCCCTCTGGCGACCTGGTTAGGGCCTCTTGCGGTCGTCTCCCGACGATAGGTGGCGTAGTGGCGCCCTCTAGGGGTCGTTGCGCGATCGCGGTGGCGCCCTCTGCTGGCCTACAGTTGGCGATAGAGGACGTATGTCCCCTTACCGTTAATGCAACACACGCGGGCCAATCAGCACACTGGCCAATCGCTGACGACTGTTTACCGCTACGGCAATAGCGGATCTCTCGCACACACGCGCAAAGCGAACGAAAATAAAACGCACAGCGCGAAGAACAACGGTTTTGTTTATTACAGTGGTAAATTCACAGTTAGCGAACTCTGAGACAGCGAAAAAATCACCCGCTTACACGTCTGCTCTCAACGACGGTCAAAGCCAGACTGAGTAGATAGGGACAGTAATAATCTCGTTAATCCTTTCATGCGCGTCACTAATTAGATGACGAGGCATTTGGCTACTGTAGGAAATGAATTTTGCCCACACAACTTACGCCAATAGGTGACGAGTCGCGTGACTGTTTTCCCCTTTTCTTTGTACCCTTAAGATGTTGGCCTGGGTAGCGGCTTATTTGAGGAAGGTAAATATATCTGCACTATCCCACTCCCTGGCGGAATCCAGTATGGAACATGAACGTCCTAAAGCCGCAGACTCCACCAGCTACCACCCTGGCTCTGATAATATTACTATCATCAGCGTTCAGGACACCTAGAGCTCTTAGTCGTGTTACCGACCGGTAGCTCCAGATGCCCCTCCAGTTTAGCTTGGCGGAAACGACTCTAATGTCCGCATGTGCCTGATACTCTCTGACCAGAGTTGTCCGTATGTCCTGTCTGTTATAGATCTCAACCTTACTCTAATGAGCTTGATCGAGATCTAGTCCGTCTGTCACTACCTGCGCGTCGATCACAATTGTGTGATCTGGTCAGAAAGCCACCAGGTCCGCCTTAAATATCCTGGTCTTGCCCTGCAGACTTGGTTCGGCAATGACAGAGTAGCCTCTAGTCTCAAGCCCCCGCTTGAGATAAGCTGCACTGGGACACCCTGTGGTCAAATCCGACACACCTATGGCAAGCATAGGTGCGGACGAGCGATCGGCATCGGTATGAGAACCACTTGACATAGACCCGTCCGGCCTGCTCAAGTATGGCCATCGACTTGTCGTCCACCTCCAGCACCAAGTTGATCGTGGCACTGTCGGTGACGGACCAGGGCTTGGTTGCCAAGTGCACGCTCTTTTTAAAAGCAGCAGGCAACAGCTCCTCCTTGAAGTTGTTGGCGTACGACTCCTCCATAAATTCCTCAGGCATGATCTGAGTGTCCACGTCGAACACTGTGATCTTTTGGGGCGCACTCTTGCTGCTTTGGACCTCCAAGCCAGCTTCCAGGAATTTCTGGTTTGAGACCACCTTTTTGATCTCGCTGACGGATGGGGTGCGGATAACAGCTCCTCCACGTTTGAGCTCGCGCACCTCATGCACCCTTACTCCTAAAGATGGAGCCACCTCCTTCATCACCTTCTCGGCGATCTGCTTCCCGGAGACACTGGGGTCCTTGCTGGTAACCACAGCTGACCAGGTCTCAACGGGCTTCCTACGCAGCTCGGCAGGAAGAGCAGCCAAGGCAACAGGGGCGACAGGGGCAACAGCATCAGCGACAGCGGCAGCATCCGTTGTGGACATTTGTGCTGCTCCAGGGCGGTATTGCGGAGTGTCAAGGCCATGACCAGCTCATCATACCTGGCTACAGCGTCAAAAACGGCCAACGCACCCTTTCCGCTCAATCCGGCCTTTATTATGGCCTCCCTGGCCATGCGCTGCACGCTGGACAGCTCTGCCAGTATGGCAACAGAGCCGCCAGCAACTATGCTCCATGCTGGAGCGACGGCGACAGCGCTTTTCGAAGCAGCGGGCGGCGGCATAGCAATGGCAGCAGCAGCGGGAACGGCTAGGGCGACGGAGATAGGGGCATCTTTGGCGGCTGCGGCGGCAGGGGTGGCCTGCGCGGGGAGCGGCTCCACTTGGCTGGCCGAAGATGCTGCCAATATCTCCTGGCAGTGCCGCGACAGCTCCCTTGCTGCCCGCTTCGGTCCGGAGTTTTCGTCGGATCCTACGAGATCCGGCGAGGAGACCGCTCTACTCCTGCAGTTTCTCCTGCGGCCCCTACCACCAGCATTCCCCAGCGGGCATCCCTCTGCGGATGCTCTTTATAGTGGCGCTCTCTATTGGCGAGCGCTCTCAAACGCACGAAAGCGACCTCTGTCGATCTTGTTTTGGCGCCCTCTGGCGACCTGGTTAGGGCCTCTTGCGGTCGTCTCCCGACGATAGGTGGCGTAGTGGCGCCCTCTAGGGGTCGTTGCGCGATCGCGGTGGCGCCCTCTGCTGGCCTACAGTTGGCGATAGAGGACGTATGTCCCCTTACCGTTAATGCAACACACGCGGGCCAATCAGCACACTGGCCAATCGCTGACGACTGTTTACCGCTACGGCAATAGCGGATCTCTCGCACACACGCGCAAAACGAACGAAAACAAAACGCACAGCGCGAAGAACAACGGTTTTGTTTATTACAGTGGTAAATTCACAGTTAGCGAACTCTGAGACAGCGAAAAAATCACCCGCTTACAAGTCTGCTCTCAACGACGGTCAAAGCCAGACTGAGTAGATAGGGACAGTAGGAATCTCGTTAATCCATTCATGCGCATCACTAATTAGATGACGAGGCATTTGGCTACTGTAGGAAATGAATTTTACCCACACAACTAACGCCAATAGATGACGCGTCTTTGTACCCTTAAGATGTTGGCCTGGGTAGCGGCTTATTTGAGGAAGGTAAATATATCTGCACTATCCCACTTCCTGGCGGAATCCAGTATGGAACATGAACGTCCTAAAGCCGCAGACTCCACCAGCTACCACCCTGGCGCTGATAATATTACTATCATCAGCGTTCAGAACACCTAGAGCTCTTAGTCTTAGGGGCATCTTTGGCGGCTGCGGCGGCAGAGGTGGCCTGCGCGGGGAGCGGCTCCACTTGGCTGGCCGAAGATGCTGCCAATATCTCCTGGCAGTGCCGCGATAGCTCCCTTGCTGCCCTCTTCGGTCCGGAGTTTTCGTCGGATCCTACGAGATCCGGCGAGGAGACCGCTCTTCTCCTGCAGTTTCTCCTGCGGCCCCTACCACCAGCATTCCTCAGCGATGCCATACTGGCATCGCTTGAGTCACTGGTGTGGCCAGCAGCTACTTCTGCGGGCATCCCTCTGCGGATGCTCTTTATAGTGGCGCTCACTATTGGCGAGCGCTCTCAAACGCACGAAAGCGACCTCTGTCGATCTTGTTTTGGCGCCCTCTGGCGACCTGGTTAGGGCCTCTTGCGGTCGTCTCCCGACGATAGGTGGCGTAGTGGCGCCCTCTAGGGGTCGTTGCGCGATCGCGGTGGCGCCCTCTGCTGGCCTACAGTTGGCGATAGAGGACGTATGTCCCCTTACCGTTAATGCAACACACGCGGGCCAATCAGCACACTGGCCAATCGCTGACGACTGTTTACCGCTACGGCAATAGCGGATCTCTCGCACACACGCGCAAAGCGAACGAAAATAAAACGCACAGCGCGAAGAACAACGGTTTTGTTTATTACAGTGGTAAATTCACAGTTAGCGAACTCTGAGACAGCGAAAAAATCACCCGCTTACACGTCTGCTCTCAACGACGGTCAAAGCCAGACTGAGTAGATAGGGACAGTAAGAATCTCGTTAATCCATTCATGCGCGTCACTAATTAGATGACGAGGCATTTGGCTACTGTAGGAAATGAATTTTGCCCACACAACTTACGCCAATAGGTGACGAGTCGCGTGACTGTTTTCCCCTTTTCTTTGTACCCTTAAGATGTTGGCCTGGGTAGCGGCTTATTTGAGGAAGGTAAATATATCTGCACTATCCCACTCCCTGGCGGAATCCAGTATGGAACATGAACGTCCTAAAGCCGCAGACTCCACCAGCTACCACCCTGGCTCTGATAATATTACTATCATCAGCGTTCAGGACACCTAGAGCTCTTAGTCGTGTTACCGACCGGTAGCTCCAGATGCCCCTCCAGTTTAGCGTGGCGGAAACGACTCTAATGTCCGCATGTGCCTGATACTCTCTGACCAGAGTTGTCCGTATGTCCTGTCTGTTATAGATCTCAACCTTACTCTAATGAGCTTGATCGAGATCTAGTCCGTCTGTCACTACCTGCGCGTCGATCACAATTGTGTGATCTGGTCAGAAAGCCACCAGGTCCGCCTTAAATATCCTGGTCTTGCCCTGCAGACTTGGTTCGGCAATGACAGAGTAGCCTCTAGTCTCAAGCCCCCGCTTGAGATAAGCTGCACTGGGACACCCTGTGGTCAAATCCGACACACCTATGGCAAGCATAGGTGCGGACGAGCGATCGGCATCGGTATGAGAACTACTTGACATAGACCCGTCCGGCCTGCTCAAGTATGGCCATCGACTTGTCGTCCACCTCCAGCACCAAATTGATCGTGGCACTGTCGGTGACGGACCAGGGCTTGGTTGCCAAGTGCACGCTCTTTTTAAAAGCAGCAGGCAACAGCTCCTCCTTGAAGTTGTTGGCGTACGACTCCTCCATAAATTCCTCAGGCATGATCTGAGTGTCCACGTCGAACACTGTGATCTTTTGGGGCGCACTCTTGCGGCTTTGGACCTCCAAGCCAGCTTCCAGGAATTTCTGGTTTGAGACCACCTTTTTGATCTCGCTGACGGATGGGGTGCGGATAACAGCTCCTCCACGTTTGAGCTCGCGCACCTCATGCACCCTTACTCCTAAAGATGGAGCCACCTCCTTCATCACCTTCTCGGCGATCTGCTTCCCGGAGACACTGGGGTCCTTGCTGGTAACCACAGCTGACCAGGTCTCAACGGGCTTCCTACGCAGCTCGGCAGGAAGAGCAGCCAAGGCAACAGGGGCGACAGGGGCAACAGCATCAGCGACAGCGGCAGCATCCGTTGTGGACATTTGTGCTGCTCCAGGGCGGTATTGCGGAGTGTCAAGGCCATGACCAGCTCATCATACCTGGCTACAGCGTCAAAAACGGCCAACGCACCCTTTCCGCTCAATCCGGCCTTTATTATGGCCTCCCTGGCCATGCGCTGCACGCTGGACAGCTCTGCCAGTATGGCAACAGAGCCGCCAGCAACTATGCTCCATGCTGGAGCGACGGCGACAGCGCTTTTCGAAGCAGCGGGCGGCGGCATAGCAATGGCAGCAGCAGCGGGAACGGCTAGGGCGACGGAGATAGGGGCATCTTTGGCGGCTGCGGCGGCAGGGGTGGCCTGCGCGGGGAGCGGCTCCACTTGGCTGGCCGAAGATGCTGCCAATATCTCCTGGCAGTGCCGCGACAGCTCCCTTGCTGCCCTCTTCGGTCCGGCGTTTTGGTCGGATCCTACGAGATCCGGCGAGGAGACCGCTCTACTCCTGCATTTTCTCCTGCGGCCCCTACCACCAGCATTCCCCAGCGATGCCATACTGGCATCGCTTGAGTCACTGGTGTGGCCAGCAGCTACTTCTGCGGGCATCCCTCTGCGGATGCTCTTTATAGTGGCGCTCACTATTGGCGAGCGCTCTCAAATGCACGAAAGCGACCTCTGTCGATCTTGTTTTGGCGCCCTCTGGCGACCTGGTTAGGGCCTCTTGCGGTCGTCTCCCGACGATAGGTGGCGTAGTGGCGCCCTCTAGGGGTCGTTGCGCGATCGCGGTGGCGCCCTCTGCTGGCCTACAGTTGGCGATAGAGGACGTATGTCCCCTTACCGTTAATGCAACACACGCGGGCCAATCAGCACACTGGCCAATCGCTGACGACTGTTTACCGCTACGGCAATAGCGGATCTCTCGCACACACGCGCAAAGCGAACGAAAATAAAACGCACAGCGCGAAGAACAACGGTTTTGTTTATTACAGTGGTAAATTCACAGTTAGCGAACTCTGAGACAGCGAAAAAATCACCCGCTTACACGTCTGCTCTCAACGACGGTCAAAGCCAGACTGAGTAGATAGGGACAGTAAGAATCTCGTTAATCCATTCATGCGCGTCACTAATTAGATGACGAGGCATTTGGCTACTGTAGGAAATGAATTTTGCCCACACAACTTACGCCAATAGGTGACGAGTCGCGTGACTGTTTTCCCCTTTTCTTTGTACCCTTAAGATGTTGGCCTGGGTAGCGGCTTATTTGAGGAAGGTAAATATATCTGCACTATCCCACTCCCTGGCGGAATCCAGTATGGAACATGAACGTCCTAAAGCCGCAGACTCCACCAGCTACCACCCTGGCTCTGATAATATTACTATCATCAGCGTTCAGGACACCTAGAGCTCTTAGTCGTGTTACCGACCGGTAGCTCCAGATGCCCCTCCAGTTTAGCGTGGCGGAAACGACTCTAATGTCCGCATGTGCCTGATACTCTCTGACCAGAGTTGTCCGTATGTCCTGTCTGTTATAGATCTCAACCTTACTCTGATGAGCTTGATCGAGATCTAGTCCGTCTGTCACTACCTGCGCGTCGATCACAATTGTGTGATCTGGTCAGAAAGCCACCAGGTCCGCCTTAAATATCCTGGTCTTGCCCTGCAGACTTGGTTCGGCAATGACAGCGGCGAGCGATCGGCATCGGTATGAGAACCACTTGACATAGACCCGTCCGGCCTGCTCAAGTATGGCCATCGACTTGTCGTCCACCTCCAGCACCAAGTTGATCGTGGCACTGTCGGTGACGGACCAGGGCTTGGTTGCCAAGTGCACGCTCTTTTTAAAAGCAGCAGGCAACAGCTCCTCCTTGAAGTTGTTGGCGTACGACTCCTCCATAAATTCCTCAGGCATGATCTGAGTGTCCACGTCGAACACTGTGATCTTTTGGGGCGCACTCTTGCTGCTTTGGACCTCCAAGCCAGCTTCCAGGAATTTCTGGTTTGAGACCACCTTTTTGATCTCGCTGACGGATGGGGTGCGGATAACAGCTCCTCCACGTTTGAGCTCGCGCACCTCATGCACCCTTACTCCTAAAGATGGAGCCACCTCCTTCATCACCTTCTCGGCGATCTGCTTCCCGGAGACACTGGGGTCCTTGCTGGTAACCACAGCTGACCAGGTCTCAACGGGCTTCCTACGCAGCTCGGCAGGAAGAGCAGCCAAGGCAACAGGGGCGACAGGGGCAACAGCATCAGCGACAGCGGCAGCATCCGTTGTGGACATTTGTGCTCCTCCAGGGCGGTATTGCGGAGTGCCAAGGCCATGACCAGCTCATCATACCTGGCTACAGCGTCAAAAAGGGCCAACGCACCCTTTCCGCTCAATCCGGCCTTTATTATGGCCTCCCTGGCCATGCGCTGCACGCTGGACAACTCTGCCAGTATGGCAACAGAGCCGCCAGCAACTATGCTCCATGCTGGAGCGACGGCGACAGCGCTTTTCGAAGCAGCGGGCGGCGGCATAGCAATGGCAGCAGCAGCGGGAACGGCTAGGGCGACGGAGATAGGGGCATCTTTTTGCGGCTGCGGAGGCAGGGGTGGCCTGCGCGGGGAGTGGCTCCACTTGGCTGGCCGAAGATGCTGCCAATATCTCCTGGCAGTGCCGCGACAGCTCCCTTGCTGTCCTCTTCGGTCCGGCGTTTTCGTCGGATCCTACGAGATCCGGCGAGGAGACCGCTCTACTCCTGCAGTTTCTCCTGCGGCCCCTACCACCAGCATTCCCCAGCGATGCCATACTGGCATCGCTTGAGTCACTGGTGTGGCCAGCAGCTACTTTTGCGGGCATCCCTCTGCGGATGCTTTTTATAATGGCGCTCTCTATTGGCGAGCGCTCTCAAACGCACGAAAGCGACCTCTGTCGATCTTGTTTTGGCGCCCTCTGGCGACCTGGTTAGGGCCTCTTGCGGTCGTCTCCCGACGATATGGCGTAGTGGCGCCCTCTAGGGGTCGTTGCGCGATCGCGGTGGCGCCCTCTGCTGGCCTACAGTTGGCGATAGAGGACGTATGTCCCCTTACCGTTAATGCAACACACGCGGGCCAATCAGCACACTGGCCAATCGCTGACGACTGTTTACCGCTACGAATCTCGAACACGCGCAAAACGAACGAAAACAAAACGCACAGCGCGAAGAACAACGGTTTTGTTTATTACAGTGGTAAATTCACAGTTAGCGAACTCTGAGACAGCGAAAAAATCACCCTGCTCTCAACGACGGTCAAAGCCAGACTGAGTAGATAGGGACAGTAAGAATCTCGTTAATCCATTCATGCGCGTCACTAATTAGATGACGAGGCATTTGGCTACTTGTAGGAAATGAATTTGCCCACACAACTAACGCCAATAGGTGACGCGTCGCGTGACTGTTTTCCCCTTTACTTGATACCCTTAAGATGTTGGCCTGGGTAGCGGCTTATTTGAGGAAGGTAAATATATCCACTATCCCACTCCCTGGCGGAATCCAGTATGGAACATGAACGTCCTAAAGCCGCAGACTCCACCAGCTACCACCCTGGCGCTGATAATATTACTATCATCAGCGTTCAGAACACCTAGAGCTCTTAGTCGTGTTACCGACCGGTAGCTCCAGATGCCCCTCCAGTTTAGCGTGGCGGAAACGACTCTAATGTCCGCATGTGCCTGATACTCTCTGACCAGAGTTGTCCGTATGTCCTGTCTGTCATAGATCTCAACCTTACTCTGATGAGCTTGATCGAGATCAAGTCCGTCTGTCACTACCTGTGCGTCGATCACAATTGTGTGATCTGGTCGGAAAGCCACCAGGTCCGGCTTAAATATCCTGGTCTCGCCCTGCAGACTTGGTTCGGCAATGACAGAGTAGCCTCTAGTCTCAAGCCCCCGCTTGAGATAAGCTGCCACACTGTTGTGTCTAGCCACCCGCCTCCCGTGCGTACGATGACACTTTTGCAAAATGTGATTCAATGTTTCGGGAGCATCACATCCTGCACGACACTGCCTCTCCAATTCGTGCCTTCCCCGCGTGGTACGAGACCGCGTGGGTAGGGCATTTATCCGCAGTTTAATACCGTTCAAATAAGCCTTTCCTGTCAACAAACGCGTGGGCTGAACAACCCACCCGTGCTGCGGAGCATATCGCCCTGCCTCACGGAGACCGCTGCCATCAACAGATGAGTGCAATCTGTTCGCCCAGTACAAGTCAATCTCATGGCGTGAAACCAGTGCATTAACTCCCGTTGCCTGACATCTATCCCGGGCCCTCCGAATTTCCGCACTAAGGAAGGAGCTGGCCGCCTCGGATTGCTCGAGGTGGGGCCATTTAATGCTAGCCAACCTTTGTATGCGCAGCATCGGGGCTGTCCTTCGAACTGAGGGAACACCGAGACCCACACAAGCGTGGGGGGCATGGAAGAATGCTACTGACACATCCATGGGAAGATCTAACCATCTTCTCGCGACCGACCGTACCAGTCTGTCACACTTTCTAAAAAACGCCTATTGCCACACTACCAAGGGTTAGCTTGTGATATAAGTGTGGAATAAGGACAGTTCTGAGGGCGAACAACTTCTGCTGTGGCTTCAGGGGGGACCGCGATATTATATCTAGCTTCAGACCTAGGTCGTCAGCCGGATTATACCGGGCCCTCCCATCCGCAGTGAAATTAATGCCGAGACACTTCCACTCTTCCGAACGCTTCAGTGTTGGACACTTGCGCAAACCTATACAGAAGCTCCGTGATTCAATCACAGTACACTTCTGCTTCGGTTGCCCCTTGACGCTAATAGTAAAACACTTATTAGCATTTAGGGTAAGCCCGACGGACGACAGGAAATCGACCGTGGTATCCATCAGAGTTTGAAGGCCCTTCGGAGTTGAAGCGAACAGCATCAAATCATCCACGAACGCTGCTGCATTTGTTCTGGCGTTTCCGACACTGACACCAATCTCGCTTGGTAGAGACCTGAGCAACCGGTCGAAGACCAGGTTGAACATAAGTGGAGACAAAGGGTCACCCTGCTTCACGCCTCGAGCAGGGACGAATTCCTGTGATCTCCAGCCTCTACCATTGAGAGAGGTGCCACCTCCCTCGTACGTGCTCTGTACGTAGTCGACTAGACCCCTCGATGCACCATATGCGGCTAGGGTGTCAATCACCGCAGCGTGAGACACGGAGTCAAACGCTTTGCTAACATCCAATGTCGCGATGTAGCATGACGCAAAGCGCCTATGGTGGTCCCTTAGGATCAGGTCGACTATTGTCGCGTTATCGGCGCAACCGTCGGAAGAAACCCCCGCTGACGCGGATCCCAATCAACTGATGAGGTCAACCGGGATGCCAAAATGGCATTGAGTTGTCTAACTACGACGGAAGGCACCGATATCGGACGGAAGTCTTCTGGTCGTAAGGCCCTCCCCGTCTTCGGAATGAAAACGGTTAGGGACATTCGGAAGAGTGTGGGTAATTAGCCACACCAGAGGATCAGGTTCATTATGCGAAGTATAACACCATTTGGAATACTCCTGGCAGTTTTTGGAGATATTCCATCCGGTCCGGAAGAAGAAGTTAACGATACTTTGTGCATTACCAGGTCCCTTGACGTTACCGGTGACCATACACCCTCAAGCAAGTGACCCATTTGAGGCACAGCGCTGTTGCAAGAGGATGGGCTCTGCTGCGTCATTACTTCTCTCCAGTATGGTTCCATGATCTCCTTTGGTGGCATTACCGACTCGTCGGGTCCATCAAGCAAGGATCCAATGCATCTCCCTATGTGCTTGTCCCAGTTACGCTGAACCCTAGCGTACTGCCTTCTATTTGTCTCCTATTGCGAGTGTCAGGATAAACTCTCGCCGGAACCGGACCTTCGTTCCGTGGCAGAAATACTTCCAGGAGATAGTTGGACAAGTACTGGAGGGTTGCTTTTTTGCCCGAAATTTGCGCCCCATCTACGATGGATTGCAAAACCTCGACCCTCCACGTTCGACTAATGTCTGGCACGCTTTTACACTTTTCATTCTTGCACTCGCTGTCATCATTCTTTGCGTTCTTACAACTTAATGCGAAGTAGTCCAAATCGCTCTCTTACTCTTCAGCGCTGACAACTTAAAATACATTCAACTGACAATTACAGCCAATCAAAATTAATAAAGGGCACATTCATTAAGCGGTTGGCAGGTCCTGCCTTGGAATACTGGTCCACAAGCCAACATTGTGGACTTTTGGCTCTAGCAAGAACGACCATGCGATCCAGCGTTACTGACTACGTTCCCAGAAACATTAGTGATCTATAGGCGCGGTGAAGTGAATCAAGTGCTTTTTACATATACCATACATATCATCACCCTTTATTACTCGACAGGGCTTCTTATTTTCCATTCTTATCACAGCAAGTTCTGATCGCTTAGGCGACGCGTTTCAAACCGCCCACGCGACGCACATTCTATTTCATTGCGCAGTTTTGACAAATTCTATTGTATTTCGCAGTTCTGCCAAACCATATTGCCATCTCTCTCTACCCTCTCCTTATTAAGAAGCAGATCTGCTGCGCATTATACCGTTAGTGACAACGGCAGTTATGTTAGCACTGTGGTGCAGCTTATGCGATTTCGTCCGCAAATATAATGCGCGCACAGTGGGAAAAATAGTTAATGTTGCGTTCAACTAGCTCCACAATTCTTCGCTTCGTTTTGCTCAATTTGCGAGTGGGGAATTTCTTGGCAATAATGACGATGATATTAGGCTCGAGGGACCGTGTTGGTGTAGCTTTATTATTTAATAGTTAATAACAAAATTAATTCAATTATTTAATTTATTTTGAGGAGATTAGGGTTTTGCATTATTTATTGTGTTTATTTATAATGTTTAAATTATAAATACAATAATTTATTTATTTTTTTATTAAAATGGATTAAAATATTTTATTAACGAAATTCGATGGGTGGCATAAGTATATACACTAGTCGGCATAATTATTTTGACATAGCTTGCACTCAATTATTACACTCTGTTTCTAAGTACCGTTGTATTCGTCTGAACGAAAATGTTGAGGAAAATGAAGTGCATAATAATAAGAGTAAATATGCAAAAAATTGCGTCTGTTCTGTTTTGCTATTGCTTTCTGCTGATAAGAATGCCAGTAGGCAATGATTTTTGCAGCGGCATAAATATTTTGCCATTGTGCGATTTAGTTGTTTCTTGGCGACTTCAAAGTGACGTCGATACAGTTTTTGAAAGATCTACCTTAATATTAAACAAGGGAGAACGTCTACAGTCGACTTAACCCGACTGTAGTATACCATGTACCATTTGACAAAATAAAATTTAAAACAAACATATGTAAAATTGTAATCGCCTAAATTTACTTATAATTAAAATAATAATACATGAAATCAAGCAAATACTAAAATTCAGCCAATGCAAAAGAGATCACATCAAATGACATTCATATCATTTCATTGGAAAAACAGCAGTCCAGCTCTTTCGTTGAAATACGCATGCATACACACACATACAAGCAAACCTGTATGTGTGCATGCTTGTTGTTGTTGTTGTTGTTGTTGTTGCGCCCGCCTCTTGTGCTTGCTTTGCGTAGGTCAAACTTCTTTCGCTTATACCAAAGCTAGATTTTATCCGATTTGAACCATATTTTGGATTTCGGTGAATATCATAAATATCTACATACTGCACTTTAAATTAACTTTCTAGCTCAAAATATTCCAGAGTAGCTTGCGGTTTGTAGGCAAGCGGAAGGGCGGGGGAGGAAAAAAACATAAACTTGATCTGCATAGTTGCATATTACACCTACATCCAAAGTTTAGTTACTCTAGCTCTTACCATCTCTGAGATCTAGGTGTTCATACGGACAGACGGACGGACAGACAGACAGACGGACATGGCTAAATCGATTTTATTTTCGATTCTGATCATTTTGGTTGTAACAACATGTGGTCTGCAACGTCTCCTTCACCCTGTTACATACATTCGAACGAACTTAATATACCTTTGTACCTATAGGTACATGGTATAAAAAAAACGTAATTTCGCAATTTATAATGGTTAAACAATCAGAATTGCGCGTACAAACAAGAATAGAAATAGTGACTAAATATAACTTGGGTATTTCAGTATTAAATATCGCTAAGGAATATAATTTGTCACACCAAACCATTTATTATCAAATTAATAAATATAAAAAATTGGGCGAAGTTTGAAATGTACGACGGACAGGCAGAAAACGAAAGACCAGAGCTAATACAGACCGTCTGCTTATAAGAAAATTTAAAACGGAGCCTCTTAAGACACCAAAAGCTGTGGCTTTAGAGTGGAAGAAAAGTGCATCAGTCACCATAAGCGAAAAAACCATTCGAAGGTGTTTAATTGAAGCAAATATTAAAATGTATATTGCGAAACCCATCCCATTTATTAACTCAAAAAACTAGCAGAAGCGTTTGGATTTCGCAAAGCACCACATAACGAAGCCTGCTTCGTTTTGGCGCATTGTCCTATAGACGGATGAAAGTAGTTTTCAGTTCCATTCGTCCCAAAAAAAAGTTTTTGTTAGATTGCACAAAAATTATCGAAAAAAACGCGCCTGTCTGTCAAAGAATGAGCCATGGCGTGGGAAGCGATATGTTCTGGGAATCTTTTTCATATAATGGAGTGGGGGACTTGGTTCCCATTGATGGAATAAAGATCAATACTTAAAAACATTAAACGATTTTGCGTTTCCCTCAGGCAACAGATTGATATGAGAAGCGTTTATTTTACATCAGGATAACGCTCCTTGCCATAAGGCGAAAATGATTACCTCGTTTTTGAGGGAAGCTCAGGTGGAAACACTAGATTGGCCGCCACAGAGCCCGGATTTAAATATTATTGAGAATGTGTGGTCGCTAATAAAACGAAATAGAACCGCTGACCTGAGCAGAACAAGGGAGGAAACAATAACCGAGGTCACAAAGGAGTGGGACAAGATTGCTCTAAAGGATCTCCAAGCCTTAGTGGATTCCATCCCGAAGCGTGTCCAAAAGGTCGTAGATACCAAAGGAGGATATATTTTTTATTAATTAAATATTTAAATTGAAAATTCAAAACATAATTTAATATTTAGTTGCTTAAAACCATTTTGTCACAATATTTATGCCACTCATCGAATTTACTTAATCTTAGTTAAAGTAAAAAAAAGTTAAAATCAAATATTGAAAATAAAAAGTTCTTACATTTATAAATTAAACATTTTAAATAAACATAAAAAATAGTGCAAACCACTATTTTCTTCAAAATAAAAAAAAAGTTGAAAACGAAGTTGGGTCATCGCTATGTCAAAATAATTAAGCCGACTAGTGTATTTGCACATACGCAATCGTGTTCGTGACACACGACAAAAGAACTTCGCTTTGCACACCACCAGCAAACCGCTGTTCGATCTTCCTCGTTTGCTTTGTGCGTTGTTCCACGAAGTGACGCGCTCAATTCGCGTAACTGAGCCAATGCAATAGAGCGAGAGCGCGCATACACATACAATATTTAATGCTTCGGCAATGCTTTGTGGCTGCCAGCGACCAAGCGATCTGTGTCACTTCGCTGATGGTTGTTGAAGTGGCATGTCGTAAAGTGGGAAGTGACGGAAGACAAATTGTGGTAAAAACTTCTTGATTGGGTTTTAGATTGTTTGAATGGGACTGTAAAATTACTCGAAGGAGGGGGAAGAAGCATTTAAAGATGCCTTATATTTTATTGCACCTTCTTTGGCATTAATAATGGCTTTCAAGTGCCTACGCATGCTTGCGATCAAATTTGAAGTCTTCAGACTGCCAATATTGTCCCATTCTTCTTTTATCGATTTTTTACGGATTCCTTGGAGGCACCAAGAGGTGCTTTCCAAATTCCCTAACAAGCAAATGCAAGACGTGTTCTATAGATAGGATTGAGATCCGGCGATTGTTATTCCTGCACCACATACAACCAGTTCATTGTTCTGCTAAAATTTCCGATTCAGTCCCAATTCGATGCCCAATTTATTAACGCTATTAAGCAAATTGTCTTTCGAAAATACCTCGAATACGTTATTCCACCAATGAAAGCGGAATTTCCTTATCCTCTTGCTGCCCCAATGACGAACGTCTTTAAATAATATTATTTTCCTGCTGATCTTTATTTGAATAAAAAATAAGGTCACATCAAATTGGAGAGAAGTGTCGAAGAAATGCCACACGACGAGGTTCGCCATATAACTGGGCTCAATAACTTCCATTGGGCCAGACAGGACGACGCTACTCTAGTGACGAGGAAATGCCAAAGGACGAGGTTGACGCATCAATTACGTTTCATCAGGTTTATCTTCGAGAATTGCTGCCTTTCATATTTGCCGTATACCTGGACTCGAGGAATCTCGATCCAACTCAATGCCCAATGCTTCCCGAGTCACTCTAGCAGTGCTTGGGAGTCAGGTAGACCCACCCGTAGACTTCATTCCGCGACACAGCTAAGAGGGTGATGGAGTGCAGGCTGAAGGTCGCTTGAATGCCTCCAGCCTGACGCTTAGCACGTTTCTGGCTGCAACTTTTGGTAACGCCACATGCCAAGTTTGTGTTCGCCGTAGTCTTCTCAAGTTGTTGAGACTACGAACTGTCCATGCACTGAGATTTAAATTAAATTTTTTCATATGGTTTGTGCTCTTTGGGTTCTGTCACTGTTCGCTAGTTTACTGTTTACCTTGTCTTTTGTGTTTCTATGTTCTCTACTCTCACTTTTTATGTGGCCGCATTTCTTAAGCACTTCAACATTGTTATTGACGAAAACAACAGCAGGATCAAGTTCAGTCGCAAGGCGTCCACGCGTCGAAACTGAACAACAACCCCAACTAGTCGATGCTTTCAGACTACTCCACGAAAAGTGACTTCTTCGCTTCGATTCCCGGGGAATCGTGTGGCTGGGCTTAAGGGACCACCTGGATGTAGCCGTATTAATATATAATCTATTGTATGCATATATGTAACATTATGGTGTCTGGTTCGCTTTCACACTCTTCATTCTTGCACTCGCTGTCTTCATTCTTTGCGTTCTTACAACTTAATGCAAAGTAGTCCAAATCGCTCTCTTACTCTTCAGCGCTGACAACTTAAAATACATTCAACTGACAATTACAGCCGATCAAAATTAAAAAAGGTCACATTCATAAAGCGGTTGGCAGGTCCTGCCTTGGAATACTGGTCCACAAGCCAACATTGTGGACTTTTGGCTCTAGCAAGAACGACCATGCGATCCAGCGTTACTGACTACGTTCCCAGAAACATTAGTGATCTATAGGCGCGGTGAAGTGAATCAAGTGCTTTTTACATATACCATACATATCATCACCCTTTATTACTCGACAGGGCTTCTTATTTTCCATTCTTATCACAGCAAGTTCTGATCGCTTAGGCGACGCGTTTCAAACCGCCCACGCGACGCACATTCTATTTCATTGCGCAGTTTTGACAAATTCTATTGTATTTCGCAGTTCTGCCAAACCATATTGCCATCTCTCTCTACCCTCTCCTTATTAAGAAGCAGATCTGCTGCGCATTATACCGTTAGTGACAACGGCAGTTTTGTTAGCACTGTGGTGCAGCTTATGCGATTTCGTCCGCAAATATAATGCGCGCACAGTGGGAAGAATAGTTAATGTTGCGTTTAACTAGCTCCACAATTCTTCGCTTCGTTTTGCTCAATTTGCGAGTGGGGAATTTCTTGGCAATAATGACGATGATATTAGGCTCGAGGGACCGTGTTGGTGTAGCTTTATTATATAATAGTTACTAACAAAATTAATTCAACTATTTAATTTATTTTGAGGAGATTAGGGTTTTGCATTATTTATTGTGTTTATTTATAATGTTTAAATTATAAATACAATAATTTATTTATTTTTTTATTAAAATGGATTAAAATATTTTATTAACGAAATTCGATGGGTGGCATAAGTATATACACTAGTCGGCATAATTATTTTGACATAGCTTACACTCAATTATTACACTCTGTTTCTAAGTACCGTTGTATTCGTCTGAACGAAAATGTTGAGGAAAATGAAGTGCATAATAATAAGAGTAAATATGCAAAAAATTGCGTCTGTTCTGTTTTGCTATTGCTTTCTGCTGATAAGAATGCCAGTAGGCAATGATTTTTGCAGCGGCATAAATATTTTGCCATTGTGCGATTTAGTTGTTTCTTGGCGACTTCAAAGTGACGTCGATACAGTTTTTGAAAGATCTACTTTAATATTAAACAAGTGAGAACGTCTACAGTCGACTTAACCCGACTGTAGTATACCATGTACCATTTGACAAAATAAAATTTAAAACAAACATATGTAAAATTGTAATCGCCTAAATTTACTTATAATTAAAATAATAATACATGAAATCAAGCAAATACTAAAATTGAGCCAATGCAAAAGAGATCACATCAAATGACATTCATATCATTTCATTGGAAAAGCAGCAGTCCAGCTGTGTCGTTGAAATACGCATGCATACACACACATACAAGCAAACCTGTATGTGTGCATGCATGCGTATGAATACGTTAGAACACTAATGCTTGTTCTTGTTGTTGTTGTTGTTGTTGTGCCCGCCTCTTGCGCTTGCTTTGCGTAGGTCAAACTTCTTTCGCTTATACCAAAGCTAGATTTTATCCGATTTGAACCATATTTTGGATTTCGGTGAATATCATAAATATCTACATACTGCACTTTAAATTAACTTTCTAGCTCAAAGGATTCCAGAGTAGCTTGCGGTTTGTGGGAAAGCGGAAGGGCGGGGGAGGAAGAAAACATAAACTTGATCTGCGTAGTTGCATATTACACCTAAATCCAAACTTTGGTTACTCTAGCTCTTACCATCTCTGAGATCTAGGTGTTCATACGGACAGACGGACGGTCGGACAGACAGACAGACGGACATGGCTAAATCGATTTTATTTTCGATTCTGATCATTTTGGTTGTAACAACATGTGGTCTGCAACGTCTCCTTCACCCTGTTACATACATTCGAACGAACTTAATATACCTTTGTACCTATAGGTACATGGTATAAAAAAACGTAATTTCGCAATTTATAATGGTTAAACAATCAGAATTGCGCGTACAAACAAGAATAGAAATAGTGACTAAATATAACTTGGGTATTTCAGTATTAAATATCGCTAAGGAATATAATTTGTCACACCAAACCATTTATTATCAAATTAATAAATATAAAAAATTGGGCGAAGTTTGAAATGTACGACGGACAGGCAGAAAACGAAAGACCAGAGCTAATACAGACCGTCTGCTTATAAGAAAATTTAAAACGGAGCCTCTTAAGACACCAAAAGCTGTGGCTTTAGAGTGGAATAAAAGTGCATCAGTCACCATAAGCGAAAAAACCATTCGAAGGTGTTTAATTGAAGCAAATATTAAAATGTATATTGCGAAACCCATCCCATTTATTAACTCAAAAAACTAGCAGAAGCGTTTGGATTTCGCAAAGCATCACATCACGAAGCCTGCTTCGTTTTGGCGCATTGTCCTATAGACGGATGAAAGTAGTTTTCAGTTCCATTCGTCCCAAAAAAAAGTTTTTGTTAGATTGCACAAAAATTATCGAAAAAAACGCGCCTGTCTGTCAAAGAATGAGCCATGGCGTGGGAAGCGATATGTTCTGGGAATCTTTTTCATATAATGGAGTGGGGGACTTGGTTCCCATTGATGGATCCATTGATGGAATAAAGATCAATACTTAAGAACATTAAACGATTTTGCGTTTCCCTCAGGCAACAGATTGATATGAGAAGCGTTTATTTTACATCAGGATAACGCTCCTTGCCATAAGGCGAAAATGATTACCTCGTTTTTGAGGGAAGCTCAGGTGGAAACACTAGATTGGCCGCCACAGAGCCCGGATTTAAATATTATTGAGAATGTGTGGTCGCTAATAAAACGAAATAGAACCGCTGACCTGAGCAGAACAAGGAAGGAAACAATAACCGAGGTCACAAAGGAGTGGGACAAGATTGCTCTAAAGGATCTCCAAGCCTTAGTGGATTCCATCCCGAAGCGTCTCCAAAAGGTCGTAGATACCAAAGGAGGATATATTTTTTATTAATTAAATATTTAAATTGAAAATTCAAAACATAATTTAATATTTAGTTGCTTAAAACCATTGTGTCACAATATTTATGCCACTCATCGAATTTTTTTAATCTGAGTTTAAGTAAAAAAATAGTTAAAATCAAATATAGAAAATAAAAAGTTCTTACATTTATAAATTAAACATTTCAAATAAAACATTTCAAAATAAAAGAAATAGTTGAAAACGAAGTTGGGTCATCGCTATGTCAAAATAATTAAGCCGACTAGTGTATTTGCACATACGCAATCGTGTTCGTGACACACGACAAAAGAACTTCGCTTTGCACACCACCAGCAAACCGCTGTTCGATCTTCGTCGTTTGCTTTGTGCGTTGTTCCACAAAGCAGTGTTGCCAGGTATTGAGCTCGCAAATAGGCCAAATTTTTTGGGTAAAAATAGGCTAGAATAGGCTAAAATTCAGAAAAATATTCTGAAAAATAAGCTATATATTAAAATCCAATAATATCTACCAAATTAAAGTAATTTTCATGTTTTTATTGTATTAAACACGTTAACAAACTTTCAATGTCGTCGCGTCCTTCTCCCCGTCATTCAAATATTTGTCTTTTTTTTAATTTGGGCAAGATACTTTTGTGGCAACAAATAGGTATGACAGCATTCATTGTGTCTTCGTAACCCATATCTGTAACATTGAAATATATTATTATTAAAATATAAATAAGTTTGACAAAATTTAAAAACAAACCTTATGCTCAATATTGCATTCAAGCTTTTTAATGCCATTTTATTGCGCAATTTTGACTTCACTATGTTCATTTGGCTGAACACTCGTTCCACCTCTGCATTGGACCATGGCAGGGAAAACAACTGGATGGCAAAAAATGCAAGCGCCTTAAAGGATTTGTTGTTTCCTGCGTCTCTATACGCTAGCACCTCTGCCCAAAATTGCATCGATTCTTCTGTTTTTTCCCATTTTATCAGGTGAATTGTGTCCAATTGTGATTTTAATTCATCGATATCAGTTATTTTAAAATATTCAAAAATATTTATGTTATCAAATATATTTTTGTGGGGTCGCAGTATATTATCCACTGCAAATATATTGACCTTCTTTAAAATATTGAAGTTGTCGGGAAGTCTAAAATGGAAAAGTGTATTATAAATATAGTGATAATCTAATCAACTGCAGCTTATTCGTACCTTTCACGGAGTTGCATTATTAATCGTTTCACAAAATTAACGCAAATCTGCCTTATTTCCGGTTCTTACTCTTTGCATTCAAAAGATTTTATCTTTTGTTCAAAAGCATATCCCAAATACAAATCTTGTACTGTAATATGCGTAAAATCATCTTTAAAGATGTCAATGTTTATATCCGGAGGTATGATTTTTCCTTTTAGTGAATTAATGCTTGTCATAAGCTCATTTAATAACTTAGAAGATTCCGGCCGTTCACTTTGAAACAATTTGTTGAGTTTTTGCATATAATTTAAAATCGGTCGCAAAAACAATAAATACAACAAATTAGTTTCATCGTTATATAAATCATGCAAAATTTTGGCTTTGTGGCATTTTTCGGAACTGGCAGCTAAGGCAAAGTGCAATTTGAGCTCCGACCACTGATGTGAAATCCTAGTTACTGCAGGTTCTATTGATAGCCATCTGGTATCGCAAACTCTGGGTATTTTTAATGGAGTCTGAAATAAATTAAAGAGTCAGTGAGTCAAACGAATAAAGTTAATACGTCAGGCAATACATGTGTTAATAAGCAAATATTAACAATTAATCTACTAACCAGCTTTTAGGACGAGTACAGAAATTAGACGTTAGATTTTTGTTATGTTAGACAGTTTGTTGGACGAACACGATTTACTGTTTACTTCACATGTACATATATACCTGATCATTATTTATACATTCATATATTTTTTTGTAGTTCATTTGGCGTTGCGAACTTTTCGCAAACCAGGAATAGGTATCCGCCACAAGAAATTCCAAAGCCTCCGGCATACTACCTTTGCACGCCTGATTTACAGCCAATTGTATAGAGTGACATACACACTTAATTAATATTATAGGCACACTTTTTTTTTAATTCAGTGTATACGCTCGTTTTGGATCCTGTCATCACATTGGCGTTGTCGGTTCCAAGCCCAATCATATTTGAAACGTTAAAATTTTTTTTCTGTAACTCTAGCTTCAAATGGTCTGCTATGGAAATAGCATCTCCGGACTCGATACTAACTAAACTCAGGAAAGTAGACACCATACTTTGCTTTCTTACACTAAAGTAATTTATAACGATTCCTTAAAAGTTGTAAAATGCACATATATAGAACGAAGGCAATTAATTTATGAACACATACAAATATATTTTAACAAATTATAAAGCAAAATAATGTTATATTTACCAATCAATTTCGTCACACTGATGTCGGTTGACTCATCCAGGAGCAAACTATATTTCGATGATCCAATATCCATCAATAAGTCTTCCATGAAGTGCACTGCCAGCACATTGTTTATAATCTGCGTGCACTTCGTCCGTCCAATTTCGACAAGTGGTCCACAGGTGATATTGCCGTGTGCACAGCCACATACAAACATAGTGCAGCTTCCTGCTCCTCTGTCTTCCAGCATTTGGAAGGAAAACTTAGTTTTTGTGTTTGACCAATTGCGCCCATTGTCGAAATATGTTTTGTGGACACCGCATGTTGCCGTATATCGTATACCTTAGCTGCTACTGAGCATTTACAATAGCAACAAAATGCCTTGGCTGGATCAGCTGGCATTTTCCGGAGCCAGTCCTTAAACTCACTGTTTTCCAACCAAGCATCGCGAAATAATTGTTTGCAAATGGCTTTCGGCATTTTGGCACGTACGCTTCGATTCACTTTTATATCACAATTAATTATTAGAGATCTCATAACATAATGCGATAACATATCGCACCATCCAAATAATCTATCGATCAGAAAGCACAATCATATGAATAAAGTTCACGTAACAATCGGCAAAAAAGAACCAGCAAAACATTGAACACCAAAAATAAAATTTTTCGTTGGTCACAAATACATTAAAAATATATGCTAAATTATTTTTAAAAATAGGCTAGATTTATGTTGACAATTCTGTCCCAATTCGATGCTCAATTTATCAACGCCACGAAGCAAATTGTCTTTCAAAAATACCTCGAATACGTTATTTCAGCAATGAAAGCGGAATTTCCTTATCCTCTTGCTGCCCCACACAATGACGAACGTCTTTAAATAATATTATTTTGCTGCTGATCTTTATTTGAATAAAAAATAAGGTCACAGCTGAGACATCAAATTGGAGAGAAGTGTCGAAGAAATGCCACACGACGAGAAGATTCCTTGATTTGGTAAAGGCTTAGGGAAGAATCGTGTGTTACCATTAAGTCCGCCATATATCGTGACTCAATGACTTCAATTGGGCCAGTAAGTACAAATTGTACAAAAGTGGGAGACAGGACAGGAAATGCCAAAGGACGAGGATGACGCATCAATTACGTTTTATCAGAAGGTTTATCTTCGAGATCGAATAGGTAAAGCGCTAATAAGAAATCGTGTGCTACCTTTCATATTTATAATTGTTCATAAAAGTGGACTTAATATGGGTATTTACTTTCCCGTACTTCAAAGGGTCCGTGTCTTCCGGCTTGTTTGGCTTAAGAAGGTATTGTCATGCCAAAACATAGCTTTCTTTGTACATATTTTGTTCTGTAAGAAGCTTAATTTGGTCTTTTTTGATATTGATGGTTCCGGTGAGACAGACTTGTCTTTGGGATCCTTTAGAAAATGATCTGCTATAACTTGTTGCAAGACGTTCGATGCTTCCTCCGAATTAGGGGAGATGGGAGATGAAAACCACCCATCTTTTTACGGGTTATTGTGCGTTTTTCAAAACCCGCAAGACTCTCAGGAATTTTACTTTCCAAAGTGTTTACAATTTCTTGACCTAATGCGTTAAAATGGCTTTAATGTTTGGCATATTTCCTTTAAAGTTTCCACGGTTTTTTTGAAATATTTCCAGACATATTTCGCGGGGACATTGTTTTACTTTTGTGGATCTGAAATGCATTCCAATAAAATTTTCAGATTACATTTATAAACGAGAGTTTTACACTCACGAATTCACTTTTTAAGAACTGTCTTTTAAAGTTTTCGAATTGGCCTTTAAGAAATGCCAGACTTGTTTTATTGGATTGGGATATGCTGATTGTGGAGCGCTTTCTAGCTATGAAGCAAATTGTCTTTCAAAATCTCTAATCAAATTTTCCATCAATGAAAACTAAATTTCCCACTATATTCACTTCCACACCATTAAAATTGCAATGCCTTATGGTTTTTAAAATATTATTTTCCTGCAGCTCTTTCTTGGGCGTTCGCCATATGTTTTATGATCCAACGGATTCAAATTGGTTGAATTTTCATCGTTGAACATACATTTTTGCAAAGCGTTTAAAGTTGGTGTAGGTGTTCGTTAGTGATATTCCAAGTGAATTTTATTTATTTCGAAGTAGGCTTACGTGATATTTCAAAAATATCGTATCAATGATTTTGTAATTTTTGAAAAATATCCAAATGATTTTTTAAATATCAAGAAAAAATATTGATATATCGAGTATTTATGATATTTAAAAATTTTTTTTGTATTTGTAGGACAAGAAAGAAATCTTTTTCTCTATCCCATTATTCGTA
The DNA here is from genome assembly GCA_035046165.1 of Drosophila rubida. Classification (NCBI taxonomy): domain Eukaryota; kingdom Metazoa; phylum Arthropoda; class Insecta; order Diptera; family Drosophilidae; genus Drosophila; species Drosophila rubida. The sequence continues at coordinate 26,318,763 of JAWNOF010000023.1, read as the reverse complement.
TACATTACCTCTCTATTGATTCTATGAATTCATTAAAGCAAAACTAACAACACAAATACTTCATATTAAGCTTTTATTACTTAAACTTCCATTAAGTTTAACAAGTTTACAAAAGTTAAAGTTATTTCCAATATTGCTTGGCCAGTAACATTAAAAATACCCGTTGTGTTACGTGCCGATCAGTCATACGGCTGCGTGAGTCGCAGACTACACATTTTATTGCCGAAGCCATACTTTCTGAGGATACCGAGCTACCTGGTATAATCAGAGCGTAGTGCCAACTTAGACAAATGTGGCATGGTCTGCTGTTGCGAAGTCCAAAACTGTATTGGGTCAGTTTCCCAATTAGTATTTGGCAAAGAAATATATAAGTGGAACTCCTTTTCGTAGGGTCTGTCCGAACTTTGGGTTTGCTGAATGCTCCGATTCTTCCGGCTGTTGCATGTTTGACGAGCGCTGTAAACATTTATTAAAAATGAATTAGTATATTTAAAGGATCTTAGCTACTAATAGTAAATTACTTACTCCCTTTCCTTCGCTATTAAGATTCATCTCCTCCAGAATATCCTTTGACGCTTCCAACACCATTGTGGGAGGAATGTAAATTTTTTTGAAGCGCGGATCCAATAGCGAAGCTTTAATCAAAATCTTGTTTTTGCTCAAACCGGTTAAATAGTCATCTGCTTTTTGTATAAGAACATCGTTCATAGACATGCCGCCTACCGAATGCACTATTGTCTTTCGTATTATTGTTAGAGATCATCGGAACAACTAAGCTGTCCGTGACATACGATTCGGCACTAACTCTTTCATTCGCCTCTTTAAAAGGTTTTAAAAGGTCGCAAAAATCACCGCATATGTCAAGCTCTGTTGTCGATAGCATTTCTGGCAGGATTTTGGTGGACTTAGATCGGTTTATAAGTGCGATGCCAACCGTATTCTCCAAATCTATAAACGAAATCAGCATATCCAAACAAGAATACCACCTGGTGTCTATGTTTTGGGTTAAAGTTCTAATGCATCCTTCTGGAACGCCTTCATCAGATTGCAGCTTTTCTAAAACATCCATGGCTGCTGGGCTGTCTTTAAAATAGGTGACAATACGCTTTACTTTATCTAAAACCGTAGTATTACCTAGTACTACTAAATTAATAGTATGTGCAAAACAAGGCACATGGTGGCCAACACCGAGAAATAAATTTGAAGCTGCTTTTATGTTTTTGGCATTGTAGTTAGAGTTTCTAGCTTAAACTCCTCGATGCCTAACTCTTTACCTATGGAAAAGAAAATTTTTAAACGATTTCCGTCGAGACACAAGAACATTATGACCGGCATTGTTTAGGGTCTAATAAGGTCAAAGCTCCGACTTCTGCTGGCTGTCCAATAGGAGTTAAGTCCTGTGTCGAAGAAATGCCCCACGAACGACAAATCACTGACGTGGTGAAGCATGTGCTGCCTTTCAAATTTGCCATGTAGCTTGGCTCGAGAAATCGTGGGCTACTTTCCAAATTCGTAAAGTAAGCTCGACTTAATACGTACTCCCTTTCAAGTTTGCCATATAACTTGGTTCAATGGCAAGGCGAGGCTTGAAAACAGAAATATTTTTTGGCAACCAATTTCAGGGCGTTGTCATCAGTTATTTGTAAAAAATATACTAGGGGTCGCTGTTACGAGTATTGAGTTGAATTTAATTGATTCATTTTATGATGAATCGCGGTAATAACAGGAATGATCAGTGGCACGGAATGTTTTGTGTTAGTAGACACCGATAAAGTCGCTTCATGAAAAGGTGACAGCAAATCTGACAGGTCACTTAAAATGTAAAGTTCTTCACCTGTGAACGGTGAAGGAGCATTTCGCAATTTTACCAATGTCATTGTAACATATTCACGTATTTTGAACATTATTTTTATCATTTCTTATGCACTGTTCCATCTAGTAGTTACTTCCTAATCATTTTAAGTGGCATATCATAAAGTGGGAAGTGACGAAAGACAAATTGTGGTCTTCTGGATTGGGTTTTTAGATTGTTTGAATGGGACTGTAAAATTACTATGTTATTTTACTCGAAGGAGGGGGAAGAAGCATATAAAGATGCCTTATATTTATATTTTGTTGCACCTTCTTTGGCATTAATAATGGCTTTTAAGTGCCTATGCAAGCTTGCGATGAAATTTGAAGTCTTCAGCGAAAAATGCCCAACGAAAACAACAGCTGGGTCAAGTTCACTCGCGAGGCGTCCACGCGTCGAAGCCAAACCACCGAACTGAACAACAGCCCCAACTGGCCGATGCTTTTAGACTACTCCACGAAGGGTGTCCTTCCTCCGACGGTCACAGTGACCCAGTTACACCTGGACCGGTGTCAAACCCGCATACTTCCCGGTGACATGCCGGGCCTGTCTGACTGACTTCTTCGCTTCGATTCCTGGGGAATTTCGTGGCTGGGCTTAAGGGACCACCTGGATGTAGCTGCATTAATATATAATCTATTGTATGCATTTATGTAACATAATGGTGTCTGGTTCGCTTTCACACTCTTCATTCTTGCACTCGCTGTCTTCATTCTTTGCGTTCTTACAACTTAATCGGAAGTACTCCAAATCGCTCCCTTACTCTTTGGCGCTGACAACTTAAAAAACATTCAACTGACAATTACAGCCGATCAAAATTAAAAAAGGGCACATTCATTAAGCGGTTGGCAGGTCCTGCCTTGGAATACTGGTCCACAAGCCAACATTGTGGACTTTTGGCTCTAGCAAGAACGGATGGCGCCGTCTTCTTTTTCATCAGTAGGAACTCGTTTCTTGGTTTTTAAAAATAGTAATTTCTAAACTCGAGACGCGATGAGCGGTCAGAAATAATACGCCAGATATTCTCCTAGAAACTCGGGTATATGCGAATCAAGTGCACGAAGATATCATCACCCTTTATTACTCGATTAGGTCTTCACAGCAAGTTCTGATCGCTTTGGCGACGCGTTTCAAACTGCCCACGAGACGCACATTTTATTTCATTGTGCAGTTCTGGCAAATTCTATTCTATATTGTCATCTCTCTCTACCCTCTCCTTATTAAGAAGCAGATCTGCTGCGCATTCTAAGTACCGTTAGCGAGGACGGCAGTTTTGTTGGCACTGTGGTGCAGCTTATGAGATTTTGTCCGCAAATATAACGCTCGCACAGTGGAAGGAAAAGCTAATGTTACATTCAACTAGGTTCACAATTCTTCGCTTCGTTTTGCTCAATATGCGAGTGGTGAATTTCGCGGCATAATGTTAGGCTCGAGGGAGCGTGTTGGTGTAGCTGTATTAATATAATATAGTAATAAGAAAATATGTACAGTTTGTCGAGGACTTGTTTACAATTACAACTTTTACCAGTTATTGCACAAAAAATTAATTAGTGAATTTAATTGATTTGTTTATATATCATGAAGTCTATTCATTTTAAAAGTATCAACAGACAATGAATGCACACATTCGAATTTAAACGAAAATACAATACAAACAAATGCAAAATGCGAACATCAAATTAAAATGAAACGCAAACATTGGCTTCTGTGGCGGAAGATTCGATTCTTCGGTTATCTTCTGACACTCTTCATTAATATACGGGAACAGCGAGCTTTTTGATGTTGGAACCCGTTTTAAACCCACAAATTATCAATGCACTAGTAGGCATTCTTATTTGGATATAGTTTATTCATGGAACCATCCATGGGAACAAAGTCTCCTACTCCATTATATGAAACCGATCTCCAGAACATAATGCTTCCCCGCCATGGCTTATTTTTTAACAGACATGCGCATTTTGATCACTATAATTTTTGTGTAATCTTACAAATGACGAATGGAACTGAAAACCACTTTTATCTGTCCATAGGATATTGCGTCAAAGCGAAATTTAAACACTTCTGTTTGTTTTTTGAGTTAATAAATGGTATTGGTTTCGCAATATACGTTTTCATATCTGCCTCAATTAAACGCCTCCGTATTTTTAATTCTCTTATGGTGACGGATACCGTCTTATTCCACTGCGAAGCCTCAGCATTTAGTGTTTTAAGAGGCTACGTTTTGAATTTCCATACGAGCAGACTAACTTTGGTATTTCGTTTTCTGTTAGTCTGTCGTACATTTGAAGCTTCGCCCAATTTCTTATATTTATTTATTTGACAAATGGCTTGACGTTACAAATGTGGCAGGTAATGTCAAGATTGGTCTTAGAATGACTTTTGCTGTGCGCAGGTAGTTTGCTTAAACCTCAGCGATGCTCACAAGGGGGCCGCCATAGTTATGTATCTTGTATATTAGAGAGAAAAGAGAGAGAGAGACTGAGAGCGATCACTGCTGCCCATGCCAAGCTGTCACACGCACATAAGCTCGTCTGTATTCCTGTATACATGTTTGTTTATACATAAGTACATAATCCAGCAAAGCCTATGTACATTAGAGGTGCAGAAATATCGAGTGGCACATCAATGAAAACATCGGAACCATCGATGGTTCGTGACCAGCATCGATGTTTTCACAAGCAACAGTGGGTACGGCGGAACAAATTGTAACTGAAATTTTTAATTATTTTCTAACATCTAGCAAAATTGTTGATAATATTTAGGATTTCTAGTTAATGGTGCCTGTGGGCCTTGATGGATGCCGAAACTAAGATGGAAAATTACCTAAAAAGTACCAGCCCACACTGCCTTTAGTTATGTACGTACACACATACATTCATAAATTTGGTGCATAATAACGAATGCCGCTACAATTTGGCGCAAGCCTTAAAATAAAGTAGCTCTTGTTTTATTATGTTGTTTAGTGATTATTGTAAATTACATACAGTTTACTAACATGCTTTATTGATTTATTGGTGTAATAGTAGCGGAACCCACGGAGAAATTGGAGCCGGAGTCTGCACAAAAACGAAAAAGAGAGCGATCAATTGTTTGGGACCACCGTTGTCACCGTTACAACCGACAATGATAGTACAATGAAAAAGGCGTGCGAAATTCGTCATTTTAAACTAGAGTTGGGCGCGGGCCTGTATTTTGCACGTACGTTTGCACCAAAGCCCGGACTTCGCCCAGCACGACACGACACTTATTTACACATAAAAGGAATTTTAAAAGACATGTAATTTATATATACATATATTATATATAAGTGCATATTTATTAAGGTATATTGAATATTATTATGTATTTCATGAAAAACAACCTATGTCATATTTTTATTTAAAAATAAAATTTTTTTCAAATTTGTGCTTTTTAGCCTAGTGCGTTTTTCATTTAAAACATGGCCCGATGTTGAAAAAAGCTGTTCGCTCGTAGACGAACTCGCTGGAATAGCTAGAATGGTCCGAGCAAATTTGGGAAGGTATTTTAAGTCCGTTGCATTTTTCCAGAATTCCAAAATATGTGTGCCAGGAGTTACTGGATAGGCCAAATATTTGTCAAGCTCTATGTCTATACATTTTCGAAATTATTTGGGTTTATGTTATTAGTTATGTTATCAAAGCTACTATTTTCATGATCTCCTATAAATTCAAAGAGCACCGTAGCTAACACACCGTAGCTCCCTATAAGGAGGGTTCAAGAAAAGCTCAACCAAATGAGCGATTGCCGGAAGAAACCTGACTTCTAATGCGCTTAGGGTCATTGTTTTAAGCTCAGTTATTATTTGAGAATCAAGTGTAGTTCTGCAAAGTTTACATAATTTTTCAGACCACAATGCAAATATTTGTATTGTTGGTTCTTTGTCAGAGCTAAGTGCTTCAGAGCAGTCCTTAAAAGGTTTTAAGAACCATAAAAAGTTTTCAAGTAATGAAAAATCTAAATTAATAATTTGCTGTAGCTCATCTTTTTATACCATGTACCTATAGGTACAAAGATATATTAAGTTCGTTCCAATGTATGTAACAGTTTGAAGGAGACGTCGCAGACCATATGTTGTTACAATCAAAATGATCAGAATCGAAAATAATATCGATTTAGCCATGTCCGTCTGTCCGTATGAACACCTAAATCTCAGAGATGGTAAGAGCTAGTGTAACCAAACTTTTTATTTAGGTGTAATATGCAACTACACAGATCAAGTTTATGTTTTTTTCCTCCCTCGCCCTTCCCCATGCCAACAAACCGCGTGCGACTTTGGAATCCTTTGAGCTAGAAAGTTAATTTAAAGTGCAGTATGTAGATATTTATGATATTCACCGAAATCCAAAATATGGTTCAAATCGGATAAAATCTAGCTTTGGTATAAGCGAAAGAAGTTTGACCTACGCAAAGCAAGCGCAAGTTGCGGGCGCAACAACAAGTGAGAACGTCTACAGTCGACCTAACCCGACTGTAGTATACCATGTACCAATTGACAAAATAAAATTTAAAACAAACATATGTAAAATTGTAATCGCCTAAATTTACTTATAATTAAAATAATAATACATGAAACCCAGCGAATACTAAAATTCAGCCAATGCAAAAGAGATCACATCAAATGACATTCATATCATTTCATTGGAAAAGCAGCAGTCCAGCTGTGTCGTTGAAATACGCATGCATACACACACATACAAGCAAACCTGTATGTGTGCATGCATGCGTATGAATACGTTAGAACACTAATGCTTGTTCTTGTTGTTGTTGTTGTTGTTGTTGTTGTTGCGCCCGCCTCTTGCGCTTGCTTTGCGTAGGTCAAACTTCTTTCGCTTATACCAAAGCTAGATTTTATCCGATTTGAACCATATTTTGGATTTCGGTGAATATCATAAATATCTACATACTGCACTTTAAATTAACTTTCTAGCTCAAAGGATTCCAGAGTAGCTTGCGGTTTGTGGGAAAGCGGAAGGGCGGGGGAGGAAGAAAACATAAACTTGATCTGCGTAGTTGCATATTACACCTAAATCCAAACTTTGGTTACTCTAGCTCTTACCATCTCTGAGATCTAGGTGTTCATACGGACAGACGGACGGTCGGACAGACAGACAGACGGACATGGCTAAATCGATTTTATTTTCGATTCTGATCATTTTGGTTGTAACAACATGTGGTCTGCGACGACTCCTTCACCCTGTTACATACATTTGAACGAACTTAATATACCTTTGTACCTATAGGTACATGGTATAACAAGTATTAGTCTTCTAGCGTATTCGTATGCATGCATACACACATACAGGTTTGCTTGTATGTGTGCGTGTTCATGCGTATTCCAACAACAGAGCTGAACTGCTGCTTTTCCAATGAAATTATGTGAATGTCGTTTGATGTGATTTCTTTTAAATTGGCTGTATTTTAGTATTCGCTGGGTTTCATGTATAATTTTTTGAAGTGGAAGTAAATTAGGACGACCACAAGTTTACATATGTATGTTTTAAATTTTATTTCGTCAAATGGTACATAGTATATCACAGTCGGGCTAGCTCGACTGTAGCCGTTCTCACTTGTTTAAGTAAAAGAGTTCTTATTTCCTCTTTTACATGAAATACACTCAAGAGCATAAAAAATGTAGAGTGCCAGCGTGTTTTAACTTGCTGACTATTTGACAAATAATTTTCAGCAATCTATTATAGCCTTCACTTCCGCAAAAGGATTTTTCTCAATGACTTCGTCCATGAAAAGGTTCAGATTGTGACAAGCACAAGATAGGCGCTTGAAGCTTTTCAATGCCGCAGCGACATTTGCACGATTGTCCGTAACGAACACAGCTAGATCGATAGTTTCAATTATGTTGAAATCCTGAAAAATGTCCTGAACATTTTTGAGAATATTTTCTCTAGTTTTCTTTTCCCTGATGCCTGTAAAAGTTATACAAGTTAAATGCTTCATAAACATAAATAAATTAATATGTAAATATGTATGTATGAACATGTACATTATATTATTATGTACACACAAATATATTATAAAAATTGATTTATATTAGTACCTAAAAGAGCGACGTTCAGTCGGAAGCTATCATCACATAGTAAGCAGTCAGCGATATAAAATTTCGCTGCGCATAGTCGTCACTCCACATGTCGGTCGTGTATGCCAGTTGTTGGTCTTTCAAACTTATGATAAGTTGAGTCTTCAACGTTTCGTACTCTTTCTCCATGATGGTTGTGCTTAACATTTTACGGGATATAACTAAGTCATCAAAAGACTGACTTCCAAATACTTCTCCTATGTTAAGAAGCGTTTGGCTCTATCACGGAAACCGCTACCTACCAATTCACAAAAAAGAGTCAATCAATGAATGCAATGGGAATAGAACTTACCTTCTGTAATATTGAAAGCGTGCAAGTCTTTTGCAACTAAGGCTAGCTGCTTTCGAGCTAACGAATCCCGAAATCGCGTCGAAACAATTTTTTTTGGCAAACATGTCCGATTTGGGCCGTGACTTAAACGCGTCTTGTTGAGACATGCACTTATGGCGGCTGAGGGTGCCCGTGCCTTGTTTTGAATTATACACCAGCACATGCTCACAGCTTCGGCAGCACACAAAATCGACATTATTGCCATTATAATTAACGCTATCGAACAGCTTCCACACGTCACTCCTGCCCTTTTCATTTTGTAATAACTTTACACATTCACTTTTTTATTTACAGCGTCCTGAATGGTTTGACGCGTCATATTCTATATTTCAAAGTTTTATAAATTTCACAATAGGACGTCAATTTTGAATTAGTAGTATCCAAACAAGTAAAAGATTGTATAAGCAAAGCGATGGTAGTGTCGATAAGCAATTAAAGTGCCATAAATGTTGGTTCTTATTTGAGAATAAAAAAAAATAGCGCGATCAAATCAAAATTGTCTTCAGGCCTATTTCGGGCTTTTGCGGGCCGGGCCTTTTTGCTAAGTCCCGGGCCCGCACGAATCTTAATTTTAAGGCCCCGAAGCCCGCAGGCCAGGAAAAAAAGCACGGCCCGCGCCCACCTCTAGGAAAAAGCATTTAAAGATGATTGATTGACAATTCAATCCCAAATCGATAAAAAATTAATCATCGCCACAAAGCAAATTGTCTTTCAAAAATAACTCGAATACGTTATTCCACCAATGAAAACGAAATTTCCTTATCCTCTTGCTGCCCCACACAATGACGAACGTCTTTAAATAATATTATTTTCCTGCTGATCTTTATTTGAATAAGAAATAAGGTCACAGCTGAGACATCAAATTGGAGAGCAGTGTCGAAAAAATGCCACACGACGAGAAGATTCCTTGATTTGGTGAAGGGTTAGGGAGGAATGCGTTATCTTTTAGGTTCGCCATATAACTTGGCTCAATAACTTAAATTGGGCCAGACAGGACGACGCTACTCTAGTGACGAGGAAATGCCAAAGGACGAGGTTGACGCATCAATTATGTTTCATCAGTCCGTATACCTGGACTCGAGGAATCTCGCTCCAATTAAATGTCCAATGTTTCCCAAGTCACTCTAGCAGTGCTTGGGAGTCAGGTAGACCCACCCGTAGACTTTATTCCGCGATACAGCTAAGAGGGTGATGGAGTGCAGGCTGGAGGAGAGACTACGAACTGTCCACGCACTGACATTTAAAATTAATAATCGCTGTGCTGCAATTATCCACCAAGTTGGCCACTTAAGATTCTTGGCTTACTTCAATAATTTCCGGGTTATTTTCCCTAAGTCTGTGTATCATCATGTGGCTTACAACTAGTTTGTTGTCTAAAAGACTCGCCAGCAAGCAACAATTCAATTACTGCAGGCGTTTCCAGCGTTTCATATTCTAAAGTCGGGAGCGACTTGGCCTTGGCTGCTTAAATTCGCACTGCCTCCAGTGCAAATCCCCTACGTTTCCATCTGAGTCGATCCCGAATTCTTGGTCTTTCAAACTTATGATAAGTTGAGTCTTCAACGTTTCGTACTCTTTCTCCATGATGGTTGTGCTTAACATTTTACGGGATATAACTAAGTCATCAAAAGACTGACTTCCAAATACTTCTCCTATGTTAAGAAGCGTTTGGCTCTATCACGGAAACCGCTACCTACCAATTCACAAAAAAGAGTCAATCAATGAATGCAATGGGAATAGAACTTACCTTCTGTAATATTGAAAGCGTGCAAGTCTTTTGCAACTAAGGCTAGCTGCTTTCGAGCTAACGAATCCCGAAATCGCGTCGAAACAATTTTTTTGGCAAACATGTCCGATTTGGGCCGTGACTTAAACGCGTCATGCACTTATGGCGGCTGAGGGTGCCCGTGCAATTCAATTACTGCAGGCGTTTCCAGCGTTTCATATTCCAAAAGTCGGGAGCGACTTGGCCTTGGCTGCTTAAATTCGCACTGCCTCCAGTGCAAATCCCCTACGTTTCCATCTGAGTCGATCCCGAATTCTTAGGCGGCAGCCGTCGACTCTTCCTTTGACGCGAAGCACTCGCTTTTTTCATAACGATTTGTGCTCTTCGGGTTCTGTCAGTGTTCGCTGGTTTACTGTTTACCTTGCTATTGTGTTTCTTTGTTCTCTACTCTCACTTTTTATGTGGCCGCATTTCTTAAGCACTTCAACATTTTCATTGAGCGAAAAACGCCCAACGAAAACAACAGCGTCGAAGCCAAACCACTGAACTGAACAACAGCCCCAACTGGCCGATGCTTTTAGACTACTCCACGAAGGGTGTCCTTCCTCCGACGGTCACAGTGACCCAGTTACACCTGGACCGGTGTCAAACCCGCATACTTCCCGGTGACATGCCGGGCCTGTCTGACTGACTTCTTCGCTTCGATTCCTGGGGAATTTCGTGGCTGGGCTTAAGGGACCACCTGGATGTAGCCGCATTAATATATAATCTATTGTATGCATTTATGTAACATAATGGTGTCTGGTTCGCTTTCACACTCTTCATTCTTGCACTCGCTGTCTTCATTCTTTGCGTTCTTACAACTTAATGCAAAGTAGTCCAAATCGCTCTCTTACTCTTCAGCGCTGACAACTTAAAATACATTCAACTGACAATTACAGCCGATCAAAATTAAAAAAGGGCACATTCATAAAGCGGTTGGCAGGTCCTGCCTTGGAATACTGGTCCACAAGCCAACATTGTGGACTTTTGGCTCTAGCAAGAACGGATGGCGCCGTCTTCTTTTTCATCAGTAGGAACTCGTTTCTTGGTTTTTAAAAATAGTAATTTCTAAACTCGAGACGCGATGAGCGGTCAGAAATAATACGCCAGATATTCTCCTAGAAACTCGGGTATATGCGAATCAAGTGCACGAAGATATCATCACCCTTTATTACTCGATTAGGTCTTCACAGCAAGTTCTGATCGCTTTGGCGACGCGTTTCAAACTGCCCACGAGACGCACATTTTATTTCATTGTGCAGTTCTGGCAAATTCTATTCTATATTGTCATCTCTCTCTACCCTCTCCTTATTAAGAAGCAGATCTGCTGCGCATTCTAAGTACCGTTAGGGACAACGGCAGCTTTGTTGGCACTGTGCTGCAGCTTATGCGATTTCGCCCGCGAATATAATGCTTGCACAGAGCTCGCAAATAACTGTCGACCGTTTCTCGTTGTCTGCAAATAAGTGTCTATTCCTGATTCTTTACGAAAAGTCTCAGTGAGCAACCGATTTATGGGTTCGCGAACGAACTCGCTCTATTCTGTTTTGTTCTGGTTGTTCCAAGACCGTTTTGTCGAGATCTGTGAAGAAAAAGGTCTTTTGCGTATGTATTGGTATACATTCACACGCATAGGCAAGCAAATCGTCAAGGGATGTTTGCAGACGAAATATTTATATTAATTGCGATCGTGAATTGAGTGTGTGAAGTTTTGAAATATTTGTTGTGAAAAATGGGAAGAGACTCTAATAAAAAAGTGCACCAATTTTTTAAAGTTAATTTGGAAGAGAACAAGTCAATTTGTAGTGTTTGCGGTGTTAAATTGTCCGGTAATCACTCAACTAACTTAAAACGGCATTTAACAACGAAACATATGGACAATTTCAATGAGTGGCAAAATTCTGGATCTTCAAAATTAATCCAATGTGAAGAAAAACGAAGAATATCGTATCAAACGAGCGAAGAAGCAATTGTTTGTTCTTTGATAAAAATAGTAACTACCGACGGAAAACCATTTATATTTCTAGACAGTGAAGGGTTCAAAGAAATAATGGATCCAATATATAATGCACTTGGCATGAACCCTATAACGTCTCCAAATATTATGAATTTTGTGACAGTCAAAGAGCAGCTTGTCAAAAACAACATAAGGGCTCTTGTGAAGGGAAAGCTAGTATCACTGAAAATCGATGTTGCCACTAGAATGGATAAAGCCATTCTAGGAATAAATTTGCAAATGATCCACGGAAGCCTGGCAAAAACCGAGATTATTGTAAAAACTTTAGGCATGATTGAGCTCGAGGAATCTCACACCGGAGTATATATGAAGACCAAAATTCTAGAAACCTTAGATGATTATGGAATATCGCTTGATTAAATCTACAGGTAAAAATTAAACTACATACAATTTTTAAAATGTGATTTTTTAAAGAATTTTCATATTCATGCGCACAGCATTACGTCTGATAATGGGCGAAATATGATAAAAGCCGTCCAAGAGTTGAATGATGCCACAGAGGATTCCCTTTTTGAAGAAGACACAGAAAGTGAGAATCTTCTGAATGAATTAGATTCTATTGATCTTGCTAATATACATCTTGTAAGATGTGCAGCACACACTCTGCAATTGTGCGTATACGATGTGAACAAGGCAAAGGAGATCGCCGATAAAATAAGTTCTTGTCGCACAATATGCAAATCGCTGCGCACAGAAACATATAGGTAAGTAATGATAAGTTAGATAGATATAAATATATACAAATATATATACATACTATTTATAAAATCTATGCAGACGTATCTTAATTGATAACAAAAGAAGCATACCATCGCTCGACGTAGCTACAAGGTGGAATTCAACCTATTTAATGCTAAGAAAATTATTGGACTTAAAGGATTTCCTGGCTACGCAGAGTAATATTTTTGTAGATGCCGATTGAGATTGGATCGAGACGTACATTGAAGCTTTCTGTGATACGTACCAGGCAACCCTTAAGCTGCAAGACACAAATTTAGTTTATAGTGAGTTCTTCGTAATATGGATGGAACTCAAATTGAAGTGCGAGAATAGCCATAATTTGATTAAAAAAAAACTATCGGCGCAGATAAAAATAAGAGAAAGCAAATTGTTAGAAAATTAAGCATTGTTGGCAGCGATTTACATGGATCCTCGGGTAAATTGTATGCTGACAAACTATCAGAAATCGCTAGCAAAGGCTAATTTAAAAAAAATTGCTTTTCGTTTATTTGAGTTGAAAGAAGTAAGCTGTATGTCGTAGAATATTTGAAATTTGGGTCCTGTTTTGTTTATGTTGTAATTTTGAGAAACTATGTTACTAATTAAAATTGTCTTCGTCGAAAACTAATACTTGTACTAAACTAAAATCCAAAAAACATTGTTCTTATTATCACTTTATTATTTAAAGCTCAAACACGAAATGTTATAGCGCTGGAAACTCCTGTGTGTGAAGAGATGTTTGACTCCTCATTCTCGTCATTTCATTCAACCGCGTCCTCATCTGAAGAGAAGTCGCTGTTCTCGGCATTTTTGGACGATTTTCAGACAATGTCAGAAAGCAAAAAAGATCCTGTTTCTGCAAAACTTGTCAAAATTTATGCTGACATAGAAAATTTTGACGTTACATTTGGTCGCTTGCATTTAAATTCAAATGTACTAGAATTTTTTAATGACTTGCAGCTGAAGCTTCCTTATATACATAAGTGCACTAGCGCAGGTTGTGCTGGCTACACCTGCAACGCAAGTTTCTGTCGAACGGGCATTCTCAACCCTACACTTTATATTAAGTGAACGCAGAAGTTCGATTAGTGCAGAAAATCTGAACGCCTTACTAGTGATAAAGCTTAACACATACTATATAAAAAATTAAAAAAAAAATATATAAGGTAATTTTCATTAAAATCAATACTTTCTGTTAACAAATATATTTTAAAATAAATTTAAATTGTTCTAGTATACAAATTATATTATTTCATTGTCACAACAACGAAAGTAAACGTGAAGACCGTTTGCGTTGAGTTTTTCGGTCAATCGGTCTCATTGTGCGAGCGTTTCTCGTTCTGCTCTTTACGCACTGCTCATTGAAAGAGCGAAATACAAACAGCTCAACGAAAAGTGTTCGACAGAAAACATAAATGAAGAGAGTAAAAGTCTCTTGCTCGGAGCGAGAGCGAGAGAGTATGAAGTTTTTCGGTTGTGCTTGCAACGAGAGCACAAGAAGAAAAACGGTCGACAGTTATTTGCGAGCTCTGTGCTTGCACAATGGGAAGAAAAGCTAATGTTGGACTCTATTTTTTTCGGTTCGTTTTGCTCAGTGGGGAATTTCGTGGCATTAGGCTCGAGGGAGCGTGTTGGTGTAATATAATATAGTAATAAGAAAATATGTACAGTTTGTCGAGGACTTGTTTGCAATTACAACTTTTACCAGGTATTGCACAAAAAATGAATTAGTGAATTTAAATGATTTGTTTATATATCATGCAGTCTATTCATTTTAAAAGTATCAACAGACAATGAATGCACACATTCGAATTTAAACGAAAATACAAAACAAACAAATGCAAAATGCGAACATCAAATTAAAATGAAACGCAAACAAGAAGAATAAAAGATAACTTAATATTTAGTGTGTTCTTTATTGACTTATGTGGCTGCATTAACTCAATTAGGTGCGGAAGATTCTATTCTTCGGTTATCTTCTGACACTCTTCATTAATATACTGGAACAGCGAACTTTTTGAAGTTGGAACCCGTTTTGTCACCTTTTTGAAAAAAGGCACAAATTATCAATGCACTAGTAGGCATTGTTATTTGGACATAGCGATAACTCAGCTTCTTTTTCAATTATTTCTTTTATTTTTAGGGTTTTGCATTATTTATTGTGTTTATTTATAATGTTAAAATTATAACCACAAAAACTTTTTGTTTCTAATATTTGTTTTTAATTGCATGTTTTTAAATGCATAAGTATTTAGACATGTTCTCTAACAACTAAATATTATATTATGTTTTGTACATTCAATTTAAAACTCAAATTAATAAAAAATATGCACTCCTTTGGTATGTATGACCCTTTGGAGACGCTTCGAAATGGAATACGCCAAAGTATGGAGACCCCTTAAAACAATATCGTTCCACTCCTTTGTGACCTCTGCGATTCTATTTCGCTTTATTAGCGACCATACATTTTCAATAATATTTAAATCAGTACTCTGTGGCGGCCAATCTATTGGCTTGAGCTTTCCTCAAAAACGAGGTAATCCTTTTCGCCTTATGGCAAGGAGCGTTATCCTGATATAAAATAAACGCTTCTCATATCAATCTGTTGCCTGAGGGAAACGCAAAATCGTTTAATGTTCTTAAGTATTGATCTTTATTCCACCAATGGATCCATCAATGGGAACCAAGTCTCCTACTCCATTATATGAAACCGATCTCCAGAACATAATGCTTCCCCGCCATGGCTTATTTTTTGACAGACATGCGCATTTTGATCACTATAATTTTTGTGTAATCTTACAAATGACGAATGGAACTGAAAACCACTTTTATCTGTCCATAGGACATTGCGTCAAAGCGAAATTCAAACACTGTTTGTTTTTTGAGTTAATGAATGGTATCTGCCTCAATTAAACGCCTCCGTATTTTTATACCACGTACCCATAGGTACAAAGGTATATTAAGTTCGTTCGAATGTATGTAACAGGGTGAAGGAGTCGTCGCAGACCACATGTTGTTACAACCAAAATGATCAGAATCGAAAATAAAATCGATTTAGCCATGTCCGTCTGTCTGTCTGTCCGTCCGTCCGTCTGTCCGTCTGTCCGTATGAACACCTAGATCTCAGAGATGGTAAGAGCTAGAGTAACCAAACTTTGGATTTAGGTGTAATATGCAACTATGAAGATCAAGTTTATGTTTTTTTCCTCCCCCGCCCTTCCGCTTGCCCACAAACCGCATGCTACTCTGGAATCCTTTGAGCTAGAAAGTTAATTTAAAGTGCAGTATGTAGATATTTATGATATTCACCGAAATCCAAAATATGGTTCAAATCGGATAAAATCTAGCTTTGGTATAAGCGAAAGAAGTTTGACCTACGCAAAGCAAGCGCAAGAGGCGGACGCAACAACAACAACAACAAGAACAAGCATTAGTCTTCTAGCGTATTCGCGCGCATGCATACACACAACTGGTTTGCTTGTATGTGTGTGTATGCATGCGTATTTCAACGAAAGAGCTAGACTGCTGCTTTTCCAATGAAATGATATGAATGTCATTTGATGTGATCTCTTTTGCATTGGCTGAATTTTAGTATTCGCTGGGTTTCATGTATTATTATTTTAATTATAAGTAAATTTAGGCGATTACAATTTTACATATGTTTGTTTTAAATTTTATTTTGTCAAATGGTACATGGTATACTACAGTCGGGTTAGGTGGACTGTAGACGTTCTCACTTGTTAATTCTCTTATGGTGACGGATAACGTCTTATTCCACTGCGAAGCCTCATCATTTAGTGTTTTAAGAGGCAACGTTTTGAATTTGCATATGAGCAGACTAACTTTGGTCTTCCGTTTTCTGTTAGTCTGTCGTACATTTGAAGCTTCGCCCAATTTCTTTGGTTGGTCTTACAAAGAATTTAGCTGCGCGCAGGCAGTTTGCTTAAACCTCAGCGATGCTCACAAGAGAGCCGCCATAGTTATGTATCTTGTGTATTAGAGAGAAAAGAGAGAGAGAGACTGAGAGCGATCACTGCTGCCCATGCCAAGCAGTCACATGCACATAAGCTCGTGCGTATGTAAGATTCTATGCAGTATGTACATATATTTACCGGAATTGCTATTTGACAAATTGGGGTAGTAACATTTTGGTCATTATCTTTGACTTGTCGCCCAAATCGGCTAATTACAAGTCAAAAGGCATTCTCGTAAGAATATATTCCCAAAGTATCACCAAATCAGTAGAGCCGTTTTAAAGATATTTGGGAGAAAGTTCACCAACCACGCTTCCAGACCCATACAAAAACATCCCAAAAGAAGCAGTGTTGCCTATAAATGGCCACAACTTCTGTCAACCTTCTTGTCAGCTAGGCCGCGCATTTCCTATTGCTACATACATATCTAAACATTAAACATTCATTTTGGTCTAAAAATTGACATTATATCAAACCACCTATACCACCTCATTTTGCAGGTGTATCGAGTAGCCGGAACCACTACGAAACTAATAGTGTTAGTTAACGCGAACGGAGTTTGGCGCGAAATCTTAAGTTCACATCGTGTAAAACTATATTAAACAATAAAGATGCATATTCACCGAATTATTCTGATCGGTGCGTATTGGTATCATAATAGTGATTTCGTCAGACTGTGGCTTAGCATTAACTGATGAAGTGCCAGATGGTTATTTACATTTAGCAAAACAATAAATGCAACGCGGCGCTGCTGTCGTCAAGTGTGATTCAGTGGTAGGCATAAGAAATGCAGAATAGATTCAAGTTATTCGAATGCAGATCTTCAGAAAGTGCACGCCGAAACTCGCTGCGTTGGAAATGGAGAAGAATAGTACCGACATTCCGACATATATTTGTAAAGAAGTAATATTATAATGGTTCACCTTAGTGTTGGTGCGTTTACAATGATTTCGCGAATATAATTAAAGTGATAATTTAATCAAAGTTATTTTAACGGAAAAATAACAAAAATAAAGGCAAACGGCGATCAAAAACTGAATTTTTGGCGAGACGACCGCTGATGATCGGCTTCTTTTCTGCGCTGCCGTAACGGTTCTTGCCTGCTGATCTCATTCTGCTTTACATATATGTCGGAGCATACTGAGAATGTATGAATGTAATGTATGTGAGTGTGGGTATATGCAATTCGGGCATTTCGCTTTGAGAAGTACCGTTATAGCGGGGCGACAGCGTGGTGCCGCTGTCGCCGAATGAGATTCAGTAGTAGGCATAAATAAACGAACAAGCGTGCGACCCAAGGCAGTTGCGTTTAGCGCCATGGCTGATAAGAATTACTATGTTCCAACATATACGATATATTTATTTATTGAATTATGTATATTTATCAAAAATATTATTACCATGTCCAGAGTTGAAGGCCAACCAAACAGTTGAATTGTAACATAACATGTATATATTCCCCATTTTTTGCACCTTGTCGCCCAAGTCGCGCAATTCCAATCTATGCAATATTTTGCTTTTGGTTTTATCAAAATCGTTAGAGCCGTTTTCGAGACAATCCAATTTGTGTGATAATTGCTGAAATTGTCACATTAACATGGTGGCAACTAGAGGTGGAGAACTGTCGATAGTCGGCGCCATCGATAGCGAGCGATTATTTTTCTCAAATCATCGGTAGTGTCGATAGTGCTATCGGTAGTGTGATGCTTTTTAATTGTTAAATGTAAAAATTGTAAACTTAGCCATGAAGCTTAATTTTTTTTAAAAGGTGTATTTTAATTAATTTAAATTTCAACAATAAAAGAGTAACAAACATATATAATCAGTGCATTGACTATTAAACATCTAATTATTTTATTGTAATTTGTGACAAATAAGAAAAACATTTTTAAAGGAGTCACGGGGTTTCTTGCGCAGCAAGAAGGATGGCGTCGCTGTGAAGATGTAGATTGAAAGAAATAATTTGTATCCCAAACGTCGTGGGACTTGATGCGGAAATAGGCATCATTCATATATTTAAAACATAGGACGTTGACGTACATAGTGCGTTCATGTGGTCCATACGAGCACAAAGTCGAATCATGGTAAGCCGGAGATGACATGTTGGACGTTGACGTACACAGTACATTCAAGTGGTCTACACCAGCACCAGTCAAAAGCTTGTTTCACCAGTTTCTGAAATGAAATTAAAAATATTAGATTAAATGAATAATTATTTAACAGTTAACATTCGGGCGCACGGATGAAATGTAAATAGACAGACATTTACGGATCGAAGATTTGACATGATTTGCAAATAATGTACTTTTATGAATCACTCTAATGCGATATTTTGCAATATTTGATCGATTACAAAAAACACATCGAGATTCAGAAGGTGGTTCAGACTTAACACAGCAAACCCCATCTAGAGAATCTCCACAGTTCAAAAGTTAGTCAAACAATTCGCTTGTAAATAAATCAGATTTTAAATTAGTTAGCAAATTGTTTGCTAAAAATCTTTCTACGTATTGCAGAATAAAAATGTCGCTATGTAGCTATCGAATTGCGTATCATAAGGTATTTTAGTGATGGTGATTCGCTGTGAGCGAATTCGCCTCACTTCGCCACCTTAGTTAAGCTAGGCTTAAGTAATAATGAACTGAGCATCGAATTTTTAATTATAAACTGAAATCCAATTGTCTTTCGTTCTCTTATTCATTTATTTTAGTTTAATTTCAATCGTAACAACTTGCGATTTTTCAATGGTATATATTGAGCTGGGCTCAATACGTTTGAGTAAATTTAGGTAATCATTTTCAACAATTAACGTTTGTTTTGAAATTCCGAAGGGATCTAAAAATTTAATTTCTTTGCTTAATTCTTAAATAAATAAAATATAAAAATGATTTGTATAGCAATGTGGAATAGTTAATAATTGAAATTTAGGGGATTTCAGATAATTGTTAAGCAAATTTTCATTTTTGAAACAAAAGTTGTCCTCTTGTCATGGCAAATAAATTAATGCAAATTAACCATCAACAATAAAGTTTGTTAGACAGCCTGTCCCTGTTGCCATAAACTTCCCTGAAAAGAGACTCAAAATTTAAAATTATTAGTTGTAGTTGCTTTAAATTATCTTCCATATCAAGTTTTGTTGAAATGGCTAACTTCGAAGGGGCATGTTCAAAACTCGTACAATCCAAGTCTACTTCGACTTTAGAGTCGAAGGCTTCTTGGAATTTTTCCAAATTAAAAAAATCGTTTTGGAACATTCCCAATTTGAGCCTCTTCAAAGCTGTATTTTTCAAGCTTGCTTCATGCTTTGATAGCTTTCGTTTATCAGCCATTTCATCAAATCTTTTATGGAGGTTAATATTGCTATACTTCATTTTACGTCTAATTTTATCTATTTTTGTTAATTGGTTATTTAAAGGAATTAAAAGTTAAACTAACTTACTTCATAATGGAATTGGACCATTCCTCCATTTCCCCAATAAAGCTGCCCAATTTCAATCCCTTCTTATTATTAGCTTTTATAACACTGTGCTTAATTGCTTTGAAGAATGATTCAATTGATCTATTGCTTGGCCTTTTATAAAAGGAATCAACATATATCCTAATAATATTAGTCCAGAAGGTATCATATACAATATATTTTTATAAAATTAACTTAACCATTTTCGGACAATGGTAAATATTGGAACCAAATGTTTTGTTGTTGTACCCACCTAAACTATCACATACTTCCAAATAAATGTTTTCAAACGTTTTTCGAAATGGACTTGCTTCTGCAATTGAATTTAACGTAGGGTTGGATACTACATTTTCATTTAATGCTGTTTGAGCCATGAAATTTTCATTAATATTACAAGAATTTTGACTATTTTTGATGAAATACTATGTTATATCGTCATTAACTATTATATTAGCTGGAGAAAGAAGAATGATTGCAAGATTTTTGAACCATTTTCCCAAACAATTTCTTAAAGACGTTCTTTGCTCAATGTTATATATGCCAACTGTCTCAAATATCGATATGATTTTACAGTATTTTAATTGTACAGAATTGAACACAAACATTGGAAAATTTAGAGTTAATTTTGTAGACATAATTAAAACAAATTTCGATGTAAGTCACAATATCTACATTAAATTATTTTAAAATTGCCCCAATAATAGCGAAGCTGACATCCGTTATTATGTTATTCTGTTGCAGATGGGTAATTTTATTAGATTTCTTAAACAAGACTCACGTAGCTCACACAAAACTCTCCCAATGTCATACGATGTATAATTTAAAAGTATTGCATGTGCTACGGGAAATACTATACAGTGCTTAGGGATATGTGGTACTAATGAATACAAAAATATTCTTTTCTTTACAAAGTGCAAGGTCTGGACTACATTTCCTGTGGCATCCATATGAAAAGTGCCTTGTTTTAACTGGGTCAATAATATATTAATATGTTCATTGTATAATAAAAACTCTTCAAGCTTAGTTGACAATGACTGATTAAAATGAGAATGCCTTTCAGAAATCATACAGAAAGCATCAGCTAAAGGATCCTTATCGTAATCATTTTTGCTGTTGCCTTTCGAAATTAAATTTCTATAAAAAGTCAATTTCGCATTTGTCATCTGGTCATTACCAACCAAAGCTCGAGTCATACCAAATTTGTTAATTTTAGTTAGTCTATATTCCAACGCAGTACAGTTTTTTATGGAGGATCTTTCCATAAATCTTTTCACAGCCTTTCACTGCCTTTTTTCTCAAATTCTTAGTATGAGTAATTTGAATGCAGCTTGTCATAAAATGACCCATTAATTTGAAAGCTGTTGCAAGATGGATCCTTACAATATACAATGAATTTATTAATTATAAGCCTCTTAAAGAATGTATTGTTATGAGAACTGTAAGCTTATCGAATAATGTCTTCTATACTTTTCGAAGCAGAGAATTTTTTAGTTAAAATATTAAATATATTTTGAAAATCTGGAATGCTAATTTCACAATTCTCATAGTTGCAATTTGATAACGTGGCACGAGAGCTAGTCGAATTGTCAACTAAGAGGACTGATCGATTCAAACTCTCATTCCCATTGTGGCCCTTTTTACGTAAACATTTTAATTTGAATATATACTTGTCATTAATTTAGATTTAGAATTTGCATAGCTACCAACTCCTTTAGTGACATCAAAATAAAAAAAAAAAAACTAAATCTGTTAACATTTTGAATAGCTTTTACTTACACGTTTTAAACAAGGCATATCGAGTCTTGGAGTTGTTCCCCACTCGAGTCGATAACTTTCGTTTGGCCTTACTTGCATTTATTTTAGCAAATATGGAAATGAAAATACAGAAATGCATCCTTATATTCGTAGGTACTAGAGGTGGGCACGGGCCTGTATTTTGAGGCCCGGGCCCACACGAAAACAAACTCTTTTTTTAGAGGCCCGGCCCGGCCGAATACGAAACTTTTTCACCAAGGCCCGGCCCGACACGAAACTTATTTACACATAAAAGGAAATTTAAAAGACATGTAATTTATATATACATATATTATATTTAAGTGCATATTTATTAAGGTATATTGAATATTATTATGTATTTAATGAAGAACAAACTATGTCAAATATTTGTCAAGCTCTATGTCTATAGCGTTTTTCTTAACTTTTCCTTTTTTACAAAACTTAAGTCTAAAAATTCATCAAACATTCCATTTTCGGAATTATTTGGGCTTATGTTATTTACTATAAATTCGGAGAGCATTACTTTTACCGTAGCTAACACTTTTTTTTTCCTCTGAGAGGAAATTCATCTCTCTATAAGGAGGGTTAAAATCTGACTTCTAATGCGCTTAGGGTCATTGTTTTAAACTCAGTCATTATTTGAGAATCAAGTGTGCTAGATCTGCAAAGTTTACGTATTTTTTCAGCGTTTTTGAGAGCTTACTGTTAAGCTGAGAATGGTTTGTCGCGACATATTTTATATTTCAAAGCTTTATAAATTTCACAATAGGACGCCAATTTTGAATTAGTGGTGTGCAAACAAGTAAAATATTGTATAAGCAATTCGATAGTAGTATCGATAAGCAATTAAAATGACAATGAAAAAAAAAAAACGCAATCAAATCAAAATTGTCTTCAGGCTTATTTCGGGCATTTACGGGCCGGGCGTTTTTGCTAAGGCCCGGGCCCGCACGAATCTTAATGTTAAGGCCCGGGACCGCTGCGGGCCTGTGTAAGCCCGCGGGCCACGAAAAAAAAGCACGGCCCGCGCCCACCTCTAGTAGGTACTATAAATGCATACAATAAAGATGTAAGATTGAGCGGAAAACAGATAGATGTATGTACATATGTATATTGCAGTGCAATAATTGAATTAAGTGCAGCGTAGTGACCATTTAAATTCCAAGCAAACAGACAATGTTTAAAACTAAACTAAAGCAATGCTAAAATATTTATCGTTTTAATATAACTGCAAATCTTCTTCGCCACTACATATTAAAACCCATATTTTTATATAACTTCCAAATAAAGTCCGTTTTCTTGGAATCGCAATCGCACCGCACTGCATTTTTAAGTTGGCTGCATTTAGTTCACTCACTGTACGTTCACTTATACGTTATATGTGGTATCTGGTAGATACCACTTTCCGTGCAATGGATTTTTAATTCTTAAATATATATTTTTATATATAGATCCACAAGAACTTTATTGTATTTGCGCAGCTCAGAAATTTCGCAGAATTATGGTAATGTAATTCCGTTAAATAGAGTTGCCACAATGCTATTCAGCTTTTAACCGTTAGAAGTGTTGCCACCATGTTAATTAGATAGATTGGAATTGCGCGACTTGGGCGACAAGGCGACAACTGTGGGTTGGCCTTCAACTCTGGACATGGTAATAATATTTTTGATAAATATACATAATTCAATAAATAAATATATCGTATATGTTGGAACATAGTAATTCTTATCAGCCATGGCGCTAAACGCAACTGCCTTGGGTCGCACGCTTGTTCGTTTATTTATGCCTACTACTGAATCTCATTCGGCGACAGCGGCACCACGCTGTCGCCCCGCTATAACGGTACTTCTCAAAGCGAAATGCCCGAATTGCATATACCCACACTCACATACATTACATTCATACATTCTCAGTATGCTCCGACATATATGTAAAGCAGAATGAGATCAGCAGGCAAGAACCGTTACGGCAGCGCAGAAAAGAAGCCGATCATCAGCGGTCGTCTCGCCAAAAATTCAGTCTTTGATCGCCGTTTGCTTTTTGCGCCGTTTTATTTTTGTTATTTTTCCGTTAAAATTACTTTGATTAAATTATCACTTTAATTATATTCGCGAAATCATTGTAAACGCACCAACACTAAGGTGAACCATTATAATATTACTTCTTTACAAATATATGTCGGAATGTCGGTACTATTCATCTCCATTTCCAACGCAGCGAGTTTCGGCGTGCACTTTCTGAAGATCTGTATTCAAAGAACTTGAATCTATTCTGCATTTCTTATGCCTCCCACCGAACCACACTTGACGACAGCGGCGCCGCGTTGCAACTATTCTTTTCCCAGCTGCAAGACTCAGCCAGCCAATCACATCTCTTGCTAACTGTAAATGACCATCTGGCACGTACCAGTACTACGCATCAACAATTAATGCTAAGCTACACTTCTGACGAAATCACTATCATGACGATATACCAATACGCACCGACACGAAATACCAATACCCTTTATTCTCAGAATATTTCTTTGAATATGCATCTTTATAGTTTAATATAGTTTGACACGAAAACAACTTGCACTTAAGATTTAAATTTCGTGCCTAACTCCGTTCGCATTAACTAACACTTTATTAGTTCCGTAATGGTTCCGGTTGCTTGAGAAACCTGCAAAATGAACTAGTATAGGTGGGTTGACATAATGTCAATTATTTAAAAAACTACTCAAAGAAATTAGACCAAAATATTGTATACGTTCTTTAGATATGTATGTACCAATAGGAAAGGCGCCCCTTGACTGACAAAAAGGTTGACATAAGTTATGGCCATTTATGGGCAACACTGCTTCTTTTGGGATGTTTTTGCATGGGTCTGGAAGTCTGGTCTCTACCGATTTTGATGATACTTTGGGAATATATTCTTAAGAGAATGCCTTTTAACTTGTCACTAGCCGTTTTGGGCGACAACTCTTCAAATCAAAGATGTTACTACCTCAATTTTTCAAATGGGTAATTCAGGTATACATTCTGCATGGAATCTTACATACGGACGAGCTTATATGCATGTGACAGCTTGGCATTGGCAGCAGTGATCGCTCTCAGTCTCTCTCTCTCTGTTTTCTCTCTAATACACAAGATACATAACTATTGCGGCTCTCTTGTGAGTGTCGCTGAGGTCTAAGCAAACTGCCTGCGCGCAGCAAAATTCATTCTAAGACCAATCTTGACATTATGGCAACTGTTCTCTGCTACATTTGTAACGTCAAACCATTTGTCAAATAAATAAATATAAGAAATTGGGCGAAGCTTCAAATGTACGACAGACTAACAGAAAACGGAAGACCAAAGTTAGTCTGCTCATATGCAAATTCAAAACGTTGCCTCTTAAAACACTTAATGCTGAGGCTTCGCTGTGGAAAAAGACGGTATCCGTCACCATAAGAGAATTGAAAATACGGAGGCGTTTAATTGAGGCAGATATGAAAACGTATATTGCGAAACCAATACCATTCATTAGCTCAAAAATCAAACAGAAGTGTTTGAATTTCGCTTTGACGCAATATCCTATGGTCGAATAAAAGTAGTTTTCAGTTCCATTCGTCATTACTCAAAAATTATAGTGATAAAGATGCGCGCGTCTGTCAACAAAAACAACCAGAGCGGGAAAGCATTATGTTCTGGGCATCTGTTTCATATAATGAAGTAGGTCTCCTACTTGGTTCCCATCGATGGTTCCATGAATAAAGATCAATATTTAAGAACATTAAACGCTTTTGCGTTTCCCTTCGGCAGCAGATTAATCGGAGAAGCATTTCCTTCTCCTTGCCATAAGGCGAAAATGATGACCACGTTGTTTAGGGAAAGCTGGGGTGGAAACACTAAATTGGCCGCCACAGAGTCCTCTTTTAAATATTATTGAAAATGTGTGGTCGCTAATAAAGCGAAATAGAACTGCAGAGGTCACAAAGGAGTGGAAGGAGGTTGTTTTTAAGGATCTACAAACTTTGGCGTATTCCATTCCGAGGCATCTCCGAAAGGTCCTAGATACCAAAGGAGGATATATTTTTTATTAATTTGAAATTTCAATTGAATGTACAAAACATAATATAATATTTATGTTATGTGCATTGTTTGTCTGTTGATACTTTTAAAATGAATTCACTTAATGTTATATAAACAAATCATTTAAAAATTGCGTTCAGTTTTCGTGCAATACCTGGTAAATGTTGTAATTGCAAACAAGTCCTCGACAAACTGTACATATTTTCTTATTACTATATTATATTAATACAGCTACACCAACACGCTCCCTCGAGCCTAATGCCACGAAATTCCCCACTGAGCAAAACGAACCGAAAAAAAGTAGAGTCCAACATTAGCTTTTCTTCCCATTGTGCAAGCATTATATTCGCGGACGAAATCGCAAAAGCTGCACCACAGTGCCAACAAAACTGCCGTTGTCCCTAACGGTACTTAGAATGCGCAGCAGATCTGCTTCTTAATAAGGAGAGAGTAGAGAGAGATGACAATATAGAATAGAATTTGCCAGAACTGCGCAATGAAATAGAATGTGCGTCTCGTGGGCAGTTTGAAACGCGTCGCCAAAGCAATCAGAACTTGCTGTGAAGACCTAATCGAGTAATAAAGGGTGATGATATCTTCGTGCACTTGATTCGCATATACCCGAGTTTCTAGGAGAATATCTGGCGTATTATTTCTGACCGCTCATCGCGTCTCGAGTTTAGAAATTACTATTTTTAAAAACCAAGAAACGAGTTCCTACTGATGAAAAAGAAGACGGCGCCATCCGTTCTTGCTAGAGCCAAAAGTCCACAATGTTGGCTTGTGGACCAGTATTCCAAGGCAGGACCTGCCAACCGCTTTATGAATGTGCCCTTTTTTAATTTTGATCTGCTGTAATTGTCAGTTGAATGTATTTTAAGTTGTCAGCGCTGAAGAGTAAGAGAGCGATTTGGACTACTTTGCATTAAGTTGTAAGAACGCAAAGAATGAAGACAGCGAGTGCAAGAATGAATAGTGTGAAAGCGAGCCAGATATTATAATGTAATATGCATACAATAGACTATATATTAATGAGGCTATATCCAGGTGGTCCCTTAAGCCCAGCCACACGATTCCCCGCGAATTGAAACAAAGAAGTCAGTCCCGGCATGTCACCGGGAAGTGTGCGGGTTTGACACCGGTCCAGGTAAGCGTCGGAGGAAGGAAACTTTTCGTGGAGTAGTCTATAAGCATCGACTAGTTGGGGTTGTTGTTCAGTTCGGTGGTTTGGCTTCGACGCATGGACGCCTTGCGACTGAACTTGACCCTTGACCCTTCAACGAAAATGTTGAAGTGCTTAAGAAATGCGGCCACATAAAAGGTGACAGTAGAGAACAAAGAAACACAACAGACAAGGTAAACAGTAAATTAGCGAACACTGATAGAACCCGAAGAGCACAAACCGTTATGAAAAAAGAGAGTGCTTCACGCCAAAGGAAGAGTTGACGGCTGCGGTCCAAGAATTCGGGCTCGACTCAGATGGCCACGTAGGGGATTTGCACTGGAGGCTGTGCGAATTTAAGCAGCCAAGGCCAAGTCGCTCCCGACTCTCGGAATATGAAACGCTGGAAACGCAGTAATTGAATTTTTGTTTGTTGGCTAGTCTTTAATTGTACCTACTATCTTAATGTTATTATGGCGAGTAAAAGTAACCAACAATTTGTGAGGAATACCCACAACCAACAACAACAACCACCACCACCCCAAACACGAAGAAATAGTGCACCACGACAGCGCGACCGAGATCGCATGAGTGCCTACAACCAGCAGAAAGCTGGTGATGAACCAACATGGGCAAATGAGTCAAGAGACCATTACCATGATAGATACGCTCCTCCAACTAGAGAAAGTTTGAGAAGTCAACCAAGGCAGGAAAACCGACACCACCCCCCCCTCCCCCCAAGGATTGCTGCGAAGAGGTCCAGAACCAACTAAAATAACGGAGGAACAAGGCCAACGAAACGATCCCTTATACGAAGGACCATGTGCAGCCACAGCACCAACTACTTCGCTCTTTGGACATAATTTGAATTACAGTGGATTTATGACGCTAATGCACGAATTTTATATAAACGCGTCAGCTATAAATCTTCGACTAGACAGGGAACTCTCTTTCTGCATGTTTCAACACGCAATAGTGGGCGTGTTGCATGCTAGATTAAAATCAATGCAGAAGTATGAAAACGCAATAATAGGAGGAAAAGACGTAAAAATTCCGAAAATAATTCTAGAATATATGAATTCTATTACTGTCGGAATAACCCAAACTGGTGAGAAAATACGCCTCAATTATCCAACGATGGCACTCCCACTTGGACCGGTACCAGAAACGGAACAAACCGCGGAAGCTAGCTCAGGTACGTTTGGAATACCAACTGCCACAAACCATAACATTTATGAATGTTACAAACTCGTTGTAAGCCACATGACGATACACGGACTTAAGGAAAAAAAAAACCGTTAATTATTGAAGTAACCCAAGAATCTTAAGTGGCCAACTTGTTGGTCAATTACACCACAGCAAGCCGCAGCGATTATTAATTTAAATGTCAGTGCGTGGACAGTTCGTAGTCTGAATGATTTGGAAAGACTGCGGCGAACACAATCTTGGCATGTGGCGTTACCAACAGTTGAAGCTAGAAAGGTGCTGAGCGTCAGGCTGGAGGCATCCAAGCGACCTCCAGCCTGCACTCCATCACCCTCTTAGCTGTATCGCTGAATAAAGTCTACGGGTGTGTCTCCCTGACTCCCAAGCACTCCTAGAGTGACTCGGGAAACATTGGGCATTGAGTTGTAGCGAGATTCCTCGAGTCCAGGTATACGGAAAATATGAAAGACAGCACACTTAGCGCTTTACCAATTCTTAAAGATAAACCTTTTGATGAAACGTAATTGATGCGTCAACCTCGTCCTTTGGCATTTCCTCGTCACTAGAGTAGCGTCGTCCTGTCTGGCCCAATGGAAGTTATTGAGCCAAGTTATATGGCGAACCTAACACATAACACATTCCACATAACCCTTCACCAAATCAAGGAATCTTCTCGTCGTGTGGCATTTCTTCGACACTTTTCTCCAATTTGGTGTCTCAGCTGTGACCTTATTTTTTATTCAAATAAAGATCAGCAGGAAAATAATATTATTTAAAGACGTTCGTTATTGTGTGGAGCAGCAAGAGAATAAGGAAATTCCGCTTTCATTGGTGGAATAACGTATTCGAGGTATTTTCGAAAGACAATTTGCTTTATAGCGTTAATAAATTGGGCATCGAATTGGGACTGAATTGGAAATTTTAGCAGAACAATGAACTGGTTGTATGTGGTGCAGGAATAACAATCGCCGGATCTCAATCCTATCTATAGAACACGTCTTGCATTTGCTTGCAAGGAAATTTGGAAAGCTCCAAGAAATCCGTAATAAACAATAGAAGAGGAATAGGACAATATTAGCAGTGTGAAGACTTCAAATTTGGTCGCAAGCATGCGTAGGCACTTGAAAGCCATTATTAATGCCTAAGAAGGTGCAACACTTGCCACTTTACGACATGCTACTTGAAGTGACTAGGAAGTAACTACTAGATGGAACAGTGCATAAGAAATGATAAAAATAATGTTCAAAATACGTGAATATGTTACAATGACATTGGTAAAATTGCGAAATGCTCCTTCACCGTTCACAGTTGAAGAACTCGACATATTAAGTGACCTGTCAGATTTGCTGTCACATTTTCATGAAGCGACTTTATCGGTGTCTACTAACACAAAAGATTCTGTGCCACTGACCATTCCTGTTATTATCGAGATTCATCATAAAATGAATCAATTAAATTCAACTTTAAAACGTAGGAAGGAGTAAGTTTATTAAGACAAGGTTAGTCGAACGACTGGATAATTTTGAAATGCGCATAATTCCTCGCATAGCTACTCTCATCGATCCTCGCTTGGAATAGGAAAACATTCCCAATACTCGTAACAGCGACCCCTCGAAGTATTGGGAGTATATTTTTTACAGATAACTGATGACAACGCCCTGAAATTGGTTGCCAAAAAATATTTCTGTATTCAAGCCTCGCCTTGCCATTGAGCCAAGTTATATGGCAAACTTGAAAGGGAGCACGCATTAAGTCGAGCTACTTAACGAATTTGGAAAGTAGCCCACGATTTCTCGAGCCAAGCTACATGGCAAATTTGAAAGGCAGCACATGCTTCACCACGTCAGTGATTTGTCGTTCGTGGGGCATTTCTTCGACACAGGACTTTACTCCTATTGGACAGCCAGCAGAAGTCGGAGCTTTGACCTTATTATACCCTAAACAATGCCGCTCATCATGTTCTTGTGCCTCGACGGAAGCTGCACACTTCGAAATAAATAAAAATCACTTGGAATATCGCTAACGAATACCTACACCAACTTGAAAGGCTTTGCAAAAATGTATGTTCAACGATGAAAATTCAACCAATTTCAATCCGTTGGATCATAAAACATATGGCGAACTCCCAAAAAAGAGCTGAAGGAAAATACTATGTTAAAAACGATAAGGCATTGCAATTTTAATGGTGTGGAAGTATATAGCGGCAAATAGAGAAGGAAATTTAGTTTTCATAGATGGAAAAGATTGATTAGAGGGATTTTGAAAGACAAATTTGCCTCATAGCTGGAAAGCGCTCCACAATCGGCATATCTCAATCCAATAAAACACGTCTGACATTTCTTAAAAAACCAATTCAAAAACACCAAACAAGTGTGTTAAACCGTGTTATATAAATGTAATTTGAAAAATTTATTGGAATGCATTTCAGATCTACAAAAGGCAAACAATGGACCCGCAAGTTCCAGGGAAAAACGGCTTTTCCGATGCCTTGAAATTAAAAAAAAAAAAAAAAACGGAAAATAAAGTGCCAACTGCATTGTGCAACTTCAGAACACACAAGAAAACAATAATCTGACAGCATCTAAAACGACTACACTCAACACAAATAGAATGTCAAAGCCACAAAGAGGGTGCGATGTTGACTGAAAAACATACTTAGAGCGGCAAAAGTATTTCAATAAAGATTCGCCGGGAAAACTGGATATTGATAAACTAATATGTCGGAAGGTGTCAAACGATATACAGTCATACAGTATAGTTACAGATACTGCTTTAAAAATCCTGTTAATTATTTGGAGCCTTGGTTCTAAATACCAAGCAAAACATGAGGAAGTAAAGTGCAATCTTTTGAATACAACTAAGGATGTCAGACATGTTGCATTAATAGCCGATTTATGGCTGTAGCCTGTCACTTCATTGCTGATGACTTTACCGTGAAATCAGCGTTGTTATCTACACGGCAACTTTTGAGTCAAACAAACCATTCCGCCTCAAATATAACTGAAACGCTGAATGGGAGCTGGACTCTAAAATCACAGCTGTTATCACTGACAACGCTGCAAACATTAGAAATGCGTGTGATTTTTTAGAAATAAAATACATGCCGTGCTTTCCTCAAGTTCGAACGAATAATTCTGCTAAACGAGGAAATAAATAAAATTATTTGGGCCTCACCCAAAACTCCACTTCGTCTACTGGGTGAGAAAGTGGAAACTTTAAGGGAAATATGTCAAACATTAAAGCCATTTAAGGACCTTACTGAACTACAATTTCCTTCGTAATACCCGCAATATGCGAACTAAAAGAAAAATTATGTGTTGCGAATTCAACAATTAAAAACGCATTGGGTCAAGAAATTGTAAAAACTTTGAAAAGTTAAATTCCTAAGTCTTGAAGGTTTCGAAAAACGCACAATAACCCGTATAGCGACATTAGTGGCCCCTGATTTATAAAGATGGGTAGTTTTTATCTCCCACTAATTCGGAGGAGACATCAAAGCTCTTGCAACGAGTTATAGCAGATAATTTTCTGAAGGAACCCGAAGAAAAATCTGTCTCACCGGAACCATCAATATCAAAAAAAGCCAAATTTAGCTTCTTACAGAACAAAATATGTATAAAGAAAATTACTCCTTTGTCTGACGGTATTGTTTTGGCATGGCAATACCTTCTTAACCCAAACAAGCCGGAAGACACGGACCCTCTGAAGTATGGGAAAGTAAATATCCATATTAATTCCACTTTTATGAACAATTTTAAAAGCCAATCATTGGCTAATATGAAAGGCAGCACACGATTTCTTATTAGCGCTTTACCTATTCGATCTCGAAGATAAACCTTCTGATGAAACCTAATAGATGCGTCAACCTCGTCCTTTGGCATTTCCTGTCCTGTCACCCACTTTTGTACAATTTGTACTTACTGGCTCAATGGAAGTTATTGAGACAAGATATATGGCGGACTTAAAGGTAACACACGATTCTTCCCTAAGCCTTTAGCAAATCAAGGAATCTTCTCATCGTGTAGCATTTCTTCGACACTTCTCTCCAATTTGATGTCTCAGCTGCGACCTTATTTTTTATTCAAATAAAGATCAGCAGGAAAATAATGTTATTTAAAGATGCTCGTCAGTGTGTGGGGCAGCAAGAGGATAAGGTATTTTCGAGGAATTTTTGAAAGACAATTTGCTCAGTGGCGTTGAAAAATTGCGTATCGAATTGGGACAGAATTGTCAACATCAGCAGAACAATGATCCTAAGAACTGGTCGTATGTGGTGCAGAAATAACAATCGCCGGATCTCAATCCTATCTATAGAACACGTCTTGCATTTGCTTGAAAAGATAATTGGAATGCACCAAGAGAACCTTCAAAGGAATCCGTAAAAAAATCGATAAAAGAAGAATGAGGCAATATTGGTAGTCTGAAGACTTCAAATTTCATCGCAAGCATGCGTAGGCACTTGAAAGCCATTATTAATGCCAAGTGCAATAAAATATAAGGCATCTTTAAATGCTTCTTCCCCCTCCTTCGAGTAATTTTACAGTCCCATTCAAAGAATCTAAAACCCAATCAAGAAGATTTTACCACAATTTGTCTTCCGTCATTTCACGACATGCCACTTCAACAACCATCAGCGAAGTGACGCAGATCGCTTGGTCGCTGGCAGCCACAAAGCATTGCCGAAGCATTAAATATTGTATGTGTATGCGCGCTCTCGCTCTATTGTATTGGCTCAGTTACGCGAATTGAGCGCGTCACTTCGTGGAACAACGCACAAAGCAAACGAGGAAGATCGAACAGCGGTTTGCTGGTGGTGTGCAAAGCGAAGTTCTTTTGTCGTGTGTCACGAACACGATTGCGTATGTGCAAATACACTAGTCGGCTTAATTATTTTGACATAGCGATGACCCAACTTCGTTTTCAACTTTTTTTTTATTTTGAAGAAAATAGTGGTTTGCACTATTTTTTATGTTTATTTAAAATGTTTAATTTATAAATGTAAGAACTTTTTATTTTCAATATTTGATTTTAACTTTTTTTTAACTTTAACTAAGATTAAGTAAATTCGATGAGTGGCATAAATATTGTGACAAAATGGTTTTAAGCAACTAAATATTAAATTATGTTTTGAATTTTCAATTTAAATATTTAATTAATAAAAAATATATCCTCCTTTGGTATCTACGACCTTTTGGACACGCTTCGGGATGGAATCCACTAAGGCTTGGAGATCCTTTAGAGCAATCTTGTCCCACTCCTTTGTGACCTCGGTTATTGTTTCCTCCCTTGTTCTGCTCAGGTCAGCGGTTCTATTTCGTTTTAGTAGCGACCACACATTCTCAATAATATTTAAATCCGGGCTCTGTGGCGGCGAATCTAGTGTTTCCACCTGAGCTTCCCTCAAAAACGAGGTAATCATCCATTATATGAAAATGATTCCCAGAACATATCGCTTCCCCCGCCATGGCTCATTCTTTGACAGACAGTCGCGTTTTTTTCGAATCTAACAAAAACTTTTTTTTGGGACGAATGGAACTGAAAACTACTTTCATCCGTCCATTGGACAATGCGCCAAAACGAAGCAGGCTTCGTGATGTGGTGCTTTGCGAAATCCAAACGCTTCTGCTTGTTTTTTGAGCTAATAAATGGGATGGGTTTCGCAATATACATTTTAATATTTGCTTCAATTAAACGCCTTCGAATGGTTTTTTCGCTTATGGTGACTGATGCACTCTTATTCCACTCTGAAGCCACAGCTTTTGGTGTCTTAAGAGGCTCCGTTTTAAATTTTCTTATAAGCAGACGGTCTGTATTAGCTCTGGTCTTTCGTTTTCTGCCTGTCCGTCGTACATTTCAAACTTCGCCCAATTTTTTTTATTTATTAATTTGATAATAAATGGTTTTGTGTGACAAATTATATTCCTTAGCGATATTTAATACTGAAATACCCAAATTATATTTTGTCACCATTTCTATTCTTGTTTGTACGCGCAATTTTGATGGTTTAACCATTATAAATTGCGAAATTACGTTTTTATTTAATATTAAGGTAGATCTTTCAAAAAATGTATCGACGTCACTTTGAAGTCGCAAAGAAACAACTAAATCGCACAATGGCAAAATATTTATGCCGCTGCAAAAATCATTGCCTACTGGCATTCTTATCAGCAGAAAGCAATAGCAAAACAGAACAGACGCAATTTTTTGCATATTTACTGTTATTATTATGCATATTATTCAGTTCGGTGGTTTGGCTTCGACGCATGGACGCCTTGCGACTGAACTTGACCCTTGACCCTTCAACGAAAATGTTGAAGTGCTTAAGAAATGCGGCCACATAAAAAGTGAGAGTAGAGAACAAAGAAACACAACAGACAAGGTAAACAGTAAACCAGCGAACACTGATAGAACCCGAAGAGCACAAACCGTTATGAAAAAAGAGAGTGCTTCACGCCAAAGGAAGAGTTGACGGCCGCCCAAGAATCCGGGCTCGACTCAGATGGCCACGTAGGGGATTTGCACTGGAGGCTGTGCGAATTTAAGCAGCCAAGGCCAAGTCGCTCCCGACTTTTGGAATATGAAAACTATGGAAACGCCTGCAGTAATTGAATTGTTGTTTGCTGGCGAGTCTCTTAGACAACAAACTAGTTGTAAGCCACATGACGATACAAAGATTTAAGGAAAAAAACCCGGAAATTATTGAAGTAAGCCAAGAATCTTAAGTGGCCAACTTGGTGGACAATTGCACCACAGCAAGCCGCAGCGATTATTAATTTAAATGTCAGTGCGTGGACAGTTCGTAGTCTCTCCCTGACTCCCAAGCGCTGCTAGAGTGACTTGGGAAGCATTGGGCATTGAGTTGGATCGAGATTCCTCGAGTCCAGGCAAATATGAAAGACAGCACTGAAAGTTATAGATCCAAGTTATATGGCGTACCTAAAAGAAAACACATTCCTCCCTAACACTTCACCAAATCAAGGAATCTTCTCGTTGTGTGGCGTTTCTTCGACCTTATTTTTTATTCAAATAAAGATCAGCAGGAAAATAATATTATTTAAAGACATTCGTCATTGTGTGGAGCAGCAAGAGGATAAGGAAATTCCGCTTTCATTGGTGGAATAACGTATTCGAGGTATTTTCGAAAGACAATTTGCTTTATAGCGTTAATAAATTGGGCATCGAATTGGGACTGAATTGGAAATTTTAGCAGAACAATGAACTGGTTGTATGTGGTGCAGGAATAACAATCGCCGGATCTCAATCCTATCTATAGAACACGTCTTGCATTTGCTTGCAAGGAAATTTGGAAAGCACCAAGAAATCCGTAAAAAACAATAGAAGAGGAATAGGACAATATTAGCAGTGTGAAGACTTCAAATTTGGTCGCAAGCATGCGTAGGCACTTGAAAGCCATTATTAATGCCAAAGAAGGTGCAACAAAATATAAGGTATTTTTAAATGATTCTTCCCCCTCCTTCGAGTAAAAGAACATTGTAATTTTACAGTCCCATTCAAACAATCTAACACCCAATCCAGAAGACCACAATTTGTCTTTCGTCACTTGCCACTTTACGACATGCTACTTGAAGTGACTAGGAAATAACTACTAGATGGAACAGTGCATAAGAAATGATAAAAATAATGTTCAAAATACGTGAATATGTTACAATGACATTGGTAAAATTGCGAAATGCTCCTTCACCGTTCACAGTTGAAGAACTCGACATATTAAGTGACCTGTCAGATTTGCTGTCACATTTTTATGAAGCGACTTTATCGGTGTCTACTATCACAAAAGGTTCTGTGCCACTGACCATTCCTGTTATTATCGAGATTCATCATAAAATGAATCAATTAAATTCAACTTTAAAACGTAGGAAGAATATTAATATATAAGTTTATTAAGACAAGGTTAGTCGAAAGACTGGATAATTTTGAAACGCGCATAATTCCTCGCATAGCTACTCTCATCGATCCTCGCCTCAAAAAAAAATGGGTTTCTCCGATGCTCACATGTAGATCATGCAGCCAAAGCTGCGGACTTTACCAAAGCACTGCTTTCGGTAAAGTCCGCAACTCCAAGGCGTCAACCAACACCACCAGTACCAACGTCAAATGAGCCACAATCCAAATTTTCATTTTTGACAAGCAAAAAAAAAAGAGAAAGCAAGTACACTAGCAGATCATTCTAAATATATTTTCACAAACAATGTGGACGATCGAAGTGATGTTATCGACCTCACTTTAACTGAGAATGAGCAAAATAATAGACAATCTGAAATAAAGACAAACAGCAATATAAAACTGACTAATATACTAGAAATTAAGAAGCACATCACTTTATTAAAAAACAAAAAATCTCCTGGATATGACCTAATAAAAAAAAACTACTCAAAGAACTACATGACATTACCATTATATATATAAGAAATTTATTCAACGCGACCTTCAGACTGAAATACGTTCTAGCTACCTGGAAAGTAGCGCAACTAATAGCAATTCCCAAGCTAAATAAAGATGTCAAAAAGGCAAGTTCCTACAAGTTCGTATTATCGTAATGTTCGAAAAACTTTTGTTTGATAGACTTGAACCCATACTGCCGCAAAAAAAGTCATTCCAAACCACCAATTTGGATTTCGCCGACTATTCAACAAATACATAGGGTGACTAACAAAATAAATAATGACATCGATAAAAAAAAGTTCTGCATATCGGTATATCTTGACGTAGCGAAAGCTTTTGATAAGGTTTGGCATAAGGGTCTACACAAGCTGGCGTACCACAAGGCTGGACCCCTATTATACCTGATATTCACAGCGGACATTCCAGACCCTAGTATAATAATAAATAAATAAAGACAAATCACAAGTAACTTATACAACTAGAGCTACTTCTAAGTATCCGCTCGACATAAAAAGAAAACAAATAAAAATAAAACTGTGCAAAATACATAGTAATTACTATTGACGCAAAACTGACATGTAAACAATATATCTTAAAACAAGTGAGAACGCCTACAGTCGAGCTAGCCCGACTGTGATATACCATGTACCATTTGACGAAATAAAATTTAAAACAAACATATATAAACTTGTGGTCGCCCTAATTTACTTTCACTTAAAATAATAATACATGAAACCCAGCGAATACTAAAATACAGCCAGTTTAAAAGAAATCACATCAAATGACATTCACATCATTTCATTGGAAAAGCAGCAGTTTGTTGGCAAGGGGTAGAGCGGGGGAGGAAAAAAACATAAACTTGATCTGCGTAGCGGTATATTACACCTAGATCCAAAGTTTGGTTGCTCTAGCTCTTACCATCTCTGAGATCTAGGTGTTCATACGGACAGACGGACGGACGGACAGACAGACGGACATGGCTAAATCGATATTATTTTCGATTCTGATTATTTTGATTGTAACAACATATGGTCTGCGACGTCTCCTTCAAACTGTTACATACATAGGAACGAACTTAATATACTTATAGGTACATGGTATAACAATAATCAAAGCATCGATTTGAACCAGCGCTCCTTCTGGTCATTGCCTTAAAAATATTTAATCTAGAAGCATTCGATTTAAATTTCATGTATTAAATCAAAAATGAAATAATTATTTTGATTTATTCATTTAATTGTCCAAATGTCTAGTTTTTATTTGAAATGAAACCATTTGAAGATTTTGAAAGTATTAATTACGGAGTATGTATACAACTGATAATATATATATATATGTCGGAATCAAAACTTCTGAGTCCGCGCACTCGGCTCCGTCTTGCCTATTCTCATTTTCTGCTGCGGCACCGCGTACCAAGCGCTTCCGTGGCTGTGACATTCTGTTTCGAGCTTTGCTTTTTCACTGACTTTACTCAACTCAAATACATTTGAGTTTGCCCAACTCACGCACAGCAATTATACTTCTGCGAATCCCAATCGAGAGCCAACGCTCTGTTTTCCTCGAAACTTTGTCGCACCAAGGCTACGCAAAACAGTAAGACTGTAGGGCTTGCAGACATACACAGACAGAATTCAGGAGAACAGAGGAGACAGACTCTCAGCACTCGACAATGAAATACAAGGAATGTGGCCTTGTGGCCTATTTAACATTTCTTATTTATATTAACATTTATTTTTCCTTTAAATTATAAAACTACGACACGGCCTTCCTGACCATCACACGTCCTCGTGTGTTACAATTTATATTAAATTACATTTTCATTGTCATTTCATTTTCATTAAGTTTAGTCTGAAAAGATAAGCCAATACAATTGAACGTATTAATAATAGAACTTTTTATTTTATTTTATTATTATTTTTTTTTTTGTTTGCCAACCTGGTACCAGAGGCTATTTGGTTTTTATTTTATTTACTATTCTATTTAGTATTTTGAAATGTATCCGCCAGACAGAATATTCCAGAGGCCGATATCCATTTGATAGCCAGCACACCTGCCGATCCCGGCTCTCACCATAATATTGATTACCAGACACTGGACAAGGAGACACTGTAACTTGTGCATTTGCCAGTACCAGCAATACAACACCATAGCCTGACCTTCAGGGCAAAGTGTCTGATATCTTACATTATCTTTGACGCCTCTTTCAATGCCTTAACCAGATTTGGTTCCACCAACATTGGAATCCACCAATATTTCATTGACGTCTCTTTCAACGCCGTCATCTTTATCACATATATCCAACTCTCTAGGAATTTCTTCTGTCGGCATACATCTCAAAAACTCATGCGAATATTTGTATGTGCGTTTATTGGTTAAAGATTTTAAAATATAGCGATCTCCTTCAAGAACCTCTACCACCAGGAATGGTCCCTTGAATTTTGGGTCTAATTTTGTCTGGTGTCTTTCTTCGGCTTTAAGCAAAACATATTGGCCCACCTTAAATCGATCAAATTTGGCTTTGTTTTTATCAAATCTATCCTTTTCATAAATAGCGTTATTTTTCATATTTTCTGTTGCTATTTTCCTTGCCAAACTTACATCTACTTTGTTATTATTTTCAGATATGGGTAACATATTCCTTGCCAATTAACAACTCTAGAGGGCTAGCTTTTGTCACACGATTCATTGTACAATTTATAGCCAATTGTATTTCTCCTAGAGCATCTTGCCATGAACGCTGACTACTTTCAATAGAGGATAACATGCGTTTTAGGACACTCATGATACGTTCTACTTGTCCGTTTGCACGGCTTGCACCGGTTGCAATAAGGTGTAAATGTATTTTTTGCATAGAACAGAAATCTTTAAAACTCGTTCCAGTGAAACTCCTACCTTGGTCAGCAATAACTCGCGTTGGTATACCGAAAACCGAAATTGCCGATTTTAAAGCATCAATACAACTTTCGCTGTTAATATTTATAGCATGGTGTAAAAATACGAACTTTGTAAATGCATCGATTAGAACAATGATATATTCCTTCTGATCTCTCTTGCCACTTAATTTCCCTGTAATGTCAATATGTAGGGTATGCCACGGAATGTCGACCTTGGGTATTGGGTGAAGTTCGATTGGCAATTTACCTGATACTGGCTTAGTGAGCTTACATGTTATACAGTTATCAACAAACTTTCGAACATACTTGGCCATATTCTCAAACCAATAAAATTCATACATTTTGTCTAATGTCTTTTCCCAACCAAGATGTACAATTGCCTCATGTACGTGATTTACTACGGACCATCTAAATGATCTAGGGACAACTGGGAGGCATCGTGTTCTACCGTTTCTTTGAATTTTACGATACAACATTTTGGAGCGTAATTCAAAAGTGTTTGCCAAATTTTCCCCAAGCTCCCCATTTTGTAATTTTGAAATTATTGAGGATGTCTCGCAATCTCTTTGTTGTTCTGCAAGCAGCCAATTGTCCGTTATTTCGGCTAAATTTATACGTTTAACTTCTAAACTTTTGTGCCCTAGAACAGCCAGCTTAGTTGGTAAGGGATTACGAGATAGAAAATCAACATGAGCCATTTGAGCACCTGGTCTATATTGAATATTGAAATCAAATGACTGCATGTATGCCCACCAACGATGGACTCGTGGTGTTAGTTCTATTTTATTGCGAGTCGCTTTTAATGAATTGCAATCAGTGAAAACGGCGAACTTTTGGCCATGTAAATAGTGGCGGAAATGTTTTATAGAATTGTACACGGCTAGTGTTTCGAGTTCGTATGAATGGTATCGGGATTCTGCGGGAGATGTTTGCTTACTATAATATTCTATGACCCGAGGCTTCTTATCAATTTTATGGAGCAGTATAGCTCCATAACCATCCATACTTGCATCAGTATGTAATTCAATTGGATATTGGGGATCAAATATAATAAGTACGGGCTCATTTGTTAATGTTTTGATAATATTCTGACGTATTTGTTCATGCTCAGATTTCCACTCAAAAACTCTATTTTTGCAAGTAAGGCTATACAATGGTTTCATTATTTTTGAAAATTGTGGTACAAATTGTCGAAAATACGAGGACAGGCCAATAAATTGCCTCACCTGCGTTACAGACTGAGGGGGAGGTAAATCTAGCAATGCTTTGACCTTCCGTGAATTTGGTCGGATTTCACCTTCTTTAACTTGGAAGCCAAGATACTCCACACTTGATTTTAAGAAAGAACATTTTGCAATGTTCAATGAAAAACCTGCCAGTGATAAAGTGTTTAAAACGGTTTTCAATCTATCAAACGCTTCTTGTTTAGTTTCTGAAATTATCATTATATCATCCATATAAACGATGACATATGAATGAGCAAGTTAACCTAAAGCCTTCATTATCGCACGTTGAAACACAGATGGGGCGTTCTTTAGGCCAAAAGGCATGGTCAAGAACTCAAATTGGCCTTCAGGCGTCACAAATGCTGTGTACTCAATGGAATTAGGGTGGATTGGAATCTGATGAAACCCACTTGCCATGTCTAAACAGGAAAAATACTTTGCTCCTCGTAACCTACTGATTTGATCGCTAATTAATGGCAAAGGATATTTATCGGAAACGGTGTTTGAATTTAATTCACGATAATCTACACAGAGTCGATCGGAGCCATTTTTCTTTTTAACAAGGAGCATCGGACTAGCGAATGGGGAAGAGCTGGGGCGAATGATATTTGAATCCATTAATTCTTTAATTTTGATTCTAACTATTTCCTTTTCTTCTAAACCAAGTCGATATGGTCGCCTTTGTACAGTCTTATAAGAATCAATCAAACGTATTTCTAGCTGTCCCGTTGTTACTCGATTTTTTGGAAATCCTTCAATAAATGAGTTTGAGTGTTCCAGCAAGATGTCTAACAAACATGACTTTTCAACACCGCACAACTCAGTGTAAACATTGGCAAGGCCAATAGAATCATTAAAGGCTGAAAGGGTACAAACAACTTTTGATTTATGTAGCTCAAGCTTATCAGCTGTAATTGTGACACCAAATCCCTGATTTAAAATTTCACGGCCAATTAATATATTATAGTTTAGGCAATTATCTAGAACTACATGAAACAATATTTCAAGAGAGAACCCGTTTATAATAATATTCGATAGAATTTGTAATGTGCTAGTCACCGTATTATTTCCAATTCGCCTTAAAATAACAATGTTGTTAATTCGTTTACCCGATAGTTGTTGAGACACAGTTTCCCGTATTAAAGAGCACTCAGCTCCTGAATCAAAACAAAATGGATACGACTCACCGGATGACGTCAAATTACCAAAGGGCTCTGCTACCTGGCATACATTGGCATGTTTTTCCATTGGTTTACTTTGGATTGAAGACATCTGTTGTTCAGGGCAATTTGTCGCAATATGTCCAGATTTTCCACACTTGAAGCAGATTATCGGTCCACTTTTTGGGGCAGATGAACGGCTGGCATTTTTATTGGATGCTTGTTGAGTTATTCCTCTCGAACGGCAGTCAGCGATTTTATGACCCGTTTTTCCACAGAAATGGCATTTAAGAGCAACTTGCATTCGCATTTTCTTGTTTACAAAATTGTCTGGAGCAATGTGGTCCTTCCTTTTGGCAAATGCAAATGCCCTGAGTTCGTTTTGTAGGTCGTTGCGCGTTTTGATGTTTGATGTGAAGACTGTGCGCTGAAGTCTAGTATCGACATGGGCCACGTGTGCCAGGACAACTGATACGGCAATTTCTTCAGGATTCATTGACTTCCAATTTGATATTAGAGATGTTACTAATCGGCTTCCATACAGAGATAGACAATCACCATCATTTGGGCGGCTGGAGTTTCGTTGCCTTCAAACTGCTGCATAAACAATTCCTTGAACTGTGCCCATGTCATGCCGGCAAAGCATATTTGGGATAGCCAGATGGATGCACTGCCTTCCAACGATTTACTTAGTGCCATGACAAGAGCACTACCCCCCAGGGGGTTTTCTGATAAAATAAGGTCCACTGTTGAACACCAAGCTGCAGTGTTGCAACCAGAAATGTCCGGATTAAATTTGGGCAAGGCAACAGACTTGTTTTCGCCTTGCACCGATTGTGCATTTTTAACTGTCTTTATTACTTCAATTAGGTTGCGATGTTGCAACTCTAGTAGTGTACACAAACGATCGTCAGCGTGGGATGAATCCGATCCCACTTCTGATGTCGGAATCAAAACTTCTGAGTCCGCGCACTCGGCTCCGTCTTGCCTATTCTCATTTTCTGCTGCGGCACCGCGTACCAAGCGCTTCCGTGGCTGTGACATTCTGTTTCGAGCTTTGCTTTTTCACTGACTTTACTCAACTCAAATACATTTGAGTTTGCCCAACTCACGCACAGCAATTATACTTCTGCGAATCCCAATCGAGAGCCAACGCTCTGTTTTCCTCGAAACTTTGTCGCACCAAGGCTACGCAAAACAGTAAGACTGTAGGGCTTGCAGACATACACAGACAGAATTCAGGAGAACAGAGGAGACAGACTCTCAGCACTCGACAATGAAATACAAGGAATGTGGCCTTGTGGCCTATTTAACATTTCTTATTTATATTAACATTTATTTTTCCTTTAAATTATAAAACTACGACATATATATATATATATATAAATCACTAAAAGTTTCACATAGACCACTATAATGGCTGTAGAATACGACGGAGGAGTTGCACTAGCCGCTGATTCGAGGACTACAAGTCAAAGCTTTGTGGTCAATCGTGTAGCTGATAAACTTACCAAGGTCACCGATAAGATTTATTGTTGTTGCAGCGGTTCTGTATCGCAAGGGCAACAGTTGAGTCAGATGATGTCCAACAAGTTTTATTCTTTGAGTATAACTATGGGCGACTCATTGCTTGTCCAAATGGCGGCCTCTGCTTTTCGCCAGAGAGTCTACTTAGATCGTTCTTTTAATCAGACCAGTGTCATTGTAGCTGGCTGGGATAAATTTTGTGGTGGCCAAGTTTATGTTATTACCGCTTCAGGACTAATGGTGCGACTACGTGCCGCAGCTTCTGGATCTGGAGCTTCCGTAATTCGTTCATATTTGCTGGCTAAGCATCGCAATAATATAAAATTGAATAATGCTATAGACCTGCTTAAAAATGCTATAGAAATTGCCATTTCACAAGATCCTCATTCGGGGGGCGTGGTCCGGATTGGGGTCATCAATAAGAATGGATTGATCATATGCCGCAACATTCCAATCAATAACGAAATGTTTCAGGTATCAAGCAATATGCTGTGGAATTTAGAATTCGATCCAGAATAAATAGATAACGATTTGGCAATCTTTGGATATTTATTTTAAGTGCTCAATGGTACTTGCAATATAAGCGCCGTTATTGATACATTGCTGTCACATGGATTGCACATCATTTTTTCAATTTTGACGAAATTCCGTCCCATGTGAATTTAAAACATTTTCGAACACATACAAAATTTCATATATATGTATATACTTTTCAGCTACTTTACGGGCTACGCAATCAATATTTTCTGCATTTTAAGCACGGTAAGTAAGTATTTGATATTTTAGAGTGCTTGCATCTCTTTTCCCCTTTCAATCCACCCACATTGAAAATATTTTTGATCATAACGTTTTTCATCTACATTGTGAAATTTTCTCAACTGTTACCGATAGTCTGTGGAATTCCTAACAATCTGAGGACAATCAATCTCGATGACTTTTTCCTTTTTTGTCTAATCTAAACACTTTCGACTTTT
The DNA here is from genome assembly GCA_035046165.1 of Drosophila rubida. NCBI lineage: Eukaryota > Metazoa > Arthropoda > Insecta > Diptera > Drosophilidae > Drosophila > Drosophila rubida. Next base: position 26,274,149 of record JAWNOF010000023.1, on the reverse strand, counting down.
GCAATTCGGGACAAATTGTCGGGGCAGACAGGGACAGATAAACGGTTAAATAGCAATGTGAGCCAATGTGCAATAGCTGTACATAAACTATAAGGTTACTAGAGTTTTTCGGATTTCTTTTTATGTACTACAATCTCTCAAGGGATACGTGTATTAATTTGTTAAGGATCTGTCAACTCGTTCGATAGTTAAAGCATTTTGGGTGAATAAGCTATTGTTATCGATGAATTCTAGTACTTCCTCGTCCCTTAAGTTTTCATGGTTGATCTTTATTATTCTATATCTTATTATTCTTTACTATTCTCTTTAACTGGCAAGACATCTGTTGACGGTTTTAGTTAAAAGTAAAATTTTCATTAAAATTATTTTAAAATATTTTCAAAAATTATTGCAAAACTTCACTGGTAAATTTTCTATTAAGTCAGTTCACTTTAAATATATTATTTCTTCCTTTAAATTTTAGGTTTTGTTCCAGAAAATTTGTCTGTACGTTCCAGTCATCTCTTCCAACTATACTAATTTGGAGGGCAATTTTTGTATAATCAATAGTGGACAATTCTGATGTAATTACAATTGCTTATGGCGAAATAACGCAACGGTACATTTGAACATATAAAATATTTTTGGCAACATATTTTCAATATTTTCATGCGTTGATGATTTAAAAGTTACTATTTCCACCTGTGTTTTCTTCAAGAACTAAATGTAATAAATGTATAAGAGTTAAATAAGCCAACCATTTTACTTACGGATACAATTTACTATACTGCACGTCTGATTAAGAAAGTCTACCTTTCATTTCCTTTCCTTGCAATATACATAAAGGCAGTAAACAAGCTAATTTGTAAAGTATTTCTACTACTACTACCACTACTACTTATCCACGGTTGATCAAAATCGAAAAAGCATCCAGCGCTTGGTATCGATTCAAACCGCAGTTTTGAATTTTGTCTAATTTTATAGCTCACTGTTCAACTGCGGACCTTAACTGTTTTACGCACAATAGATGCATAATATCTGAGATTGTGGAATGGAATCATTCAATTTGACCGTTAACTGTACTTTTACGTGGAGGTGCTGCAAATATTTCTTCGGGATCATTGTAAACTTGTCGAGATCATAGTTTTGCCAGCAAACGTCATGAACATTGAAGTATGCTTTACGGATGAATATTTGTTTTCTGAACACATTAATTGGGACTACCACTCCAACTACTCATTGAGTGGAAGGGGTTAATGATCGGTAAATTTTTACTCATTTTGGGTCTGCCGTAAATATAGATTCTTAACTTCTTGAGGGTCCACACTATGGCTAACATTTATTTCTCAATAGCAACTTAATTTTCCTCTGACTGCGGCAGTGGTCGGGATATAAATGAAATTGGTTGAGTTTTCTGGATTGAGATGCGACCTATTTAATGCAAGTGAATTTCCATATTGAAGTCACGATGTTATTTTTGTGTTTTTTAAGTGCTTGAATTGCCTCCTGATTAAAGATGACTATTTTAGACTTTTTTTTCTTCTTCGCCTCTCAGCATATAGGTTAGGGGCTTAGCGAGTCACAATCTCTATATATAAAAATGCTCTGTACGTAAGTTATGAACCGTTTGATCCCAAATTTTGACATCACATGTGTTGAGGTCCCAAATAAGTTTTTATCTACTCAGCACTCGCCTAAATTGCCAAGTACAAAAGAAAAGAGAAAAAACGACAAAAAGAAATGATTACACTTTGAAAGGGCAATACATTATCATTAAACATTATGATCATGATTATGATCATCAGATATGACAGTTTTTGGTGTTCATCCGGAAAATAGTGACAAAAATGCGGAGAGAGTTATCGATGAAAATGCATCCACCTGATACAACTCTGACAGCTTTCTTCAAATTATGTCAGGAAAATGCTTTCGCCAGAACACTAATGTGTTCTGAAGTGTCGTCCTATTTCCAAGTGGTCAATAATTTCAGCCCAGAAGTCATCTCCGAAACCTGATCACTGATCAGTAGCTATGGAGTAAATATTATTTTTCCCATAATACAGCTTAACAACAACATCAAGGTGGATTTTGCGGGACTGACATTCCCAATGGAAATTAAAAAAATCAAATATTTTGCTGAGCAAAACCACCACATCAGCATCAATGTATTTGGATTTTATGAGGAGACTAATAAAGTGTATTGACCACTTTATTGTGCTGGTGTTGAGAAGAAGCTTCACATTAATCTAATGTTCATCGATGGACCGACAGCAGCTGCTCACGGATACAATGTGTGGATAAAAACATGTCAGCGTAAGTTAAAAATTTAAATATATACGCGAACACATAAACCAAATAGCTAACGCGATGTTGATTTATCAACCAATGCCTGTGATAATCAACCAGCGAGGAGAGGGCACATCGACATGTCGAAAGATGTAGCAAAATTGTTATGAAGCCCCCAGCCCGGATGCAGGAGAAATTTATTTTAACAACAAACGTCGCGAACTAGAGGTGGTATATGAGGTGGTAGGGAAGTTGTGTTTCCCTACGAATATTTAGATTCGTTGAAGAGGCTAGAATAAACTTGTCTCCCACGAAGGAGCAAGTTCTATTGGCATTTATCGGAATCTGAATATTCTGAGGCAGACTACCTTCATGCCTGTCAAGTGTGGATCATTTAAAGGGTAAAACACTTTGGGACTACTGATGTTTTATTTTTAACAGACGTTTTTCAAAACTTAAGGGCAATTTGCTCAAGCATTTAGCAGTTTGATCCTGCCCACTATTACACAACACCTGGTCGGTCTTGGGATGCAATGTTAAAAACTACAGAGATTCGCCTCGAATTGCTCACTGATATATACATGATTAGATTTATTCAGTGTGAAATTCAAGGCGAATTAGTACAATGTAGTCATAGACATACAAAGGCAAACCACAAGTACCTTAAAAATTATGATTTTACTACTACTACAACTACCTGATGGTAGTGGAGAACCGGAGAAAGTCAAGACATTTTTTTTTTTTAAGATTTCCATTTGGTACTCGTATTTCTATCTTTATTGTACAAAAAGTAATATTTGTTTATCAACAGTGGAATGTGATACGTATTCTCCTACCAATGTTGGAGGATATACGTTATGTTAAGCTAATCATATTTTTACATTTGTTGAGTACTCGTCGTGAGGTATCGGGTCGTTCAACATATGAAAAAGCTCAAAGAATTTGTTTTTTTTTTGTGTAAGAGTTATTATTATCTAAGAATCAAATTTGTAGGTGTAATTTGTTTTTATCTGTTTCTGCCGTTTACTTCATTTACGATGATGTTTTTATCGAATGGTGTATCTATGTTTTAATGGTTTAATAGGCGCTGCGTGTGTTTAGAGCTAGACTGTCGAATGGTCTCAAATACCGATTTGATTGCAAGGTCTTGGTGGATGTCTTCATTTGTAATATACCACTCTGCTTTAGTTATTGTAGAATTGTTCATTGTGTTCTTTGTATTAGGTTAAAATTTGTCTTACTGGCTGTTCCCAAAATGTCAATTCCGTATTTCCAGATCGGTGCTATGATAGCGTTGTATAGAGTATTTGTCAGGTTTGACTGCTTTCTTAGTAGCCAGTTAAGTTGTCTGCATTTTTCTCCTATTTGACCCCTTTTTAAGATATATTGTTTCCATATCACTTTTGCGTCAATAGTAATTCCTAGGTATTTTGCACAGTTTTATTTTTATTTGTTTTCTTTTTATGTCGAGCGGAGACTTAGAAGTAGCTCTAGTTGTATAAGTTACTTGTGATTTGTCTTTATTTATTTCTGTTCCCCATTTGTTAAACCATACTGTTGTATCATTTATTATTTGTTGTAAGTCTTTAGTAGCTATTAGTTCATAAGGACAGTATCGTCTGCAAATGTTGCAATCATCGAGTCAGATATACTAGGGTCTGGAATGTCCGCTTTGAATATTAGGTATAATAGGGGTCCAATGGCGCTGCCTTGTGGTACGCCAGCTTGTAGAGTAGACCCTTATGCCAAACCTTATCAAAAGCTTTCGCTACGTCAAGATATACCGATATGCAGAACTTTTTTTTATCGATGTCATTATTTATTTTGTTAGTCTCCCTATGTATTTGTTGAATAGTCGACGAAATCCATATTGGTGGTTTGGAATGACTTTTTTTGCGGCAGTATGGGTTCAAGTCTATCAAACAAAAGTTTTTCCAACATTTTCGATAATATGAACTTGTAGGAACTTGCCTTTGTGACATCTTTATTTGGCTTGGGCATTGCTATTATTTGCGCTACATTCCAGGTAGCTAGAACGTATTTCAGTCTGAAGGTCGCGTTGAATAAATTTCTTATATATTCAATGGCAATGTCGGGTAGTTCTTTGAGTAGTTTTCCACTTATTAGGCCATATCCAGGAGATTTTTTGTTTTTTAATAAAGTGATGTGCTTCTTAATTTCTAGTATATTAGTCAGTTTTATATTGCTGTTTGTCTTTATTTCAGATTGTCTATTATTTTGCTCATTCTCAGTTAAAGTGAGGTCGATAACATCACTTCGATCGTCCACATTGTTTGTGAAAATATATTTAGAATGATCTGCTAGTGTATTTGCTTTCTCTTTTTTTTTTTTGCTTTGCAAAAATGAAAATTTGGATTGTGGCTCATTTGACGTTGGTACTGGTGGTGTTGGTTGACGCCTTGGAGTTGCGGACTTTACCGAAAGCAGTGCCTGCTCCAATGCTTTGGCTGTATGGACTGCATGTGAGCATCGGAGAAACCCATTTTTTTTGAGGCGAGGATCGATGAGAGTAGCGATGCGAGGAATTATGCGCGTTTCAAAATGGTCAGTGGCACAGAATCTTTTGTGTTAGTAGACACCGATAAAGTCGCTTCATGAAAATGTGACAGCAAATCTGACAGGTCACTTAATATGTCGAGTTCTTCAACTGTGAACGGTGAAGGAGCATTTCGCAATTTTACCAATGTCATTGTAACATATTCACGTATTTTGAACATTATTTTTATCATTTCTTATGCACTGTTCCATCTAGTAGTTATTTCCTAGTCACTTCAAGTAGCATGTCGTAAAGTGGCAAGTGACGAAAGACAAATTGTGGTCTTCTGGATTGGGTGTTAGATTGTTTGAATGGGACTGTAAAATTACAATGTTCTTTTACTCGAAGGAGGGGGAAGAATCATTTAAAAATACCTTATATTTTGTTGCACCTTCTTTGGCATTAATAATGGCTTTCAAGTGCCTACGCATGCTTGCGACCAAATTTGAAGTCTTCACACTGCTAATATTGTCCTATTCCTCTTCTATTGTTTTTTACGGATTTCTTGGAGCTTTCCAAATTTCCTTGCAAGCAAATGCAAGACGTGTTCTATAGATAGGATTGAGATCCGGCGATTGTTATTCCTGCACCACATACAACCAGTTCATTGTTCTGCTAAAATTTCCAATTCAGTCCCAATTCGATGCCCAATTTATTAACGCTATAAAGCAAATTGTCTTTCGAAAATACCTCGAATACGTTATTCCACCAATGAAAGCGGAATTTCCTTATCCTCTTGCTGCTCCATAAAATGACGAACGTCTTTAAATAATATTATTTTCCTGCTGATCTTTATTTGAATAAAAAATAAGGTCACAGCTGAGACATCAAATTGGATAGGGAGGAATGTGTTATCTTTTAGGTTCGCCATATAACTTGGCTCAATAACTTTCAGTGCTGTCTTTCATATTTGCCGTATACCTGGACTCGAGGAATCTCGATCCAACTCAATGCCCAATGCTTCCCAAGTCACTCTAGCAGCGCTTGGGAGTCAGGTAGACCCACCCGTAGACTTTATTCCGCGATACAGCTAAGAGGGTGATGGAGTGCAGGCTGGAGGAGAGACTACGAACTGTCCACGCACTGACATTTAAATTAATAATCGCTGCGGCTTGCTGTGGTGCAATTGTCCACCAAGTTGGCCACTTAAGATTCTTGGCTTACTTCAATAATTTCCGGGTTTTTTTCCTTAAATCTTTGTATCGTCATGTGGCTTACAACTAGTTTGTTGTCTAAGAGACTCGCCAGCAAACAACAATTCAATTACTGCAGGCGTTTCCAGCGTTTCATATTCCAAAAGTCGGGAGCGATTTGGCCTTGGCTGCTTAAATTCGCACAGCCTCCAGTGCAAATCCCCTACGTGGCCATCTGAGTCGAGCCCGAATTCTTGGGCGGCAGCCGTCAACTCTTCCTTTGGCGTGAAGCACTCTCTTTTTTCATAACGGTTTGTGCTCTTCGGGTTCTGTCAGTGTTCGCTAATTTACTGTTTACCTTGTCTGTTGTATTTATTTGTTCTCTACTCTCACTTTTTATGTGGCCGCATTTCTTTTGTTAGCACTGTGGTGCAGCTTATGCGATTTCGTCCGCAAATATAATGCGCGCACAGTGGGAAGAATAGCTAATGTTGCGTTCAACTAGCTCCACAATTCTTCGCTTCGTTCATTATGCGAGTGGCGATTTTCTTGGCAATAATGACGAAAATATTAGGCTCGAGGGACCGTGTTGGTGTAGCTTTATTATATAATAGTTAATAATAAAATTAATTCAATTATTTAATTTATTTTGAGGAGATTAGGGTTTTGCATTATTTATTGTGTTTATTTATAATGTTTAAATTATAAATACAATAACTTTTCGTTTTTATTTTTTTTTATTAAAATGGATTAAAATATTTTATTAACGAAATTCGATGGGTGGCATAAGTATATACACTAGTCGGCATAATTATTTTGACATAGCTTGCATTCAATTATTACACTCTGTTTCTAAGTACCGTTGTATTCGTCTGAACGAAAATATTGAGGAAAATGAAGTGCATAATAATAACAGTAAATATGCAAAATATTGCGTCTATTCTGTTTTGTTATTGCTTTCTGATCTGATGATTTTTGCACCAGCATAAATATTTTGCCATTGCGCGATTAAGTTGTTTCTTTGCGACTTCAAAGTGACGTTGATACAGTTTTTGAAAGATCTACATTAATATTAAATTAAAACGTAATTTCGCAATTTATTTCAGTATTAAATATCGCTAAGGAATATAATTTGTCACACCAAACCATTTATTATCAAATTAATAAATAAAAAAAATTGGGCGAAGTTTGAAATGTACGACGGACAGGCAGAAAACGAAAGACCAGAGCTAATACAGACCGTCTGCTTATAAGAAAATTTAAAACGGAGCCTCTTAAGACACCAAAAGCTGTGGCTTCAGAGTGGAATAAGAGTGCATCAGTCACCATAAGCGAAAAAACCATTCGAAGGCGTTTAATTGAAGCAAATATTAAAATGTATATTGCGAAACCCATCCCATTTATTAGCTCAAAAAACAAGCAGAAGCGTTTGGATTTCGCAAAGCACCACATCACGAAGCCTGCTTCGTTTTGGCGCATTGTCCTATAGACGGATGAAAGTAGTTTTCAGTTCCATTCGTCCCAAAAAAAAGTTTTTGTTAGATTGCACAAAAGTTATCGAAAAAAACGCGCCTGTCTGTCAAAGAATGAGCCATGGCGGGGGAAGCGTTATGTTCTGGGAATCTGTTTCATATAATGGAGTGGGGGACTTGGTTCCCATTTATGGATCCATTGGTGGAATAAAGATCAATACTTAAGAACATTAAACGATTTTGCGTTTCCCTCAGGCAACAGATTGATATGAGAAGCGTTTATTTTACATCAGGATAACGCTCCTTGCCATAAGGCGAAAATGATTACCTCGATTTTGAGGGAGGCTCAGGTGGAAACACTAGATTGGCCGCCACAGAGCCCGGATTTAAATATTATTGAGAATGTGTGGTCGCTAATAAAACGAAATAGAACCGCTGACCTGAGCAGAACAAGGGAAGAAACAATAACAAAGGGCACAAAGGAGTGGAACGAGATTGTTTTAAAGGATCTCCAAGCCTTAGTGGATTCCATCCCGAAGCGTCTCCAAAAGGTCGTAGATACCTAAGGAGGATATATTTTTTATTATTTAAATATTTAAATTGAAAATTCAAAACACAATTTAATATTTAGTTGCTTAAAACCATTTTGTCACAATATTTATGCCACTCATCGAATTTACTTAATCTTAATCTCTTATTAAAAAAAAATTTAAATTCAAATATTGAAAATAAAAAGTTCTTACATTTATAAATTAAACATTTCAAATAAGACATTTCAAAATAAAAGAAATAGTTGAAAAAGAAGCTGGGTCATAGCTATGTCAAAATAATTAAGCCGACTAGTGTATTTGCACATACGCAATCGTGCTCGTGACACACGACAAAAGAACTTCGCTTTGCACACCACCAGCAAACCGCTGTTCGATCTTCCTCGTTTGCTTTGTGCGTTGTTCCACGAAGTGACGCGCTCAATTCGCGTAACTGAGCCAATACAATAGAGCGAGAGCGCGCATACACATACAATATTTAATGCTTCGGCAATGCTTTGTGGCTGCCAGCGACCAAGCGATCTGCGTCACTTCGCTGATGGTTGTTGAAGTGGCATGTCGTGAAATGACGGAAGACAAATTGTGGTAAAATCTTCTTGATTGGGTTTTAGATTCTTTGAATGGGACTGTAAAATTACTCGAAGGAGGGGGAAGAAGCATTTAAAGATGCCTTATATTTTATTGCACTTGGCATTAATAATGGCTTTCAAGTGCCTACGCATGCGTGCGATGAAATTTGAAGTCTTCAGACTACCAATATTGCCTCATTCTTCTTTTATCGATTTTTTTACGGATTCCTTTGAAGGTTCTCTTGGTGCATTCCAATTATCTTTTCAAGCAAATGCAAGACGTGTTCTATAGATAGGATTGAGATCCGGCGATTGTTATTTCTGCACCACATACGACCAGTTCTTAGGATCATTGTTCTGCTGATGTTGACAATTCTGTCCCAATTCGATACGCAATTTTTCAACGCCACTGAGCAAATTGTCTTTCAAAAATTCCTCGAAAATACCTTATCCTCTTGCTGCCCCACACACTGACGAGCATCTTTAAATAACATTATTTTCCTGCTGATCTTTATTTGAATAAAAAATAAGGTCGCAGCTGAGACATCAAATTGGAGAGAAGTGTCGAAGAAATGCTACACGATGAGAAGATTCCTTGATTTGCTAAAGGCTTAGGGAAGAATCGTGTGTTACCTTTAAGTCCGCCATATATCTTGTCTCAATAACTTCCATTGAGCCAGTAAGTACAAATTGTACAAAAGTGGGTGACAGGACAGGAAATGCCAAAGGACGAGGTTGACGCATCTATTAGGTTTCATCAGAAGGTTTATCTTCGAGATCGAATAGGTAAAGCGCTAATAAGAAATCGTGTGCTGCCTTTCATATTAGCCAATGATTGGCTTTTAAAATTGTTCATAAAAGTGGAATTAATATGGATATTTACTTTCCCATACTTCAGAGGGTCCGTGTCTTCCGGCTTGTTTGGGTTAAGAAGGTATTGCCATGCCAAAACAATACCGTCAGACAAAGGAGTAATTTTCTTTATACATATTTTGTTCTGTAAGAAGCTAAATTTGGCTTTTTTTGATATTGATGGTTCCGGTGAGACAGATTTTTCTTCGGGTTCCTTCAGAAAATTATCTGCTATAACTCGTTGCAAGAGCTTTGATGTCTCCTCCGAATTAGTGGGAGATAAAAACTACCCATCTTTATAAATCAGGGGCCACTAATGTCGCTATACGGGTTATTGTGCGTTTTTCGAAACCTTCAAGACTTAGGAATTTAACTTTTCAAAGTTTTTACAATTTCTTGACCCAATGCGTTTTTAATTGTTGAATTCGCAACACATAATTTTTCTTTTAGTTCGCATATTGCGGGTATTACGAAGGAAATTGTAGTTCAGTAAGGTCCTTAAATGGCTTTAATGTTTGACATATTTCCCTTAAAGTTTCCACTTTCTCACCCAGTAGACGAAGTGGAGTTTTGGGTGAGGCCCAAATAATTTTATTTATTTCCTCGTTTAGCAGAATTATTCGTTCGAACTTGAGGAAAGCACGGCATGTATTTTATTTCTAAAAAATCACACGCATTTCTAATGTTTGCAGCGTTGTCAGTGATAACAGCTGTGATTTTAGAGTCCAGCTCCCATTCAGCGTTTCAGTTATATTTGAGGCGGAATGGTTTGTTTGACTCAAAAGTTGCCGTGTAGATAACAACGCTGATTTCACGGTAAAGTCATCAGCAATGAAGTGACAGGCTACAGCCATAAATCGGCTATTAATGCAACATGTCTGACATCCTTAGTTGTATTCAAAAGATTGCACTTTACTTCCTCATGTTTTGCTTGGTATTTAGAACCAAGGCTCCAAATAATTAACAGGATTTTTAAAGCAGTATCTGTAACTATACTGTATGACTGTATATCGTTTGACACCTTCCGACATATTAGTTTATCAATATCCAGTTTTCCCGGCGAATCTTTATTGAAATACTTTTGCCGCTCTAAGTATGTTTTTCAGTCAACATCGCACCCTCTTTGTGGCTTTGACATTCTATTTGTGTTGAGTGTAGTCGTTTTAGATGCTGTCAGATTATTGTTTTCTTGTGTGTTCTGAAGTTGCACAATGCAGTTGGCACTTTATTTTCCGTTTTTTTTTTTTTTTTAATTTCAAGGCATCGGAAAAGCCGTTTTTCCCTGGAACTTGCGGGTCCATTGTTTGCCTTTTGTAGATCTGAAATGCATTCCAATAAATTTTTCAAATTACATTTATATAACACGGTTTAACACACTTGTTTGGTGTTTTTGAATTGGTTTTTTAAGAAATGTCAGACGTGTTTTATTGGATTGAGATATGCCGATTGTGGAGCGCTTTCCAGCTATGAGGCAAATTTGTCTTTCAAAATCCCTCTAATCAATCTTTTCCATCTATGAAAACTAAATTTCCTTCTCTATTTGCCGCTATATACTTCCACACCATTAAAATTGCAATGCCTTATCGTTTTTAACATAGTATTTTCCTTCAGCTCTTTTTTGGGAGTTCGCCATATGTTTTATGATCCAACGGATTGAAATTGGTTGAATTTTCATCGTTGAACATACATTTTTGCAAAGCCTTTCAAGTTGGTGTAGGTATTCGTTAGCGATATTCCAAGTGATTTTTATTTATTTCGAAGTGTGCAGCTTCCGTCGAGGCACAAGAACATGATGAGCGGCATTGTTTAGGGTATAATAAGGTCAAAGCTCCGACTTCTGCTGGCTGTCCAATAGGAGTAAAGTCCTGTGTCGAAGAAATGCCCCACGAACGACAAATCACTGACGTGGTGAAGCATGTGCTGCCTTTCAAATTTGCCATGTAGCTTGGCTCGAGAAATCGTGGGCTACTTTCCAAATTCGTTAAGTAGCTCGACTTAATGCGTGCTCCCTTTCAAGTTTGCCATATAACTTGGCTCAATGGCAAGGCGAGGCTTGAATACAGAAATATTTTTTGGCAACCAATTTCAGGGCGTTGTCATCAGTTATCTGTAAAAAATATACTCCCAATACTTCGAGGGGTCGCTGTTACGAGTATTGGGAATGTTTTCCTATTCCAAGCGAGGATCGATGAGAGTAGCTATGCGAGGAATTATGCGCATTTCAAAATTATCCAGTCGTTCGACTAACCTTGTCTTAATAAACTTACTCCTTCCTACGTTTTAAAGTTGAATTTAATTGATTCATTTTATGATGAATCTCGATAATAACAGGAATGGTCAGTGGCACAGAATCTTTTGTGTTAGTAGACACCGATAAAGTCGCTTCATGAAAATGTGACAGCAAATCTGACAGGTCACTTAATATGTCGAGTTCTTCAACTGTGAACGGTGAAGGAGCATTTCGCAATTTTACCAATGTCATTGTAACATATTCACGTATTTTGAACATTATTTTTATCATTTCTTATGCACTGTTCCATCTAGTAGTTACTTCCTAGTCACTTCAAGTAGCATGTCGTAAAGTGGCAAGTGTTGCACCTTCTTAGGCATTAATAATGGCTTTCAAGTGCCTACGCATGCTTGCGACCAAATTTGAAGTCTTCACACTGCTAATATTGTCCTATTCCTCTTCTATTGTTTATTACGGATTTCTTGGAGCTTTCCAAATTTCCTTGCAAGCAAATGCAAGACGTGTTCTATAGATAGGATTGAGATCCGGCGATTGTTATTCCTGCACCACATACAACCAGTTCATTGTTCTGCTAAAATTTCCAATTCAGTCCCAATTCGATGCCCAATTTATTAACGCTATAAAGCAAATTGTCTTTCGAAAATACCTCGAATACGTTATTCCACCAATGAAAGCGGAATTTCCTTATCCTCTTGCTGCTCCACACAATGACGAATGTCTTTAAATAATATTATTTTCCTGCTGATCCTTATTTGAATAAAAAATAAGGTCACAGCTGAGACATCAAATTGGATAGGGAGGAATGTGTTATCTTTTAGGTTCGCCATATAACTTGGCTCAATAACTTTCAGTGCTGTCTTTCATATTTGCTGTATACCTGGACTCGAGGAATCTCGATCCAACTCAATGCCCAATGCTTCCCAAGTCACTCTAGCAGCGCTTGGGAGTCAGGGAGACCCACCCGTAGACTTTATTCCGCGACACAGCTAAGAGGGTGATGGAGTGCAGGCTGAGGGTCGCTTGAATGCCTCCAGAATGACGCTTAGCACGTTTCTGGCTGCAACTTTTGGTAACGCCACATGCCTAGTTTGTGCTCACTGCAGTCTTTCTAAGTTGTTGAGACTACGAACTGTCTACGCACTGACATTTAAATTAATAATCGCTTGCTGTGGTGCAATTGTCCACCAAGTTGGCTACTTAAGATTCTTGGCTTACTTCAATAATTACCGGGTTTTTTTCTTAAGTCTTTGTATCGTCATGTGGCTTACCACGAGTTTGTTGTTTTATCCGTCCATAGGACATTGCGTCAAAACGAAATTCAAACACTTCTGTTTGTTTTTTGAGCTAATGAATGGTATTGGTTTCGCAATATATGTTTTCATATCTGCCTCAATTAAACGCCTCCGTATTTTCAATTCTCTTATGGTGACGGATACCGTCTTATTCCACAGCGAAGCCTCAGCATTAAGTGTTTTAAGAGGCAACGTTTTGAATTTGCATATGAGCAGACTAACTTTGGTCTTCCGTTTTCTGTTAGTCTGTCGTACATTTGAAGCTTCGCCCAATTTCTTATATTTATTTATTTGACAAATGGTTTGACGTTACAAATGTGGCAGAGAACAGTTGCCATAATGTCAAGATTGGTCTTAGAATGAATTTTGCTGCGCGAGTTAACACGTCCCTCTTCCCGGCTACATACGAATAATTCAAGCTGACTCAAAACGCCAGTAGGCGACTACGACGAACAACACACGTTCGTACTCATTTTAGAATATAAGGGCAGTTCTATTTTGATCTCGAAAGTGAACATCTCGTTTTGATTTTCTGAATTTCTCGAGTAATACTACGAAAGTGAACATCTCGTTTTGATTTTCTGAATTTCTCGAGTAATACTACTCTTACTCGGCCACAGACTGTAACTCCCGCAGTCAGTTTGCTTAGACCTCAGCGACACTCACAAGAGAGCCGCAATAGTTATGTATCTTGTGTATTAGAGAGAAAACAGAGAGAGAGAGACTGAGAGCGATCACTGCTGCCCATGCCAAGCTGTCACATGCATATAAGCTCGTCCGTATGTAAGATTCCATGCAGAATGTATACCTGAATTACCCATTTGAAAAATTGAGGTAGTAACATCTTTGATTTGAAGAGTTGTCGCCCAAAACGGCTAGTGACAAGTTAAAAGGCATTCTCTTAAGAATATATTCCCAAAGTATCATCAAAATCGGTAGAGACCAGACTTCCAGACCCATGCAAAAACATCCCAAAAGAAGCAGTGTTGCCCATAAATGGCCATAACTTATGTCAACCTTTTTGTCAGTCAAGGGGCGCCTTTCCTATTGGTACATACATATCTAAAGAACGTATACAATATTTTGGTCTAATTTCTTTGAGTAGTTTTTTAAATAATTGACATTATGTCAACCCACCTATACTAGTTCATTTTGCAGGTTTCTCAAGCAACCGGAACCATTACGGAACTAATAAAGTGTTAGTTAATGCGAACGGAGTTAGGCACGAAATTTAAATCTTAAGTGCAAGTTGTTTTCGTGTCAAACTATATTAAACTATAAAGATGCATATTCAAAGAAATATTCTGAGAATAAAGGGTATTGGTATTTCGTGTCGGTGCGTATTGGTATATCGTCATGATAGTGATTTCGTCAGAAGTGTAGCTTAGCATTAATTGTTGATGCGTAGTACTGGTACGTGCCAGATGGTCATTTACAGTTAGCAAGAGATGTGATTGGCTGGCTGAGTCTTGCAGCTGGGAAAAGAATAGTTGCAACGCGGCGCCGCTGTCGTCAAGTGTGGTTCGGTGGGAGGCATAAGAAATGCAGAATAGATTCAAGTTCTTTGAATACAGATCTTCAGAAAGTGCACGCCGAAACTCGCTGCGTTGGAAATGGAGATGAATAGTACCGACATTCCGACATATATTTGTAAAGAAGTAATATTATAATGGTTCACCTTAGTGTTGGTGTGTTTACAATGATTTCGCGAATATAATTAAAGTGATAATTTAATCAAAGTAATTTTAACGGAAAAATAACAAAAATAAAGGCAAACGGCGATCAAAGACTGAATTTTTGGCGAGACGACCGCTGATGATCGGCTTCTTTTCTGCGCTGCCGTAACGGTTCTTGCCTGCTGATCTCATTCTGCTTTACATATATGTCGGAGCATACTGAGAATGTATGAATGTAATGTATGTGAGTGTGGGTATATGCAATTCGGGCATTTCGCTTTGAGAAGTACCGTTATAGCGGGGCGACAGCGTGGTGCCGCTGTCGCCGAATGAGATTCAGTAGTAGGCATAAATAAACGAACAAGCGTGCGACCCAAGGCAGTTGCGTTTAGCGCCATGGCTGATAAGAATTACTATGTTCCAACATATACGATATATTTATTTATTGAATTATGTATATTTATCAAAAATATTATTACCATGTCCAGAGTTGAAGGCCAACCCACAGTTGTCGCCTTGTCGCCCAAGTCGCGCAATTCCAATCTATCTAATTAACATGGTGGCAACACTTCTAACGGTTAAAAGCTGAATAGCATTGTGGCAACTCTATTTAACGGAATTACATTACCATAATTCTGCGAAATTTCTGAGCTGCGCAAATACAATAAAGTTCTTGTGGATCTATATATAAAAATATATATTTAAGAATTAAAAATCCATTGCACGGAAAGTGGTATCTACCAGATACCACATATAACGTATAAGTGAACGTACAGTGAGTGAACTAAATGCAGCCAACTTAAAAATGCAGTGCGGTGCGATTGCGATTCCAAGAAAACGGACTTTATTTGGAAGTTATATAAAAATATGGGTTTTAATATGTAGTGGCGAAGAAGATTTGCAGTTATATTAAAACGATAAATATTTTAGCATTGCTTTAGTTTAGTTTTAAACATTGTCTGTTTGCTTGGAATTTAAATGGTCACTACGCTGCACTTAATTCAATTATTGCACTGCAATATACATATGTACATACATCTATCTGTTTTCCGCTCAATCTTACATCTTTATTGTATGCATTTATAGTACCTACTAGAGGTGGGCGCGGGCCGTGCTTTTTTTTCGTGGCCCGCGGGCTTACACAGGCCCGCAGCGGTCCCGGGCCTTAACATTAAGATTCGTGCGGGCCCGGGCCTTAGCAAAAACGCCCGGCCCGTAAATGCCCGAAATAAGCCTGAAGACAATTTTGATTTGATTGCGTTTTTTTTTTTTCATTGTCATTTTAATTGCTTATCGATACTACTATCGAATTGCTTATACAATATTTTACTTGTTTGCACACCACTAATTCAAAATTGGCGTCCTATTGTGAAATTTATAAAGCTTTGAAATATAAAATATGTCGCGACAAACCATTCTCAGCTTAACAGTAAGCTCTCAAAAACGCTGAAAAAATACGTAAACTTTGCAGATCTAGCACACTTGATTCTCAAATAATGACAGAGTTTAAAACAATGACCCTAAGCGCATTAGAAGTCAGATTTTAACCCTCCTTATAGAGAGATGAATTTCCTCTCAGAGGAAAAAAAAAGTGTTAGCTACGGTAAAAGTAATGCTCTCCGAATTTATAGTAAATAACATAAGCCCAAATAATTCCGAAAATGGAATGTTTGATGAATTTTTAGACTTAAGTTTTGTAAAAAAAGGAAAAGTTAAGAAAAACGCTATAGACATAGAGCTTGACAAATATTTGACATAGTTTGTTCTTCATTAAATACATAATAATATTCAATATACCTTAATAAATATGCACTTAAATATAATATATGTATATATAAATTACATGTCTTTTAAATTTCCTTTTATGTGTAAATAAGTTTCGTGTCGGGCCGGGCCTTGGTGAAAAAGTTTCGTATTCGGCCGGGCCGGGCCTCTAAAAAAAGAGTTTGTTTTCGTGTGGGCCCGGGCCTCAAAATACAGGCCCGTGACCAACTCTAGTACCTACGAATATAAGGTCTGGAGACCATTTCCGAGGGATTGATTTGTGGCAGCACACTTTCAACAATGGATTATGACGTTATATTTGCTCAAATAAATGCAAGTAAGGCCAAACGGAAGTTATCGACTCGAGTGGGGAAAACTCCAAGACTCGATATGCCTTGCTTAAGTGTTTGAAACGTGTAAGTAAAAGCTATTAAAAATGTTAACAGATTTAGTTTTTTTTTTATTTTGATGTCACTAAAGGAGTTGGTAGCTATGCAAATTCGAAATCTAAATTAATGACAAGTATATATTCAACCGACATTTCCATTGAGTCGGCAGACGAAACATCGATTGAAGCCAATTTAAAATGCTTACGCAAAAAGGGCCACAATGGGAATGAGAGTTTGAATCGATCAGTCCTCTTAGTTGACAATTCGACTAGCTCTCGTGCCACGTTATCAAATTGCAACTATGAGGATTGTGAAATTAGCATTCCAGATTTTCAAAATATATTTAATATTTTAACTAAAAAATTCTCTGCTTCGAAAAGTATAGAAGACATTATTCGATAAGCTTACAGTTCTCATAACAATACATTCTTTAAGATGCTTATAATTAATAAATTCATTGTATATTGTAAGGATCCATCTTGCAACAGCTTTCAAATTAATGGGTCATTTTATGACAAGCTGCATTCAAATTACTCATACTAAGAATTTGAGAAAAAAGGCAGTGAAAGGCTGTGAAAAGATTTATGGAAAGATCCTCCATAAAAAACTGTACTGCGTTGGAATATAGACTAACTAAAATTAACAAATTTGGTATGACTCGAGCTTTGGTTGGTAATGACCAGATGACAAATGCGAAATTGACTTATTATAGAAATTTAATTTCAGAATGCAACAGCAAAAACGATTTAAGGATCCTTTTGTTGATGCTTTCGGTATGATTTCGAAAGGGCATTCTCATTTTATTCAGTATTTGTCAACTAAGCTTGAAGTCTTCTTATGTGACAATGAACATATTAATATGTTATTGACCCATATACTCGTAAAACAAGGCGCTTTACATATGGATGCCACAGGAAATGGAGGGCAGCCTTTGCACTTTGTAAAGAAAATAATATTTTTGTATTCATTAGTAGCACATATCCCTAAGCACTGTATAGTATTTCCCGTAGCACATGCAATACTTTTAAATTATACATCGTATGACATTGGGAGAGTTTTGTGTGAGCTACGTGAGTCTTGTTTAAGAAATCTAATAAAATTACCCATCTGCAACAGAATAACATAATAACGGATGTCAGCTTCGCTATTATTGGGGCAATTTTAAAATAATTTAATATAGATATTGTGACTTACATCGAAATTTGTTTTAATTATGTCTACAAAATTAACTCTAAATTTTCCAATGTTTGTGTTCAATTCTGTACAATTAAAATACTGTAAAATCATATCGATATTTGAGACAGTTGGCATATATAACATTGAGCAAAGAACGTCTTTAAGAAATTGTTTGGGAAAATGGTTCAAAAATCTTGCAATCATTCTTCTTTCTCCAGCTAATATAATAGTTAATGACGATATAACATAGTATTTCATCAAAAATAGTCAAAATTCTTGTAATATTAATGAAAATTTCATGGCTCAAACAGCATTAAATGAAAATGTAGTATCCAACCCTACGTTTGATTCTGTTTGAAAACATTTATTTGGAAGTATGTGATAGTTTAGGTGGGTACAACAACAAAACATTTGGTTCCAATATTTACCATTGTCCGAAAATGGTTAAGTTAATTTTATAAAAATATATTGTATATGATACCTTCTGGACTAATATTATTGGGATATATGTTGATTCCTTTTATAAAAGGCCAAGCAATAGATCAATTGAATCATTCTTCAAAGTAATTAAGCACAGTGTTATAAAAGCTAATAATAAGAAGGGATTGAAGAAATTGGGCAGCTTTATTGGGGAAATGGAGGAATGGTCCAATTCCATTATAAAGTAAGTTAGTTTAACTTTTAATTCCTTTAAATAACAAATTAACAAAAATAGATAAAATTAGACGTAAAATGAAGTATAGCAATATTAACCTCCATAAAAGATTTGATGAAATGGCTGATAAACGAAAGCTATCAAAGCATGAAGCAAGCTTGCAAAATACAGCTTTGAAGAGGCTTAAATTGGGAATGTTCCAAAACGATTTTTTTAATTTGGAAAAATTCCAAGAAGCCTTCGACTCTAACGTCGAAGTAGACTTGGATTGTACGAGTTTTGAACATGCCCCTTCGAAGTTAGCCATTTCAACAAAACTTGATATGGAAGATAATTTAAAGCAACTACAACTAATAATTTTAAATTTTGAGTCTCTTTTCAGGGAAGTTTATGGCAACAGGGACAGGCTGTCTAACAAACTTTATTGTTGATGGTTAATTTGCATTAATTTATTTGCCATGACAAGAGGACAACTTTTGTTTCAAAAATGAAAATTTGCTTAACAATTATCTGAAATCCCCTAAATTTCAATTATTAACTATTCCACATTGCAAAATAAGCAAAGAAATTAAATTTTAGATCCCTTCGGAATTTCAAAAGAAACGTTAATTGTTGAAAATGATTACATAAATTTATTCAAACGTATTGAGCCCAGCTCAATATATACCATTGAAAAATCGCAAGTTGTTACGATTGAAATTAAACTAAAATAAATGAAAACGAGAACGAAAGAAACGAAAGACAATTGGATTTCAGTTTATAATTAAAAATTCGATGCTCAGTTCATTATTACTTAAGCCTAGCTTAACTAAGGTGGCGAAGTGAGGCGAATTCGCTCACAGCGAATCACCATCACTAAAATACCTTATGATACGCAATTCGATAGCTACATAGCGACATTTTTATTCTGCAATACGTAGAAAGATTTTTAGCAAACAATTTGCTAACTAATTTAAAATCTGATTTATTTACAAGCGAATTGTTTGACTAACTTCTGAACTGTGGAGATTCTCTAGATGGGGTTTGCTGTGTTAAGTCTGAACCACCTTCTGAATCTCAATGTGTTTTTTGTAATCGATCAAATATTGCAAAATATCGCATTGGAGTGATTCATAAAAGTACATTATTTGCAAATCATGTCAAATCTTCGATCCGTAAATGTCTGTCTATTTACATTTCATCCGTGCGCCCGAATGTTAACTGTTAAATAATTATTCATTTAATCTAATATTTTTAATTTCATTTCAGAAACTGGTGAAACAAGCTTTTGACTGGTGCTGGTGTAGACCACTTGAATGTACTGTGTACGTCAACGTCCAACATGTCATCTCCGGCTTACCATGATTCGACTTTGTGCTCGTATGGACCACATGAACGCACTATGTACGTCAACGTCCTATGTTTTAAATATATGAATGATGCCTATTTCCGCATCAAGTCCCACGACGTTTGGGATACAAATTATTTCTTTCAATCTACATCTTCACAGCGACGCCATCCTTCTTGCTGCGCAAGAAACCCCGTGACTCCTTTAAAAATGTTTTTCTTATTTGTCACAAATTACAATAAAATAATTAGATGTTTAATAGTCAATGCACTGATTATATATGTTTGTTACTCTTTTATTGTTGAAATTTAAATTAATTAAAATACACCTTTTAAAAAAAATTAAGCTTCATGGCTAAGTTTACAATTTTTACATTTAACAATTAAAAAGCATCACACTACCGATAGCACTATCGACACTACCGATGATTTGAGAAAAATAATCGCTCGCTATCGATGGCGCCGACTATCGACAGTTCTCCACCTCTAGTTGCCACCATGTTAATGTGACAATTTCAGCAATTATCACACAAATTGGATTGTCTCGAAAACGGCTCTAACGATTTTGATAAAACCAAAAGCAAAATATTGCATAGATTGGAATTGCGCGACTTGGGCGACAAGGTGCAAAAAATGGGGAATATATACATGTTATGTTACAATTCAACTGTTTGGTTGGCCTTCAACTCTGGACATGGTAATAATATTTTTGATAAATATACATAATTCAATAAATAAATATATATGTTGGAACATAGTAATTCTTATCAGCCATGGCGCTAAACGCAACTGCCTTGGGTCGCACGCTTGTTCGTTTATTTATGCCTACTACTGAATCTCATTCGGCGACAGCGGCACCACGCTGTCGCCCCGCTATAACGGTACTTCTCAAAGCGAAATGCCCGAATTGCATATACCCACACTCACATACATTACATTCATACATTCTCAGTATGCTCCGACATATATGTAAAGCAGAATGAGATCAGCAGGCAAGAACCGTTACGGCAGCGCAGAAAAGAAGCCGATCATCAGCGGTCGTCTCGCCAAAAATTCAGTCTTTGATCGCCGTTTGCCTTTATTTTTGTTATTTTTCCGTTAAAATTACTTTGATTAAATTATCACTTTAATTATATTCGCGAAATCATTGTAAACACACCAACACTAAGGTGAACCATTATAATATTACTTCTTTACAAATATATGTCGGAATGTCGGTACTATTCATCTCCATTTCCAACGCAGCGAGTTTCGGCGTGCACTTTCTGAAGATCTGTATTCAAAGAACTTGAATCTATTCTGCATTTCTTATGTCTCCCACCGAACCACACTTGACGACAGCGGCGCCGCGTTGCAACTATTCTTTTCCCAGCTGCAAGACTCAGCCAGCCAATCACATCTCTTGCTAACTGTAAATGACCATCTGGCACGTACCAGTACTACGCATCAACAATTAATGCTAAGCTACACTTCTGACGAAATCACTATCATGACGATATACCAATACGCACCGACACGAAATACCAATACCCTTTATTCTCAGAATATTTCTTTGAATATGCATCTTTATAGTTTAATATAGTTTGACACGAAAACAACTTGCACTTAAGATTTAAATTTCGTGCCTAACTCCGTTCGCATTAACTAACACTTTATTAGTTCCGTAATGGTTCCGGTTGCTTGAGAAACCTGCAAAATGAACTAGTATAGGTGGGTTGACATAATGTCAATTATTTAAAAAACTACTCAAAGAAATTAGACCAAAATATTGTATACGTTCTTTAGATATGTATGTACCAATAGGAAAGGCGCCCCTTGACTGACAAAAAGGTTGACATAAGTTATGGCCATTTATGGGCAACACTGCTTCTTTTGGGATGTTTTTGCATGGGTCTGGAAGTCTGGTCTCTACCGATTTTGATGATACTTTGGGAATATATTTTTAAGAGAATGCCTTTTAACTTGTCACTAGCCGTTTTGGGCGACAACTCTTCAAATCAAAGATGTTACTACCTCAATTTTTCAAATGGGTAATTCAGGTATACATTCTGCATGGAATCTTACATACGGACGAGCTTATATGCATGTGACAGCTTGGCATGGGCAGCAGTGATCGCTCTCAGTCTCTCTCTCTCTCTGTTTTCTCTCTAATACACAAGATACATAACTATTGCGGCTCTCTTGTGAGTGTCGCTGAGGTCTAAGCAAACTGACTGCGGGAGTTACAGTCTGTGGCCGAGTAAGAGTAGTATTACTCGAGAAATTCAGAAAATCAAAACGAGATGTTCACTTTCGTAGTATTACTCGAGAAATTCAGAAAATCAAAACGAGATGTTCACTTTCGAGATCAAAATAGAACTGCCCTTATATTCTAAAATGAGTACGAACGTGTGTTGTTCGTCGTAGTCGCCTACTGGCGTTTTGAGTCAGCTTGAATTATTCGTATGTAGCCGGGAAGAGGGACGTGTTAACTCGCGCAGCAAAATTCATTCTAAGACCAATCTTGACATTATGGCAACTGTTCTCTGCCACATTTGTAACGTCAAACCATTTGTCAAATAAATAAATATAAGAAATTGGGCGAAGCTTCAAATGTACGACAGACTAACAGAAAACGGAAGACCAAAGTTAGTCTGCTCATATGCAAATTCAAAACGTTGCCTCTTAAAACACTTAATGCTGAGGCTTCGCTGTGGAATAAGACGGTATCCGTCACCATAAGAGAATTGAAAATACGGAGGCGTTTAATTGAGGCAGATATGAAAACATATATTGCGAAACCAATACCATTCATTAGCTCAAAAAACAAACAGAAGTGTTTGAATTTCGTTTTGACGCAATGTCCTATGGACGGATAAAACAACAAACTCGTGGTAAGCCACATGACGATACAAAGACTTAAGAAAAAAACCCGGTAATTATTGAAGTAAGCCAAGAATCTTAAGTAGCCAACTTGGTGGACAATTGCACCACAGCAAGCGATTATTAATTTAAATGTCAGTGCGTAGACAGTTCGTAGTCTCAACAACTTAGAAAGACTGCAGTGAGCACAAACTAGGCATGTGGCGTTACCAAAAGTTGCAGCCAGAAACGTGCTAAGCGTCATTCTGGAGGCATTCAAGCGACCCTCAGCCTGCACTCCATCACCCTCTTAGCTGTGTCGCGGAATAAAGTCTACGGGTGGGTCTCCCTGACTCCCAAGCGCTGCTAGAGTGACTTGGGAAGCATTGGGCATTGAGTTGGATCGAGATTCCTCGAGTCCAGGTATACAGCAAATATGAAAGACAGCACTGAAAGTTATTGAGCCAAGTTATATGGCGAACCTAAAAGATAACACATTCCTCCCTATCCAATTTGATGTCTCAGCTGTGACCTTATTTTTTATTCAAATAAAGATCAGCAGGAAAATAATATTATTTAAAGACGTTCGTCATTTTATGGAGCAGCAAGAGGATAAGGAAATTCCGCTTTCATTGGTGGAATAACGTATTCGAGGTATTTTCGAAAGACAATTTGCTTTATAGCGTTAATAAATTGGGCATCGAATTGGGACTGAATTGGAAATTTTAGCAGAACAATGAACTGGTTGTATGTGGTGCAGGAATAACAATCGCCGGATCTCAATCCTATCTATAGAACACGTCTTGCATTTGCTTTCAAGGAAATTTGGAAAGCACCAAGAAATCCGTAAAAAAACAATAGAAGAGGAATAGGACAATATTAGCAGAGTGAAGACTTCAAATTTGGTCGCAAGCATGCGTAGGCACTTGAAAGCCATTATTAATGCCAAAGAAGGTGCAACAAAATATAAGGTATTTTTACATGATTCTTCCCCCTCCTTCGAGTAAAAGAACATAATAATTTTACAGTCCCATTCAAACAATCTAACACCCAATCCAGAAGACCACAATTTGTCTTTCGTCACTTGCCACTTTACGACATGTTACTTGAAGTGACTAGGAAGTGACTACTAGATGAAACAGTGCATAAGAAATGATAAAAATAATGTTAAGAATACATGAATAAGTCACAAGGACATTGGTAAAATTGCGAAATGCTCCTTCACCGTTCACAGTTGAAGAACTCGACATATTAAGTGACCTGTCAGATTTGCTGTCACATTTTCATGAAGCGACTTTATCGGTGTCTACTAACACAAAAGGTTCTGTGCCACTGACCATTCCTGTTATTATCGAGATTCATCATAAAATGAATCAATTAAATTCAACTTTAAAACGTAGGAAGGAGTAAGTTTATTAAGACAAGGTTAGTCGAAAGACTGGATAATTTTGAAACGCGCATAATTCCTCGCATAGCTACTCTCATCGATCCTCGCTTGGAATAGGAAAACATTCCCAATACTCGTAACAGCGACCCCTCGAAGTATTGGGAGTATATTTTTTACAGATAACTGATGACAACGCCCTGAAATTGGTTGCCAAAAAATATTTCTGTATTCAAGCCTCGCCTTGCCATTGAGCCAAGTTATATGGCAAACTTGAAAGGGACCACGCATTAAGTCGAGCTACTTAACGAATTTGGAAAGAAGCCCACGATTTCTCGAGCCAAGCTACATGGCAAATTTGAAAGGCAGCACATGCTTTACCACGTCAGTGATTTGTCGTTCGTGGGACATTTCTTCGTCACAGGACTTTCCTCCTATTGGACAGCCAGCAGAAGTCGTAGCTTTGACCTTATTAAACTAAACAGGGCTAAACATTGCCGGTTATGATGGTCATGACTTCCGAGGCCTCGACGGAAGCTGCACACTTCGAAATAAATAAAAATCACTTGGAATATCGCTAACGAATACCTACACCAACTTGAAAGGCTTTGCAAAAATGTATGTTCAACGATGAAAATTCAAACAATTTGAATCCGTTGGATTATAAAACATATGGCGAACGCCCAAGAAAGAGCTGCAGGAAAATAATATTTTAAAAACCATAAGGCATTGCAATTTTAATGGTGTGAAAGTGAATAGAGTGGGAAATTTAGTTTTCATAGATGAAAAAGATTGATTAGAGGGAAAGACAAATTTGCTTCATAGCTAGAAAGCGCTCCACAATCGGCATATCTCAATCCAATAACACAAGTCTGCCATTTCTTAAAAAGCCAATTCGAAAACCCCAAAAAGTATGAAAACTTAGAAAGTCAGTTCTTAAAATGTAAATTCGCGAGTGTAAAACCCTCGTTTATAAATGTAATCTGAAAAATTTATTGGAATGCATTTCAGATCTACAAAAGGCAAACAATGGACCCGCTAGTTCCAGGGAAAAACGGCTTTTCCGATGCCTTGAAATTAAAAAAAAAAAAAAAAAACGGAAAATAAAGTGCCAACTGCATTGTGCAACTTCAGAACACACAAGAAAACAATAATCTGACAGCATCTAAAACGACTACACTCAACACAAATAGAGTGTCAAAGCCACAAAGAGGGTGCGATGTTGACTAAAAAACATACTTAGAGCGGCAAAAGTATTTCAATAAAGATTCGCAGGGAAAACTGGATATTGATAAACTAATATGTCGGAAGGTGTCAACCGATATACAGTCATACAGTATAGTTACAGATACTGCTTTAAAAATCCTGTTAATTATTTGGAGCCTTGGTTCTAAATACCAAGCAAAACATGAGGAAGTAAAGTGCAATCTTTTGAATACAACTAAGGATGTCAGACATGTTGCATTAATAGCCGATTTATGGCTGTAGCCTGTCACTTCATTGCTGATGACTTTACCGTGAAATCAGCGTTGTTATCTACACGGCAACTTTTGAGTCAAACAAACCATTCCGCCTCAAATATAACTGAAACGCTGAATGGGAGCTGGACTCTAAAATCACAGCTGTTATCACTGACAACGCTGCAAACATTAGAAATGCGTGTGATTTTTTGGAATAAACTGTAATATACCATGTACCATTTGACAAAATAAAATTTAAAACAAACATATGTAAAATTGTAATCGCCTAAATTTACTTATAATTAAAATAATAATACATGAAACCCAGCGAATACTAAAATTCAGCCAATGTAGAAGAGATCACATTAAATGACATTCATATCAATTCATTCGAAAAGCAGCAGTTCAGTTCTGTTGTTGGAATAGGCATGCACACGCACACATACAAGCAAACCTGTATGTGTGTAAGCATGCGTACGAAGACGCTAGAAGACTAATGCTTGTTGTTGCGCCGGCAACAGAAGTGTCAAACTTCTTTCGCTTACACCAAAGCTACATTTTATCCGATTTGAACCATATGTTAGATTTCGGTTAATATGATAAATATCTACACTTGCACTTTAAATTAACTTTCTAGCTCAAAGGATTCCAAAGTCGCTTGCGGTTTGTAGGCAAGGGGAAGGGCGAGGGAGGAAAAAAACATAAACTTGATCTGCGTAGTTGCATATTACACCTACATCCTAAGTTTGGTTACACTAGCTCTTACTATCTCTGAGATCTAGGTGTTCATACGGACAGACGGACGGACGGACGGACAGACAGACGGACATGGCTAAATCGATATTATTTTCGATTCTGATTATTTTGATTGTAACAACATATGGTCTGCGATGTCTCCTTCAAACTGTTACATACATTGAAACGAACTTAATATACTTATAGGTACATGGTATAACAATAATCAAAGCATCGATTTGAACCAGCGCTCCTTCTGGTCATTGCCTTAAAAATATTTAATCTAGAAGCATTCGATTTAAATTTCATGTATTAAATCAAAAATTAAATAATTATTTTGATTTATTCATTTAATTGTCCAAATGTCTAGTTTTTATTTGAAATGAAACCATTTGAAGATTTTGAAAGTATTAATTACGGAGTATGTATACAACTGATAATATATATATATATATATATATATATAAATCACTAAAAGTTTCACATAGACCACTATAATGGCTGTAGAATACGACGGAGGAGTTGCACTAGCCGCTGATTCGAGGACTACAAGTCAAAGCTTTGTGGTCAATCGTGTAGCTGATAAACTTACCAAGGTCACCGATAAGATTTATTGTTGTTGCAGCGGTTCTGTATCGCAAGGGCAACAGTTGAGTCAGATGATGTCCAACAAGTTTTATTCTTTGAGTATAACTATGGGCGACTCATTGCTTGTCCAAATGGCGGCCTCTGCTTTTCGCCAGAGAGTCTACTTAGATCGTTCTTTTAATCAGACCAGTGTCATTGTAGCTGGCTGGGATAAATTTTGTGGTGGCCAAGTTTATGTTATTACCGCTTCAGGACTAATGGTGCGACTACGTGCCGCAGCTTCTGGATCTGGAGCTTCCGTAATTCGTTCATATTTGCTGGCTAAGCATCGCAATAATATAAAATTGAATAATGCTATAGACCTGCTTAAAAATGCTATAGAAATTGCCATTTCACAAGATCCTCATTCGGGGGGCGTGGTCCGGATTGGGGTCATCAATAAGAATGGATTGATCATATGCCGCAACATTCCAATCAATAACGAAATGTTTCAGGTATCAAGCAATATGCTGTGGAATTTAGAATTCGATCCAGAATAAATAGATAACGATTTGGCAATCTTTGGATATTTATTTTAAGTGCTCAATGGTACTTGCAATATAAGCGCCGTTATTGATACATTGCTGTCACATGGATTGCACATCATTTTTTCAATTTTGACGAAATTCCGTCCCATGTGAATTTAAAACATTTTCGAACACATACAAAATTTCATATATATGTATATACTTTTCAGCTACTTTACGGGCTACGCAATCAATATTTTCTGCATTTTAAGCACGGTAAGTAAGAATTTGATATTTTAGAGTGCTTGCATCTCTTTTCCCCTTTCAATCCATATGAAAATATTTTTGATCATAACGTTTTTCATCTACATTGTGAAATTTTCTCAACTGTTACCGCTAGTCTGTGGAATTCCTAACAATCTGAGGACAATCAATCTCGATGACTTTTTCCTTTTTTGTCTAATCTAAACACTTTCGACTTTTGCAATTCGGGACAGATTGTCGGGGCAGACAGGGACAGATAAACGGTTAAATAGCAATGTGAGCCAATGTGCAATAGCTGTACATAAACTTAACCTTATAGTTTAGAGTTTTTCGGATTTCTTTTTATGTACTACAATCTCTCAAGGGATACGTGTATTAATTTGTTAAGGATCTGTCAACTCGTTCGATAGTTAAAGCATTTTGGGTGAATAAGCTATTGTTATCGATGAATTCTAGTACTTCCTCGTCCCTTAAGTTTTCATGGTTGATCTTTATTATTCTATATGCGATCCATGCAATTTTTTTCTCTTTAACTGGCAAGACATCTGTTGACGGTTTTAGTTAAAAGTAAAATTTTCATTAAAATTATTTTAAAATATTTTCAAAAATTATTGCAAAACTTCACTGGTAAATTTTCTATTAAGTCAGTTCACTTTAAATATATTATTTCTTCCTTTAAATTTTAGGTTTTGTTCCAGAAAATTTGTCTGTACGTTCCAGTCATCTCTTCCAACTATACTAATTTGGAGGACAATTTTTGTATAATCAATAGTGGGCAATTCTGATGTAATTACAATTGCTTATGGCAAAATAACGCAACGGTACATTTGAACATATAAAATATTTTTGGCAACATATTTTCAATATTTTCATGCGTTGATGATTTAAAAGTTACTATTTCCACCTGTGTTTTCTTCAAGAACTAAATGTAATAAATGTACAAGAGTTAAATAAGCCAACCATTTTACTTACGGATACAATTTACTATACTGTACTATACTATACTATCTGATTAAGAAAGTCTACCTTTCCTTTCCTTTCCTTGCAATATACATAAAGGCAGTAAACAAGCTAATTTGTAAAGTATTTCTACTACTACTACCACTACTACTTATCCACGGTTGATCAAAATCGAAAAAGCATCCAGCGCTTGGTATCGATTCAAACCGCAGTTTTGAATTTTGTCTAATTTTATAGCTCACTGTTCAACTGCGGACCTTAACTGTTTTACGCACAATAGATGCATAATATCTGAGATTGTGGAATGGAATCATTCAATTTGACCGTTAACTGTACTTTTACGTGGAGGTGCTGCAAATATTTCTTCGGGATCATTGTAAACTTGTCGAGATCATAGTTTTGCCAGCAAACGTCATGAACATTGAAGTATGCTTTACGGATGAATATTTGTTTTCTGAACACATTAATTGGGACTACCACTCCAACTACTCATTGAGTGGAAGGGGTTAATGATCGGTAAATTATTACTCATTTTGGGTCTGCCGTAAATATAGATTCTTAACTTCTTGAGGGTCCACACTATGGCTAACATTTATTTCTCAATAGCAACTTAATTTTCCTCTGACTGCGGCAGTGGTCGGGATATAAATGAAATTGGTTGAGTTTTCTGGATTGAGATGCGACCTATTTAATGCAAGTGAATTTCCATATTGAAGTCACGATGTTTTAAAATTACGTCATATGACAGTAGTAATTTTTTTTTTTTTTTTATTTTTAAGTGCTTGAATTGCCTCCTGATTAAAGATGACTATTTTAGACTTTTTTTTCTTCTTCGCCTCTCAGCATATAGGTTAGGGGCTTAGCGAGTCACAATCTCTATATATAAAAATGCTCTGTACGTAAGTTATGAACCGTTTGATCCCAAATTTTGACATCACATGTGTTGAGGTCCCAAATAAGTTTTTATCTACTCAGCACTCGCCTAAATTGCCAAGTACAAAAGAAAAGAGAAAAAACGACAAAAAGAAATGATTACACTTTGAAAGGGCAATACATTATCATTAAACATTATGATCATGATTATGATCATCAGATATGACAGTTTTTGGTGTTCATCCGGAAAATAGTGACAAAAATGCGGAGAGAGTTATCGATGAAAATGCATTCACCTGATACAACTCTGACAGCTTTCTTCAAATTATGTCAGGAAAATGCTTTCGCCAGAACACTAATGTGTTCTGAAGTGTCGTCCTATTTCCAAGTGGTCAATAATTTCAGCCCAGAAGTCATCTCCGAAACCTGATCACTGATCAGTAGCTATGGAGTAAATATTATTTTTCCCATAATACAGCTTAACAACAACATCAAGGTGGATTTTGCGGGACTGACATTCCCAATGGAAATTAAAAAAAGTCAAATATTTTGCTGAGCAAAACCACCACATCAGCATCAATGTATTTGGATTTTATGAGGAGACTAATAAAGTGTATTGACCACTTTATTGTGCTGGTGTTGAGAAGAAGCTTCACATTAATCTAATGTTCATCGATGGACCGACAGCAGCTGCTCACGGATACAATGTGTGGATAAAAACATGTCAGCGTAAGTTAAAAATTTAAATATATACGCGAACACATAAACCAAATAGCTAACGCGATGTTGATTTATCAACCAATGCCTGTGATAATCAACCAGCGAGGAGAGGGCACATCGACATGTCGAAAGATGTAGCAAAATTGTTATGAAGCCCCCAGCCCGGATGCAGGAGAAATTTATTTTAACAACAAACGTCGCGAACTAGAGGTGGTATATGAGGTGGTAGGGAAGTTGTGTTTCCCTACGAATATTTAGATTCGTTGAAGAGGCTAGAATAAACTTGTCTCCCACGAAGGAGCAAGTTCTATAGCCATTTATCGGAATCTGAATATTCTGAGGCAGACTACCTTCATGCCTGTCAAGTGTGGATCATTTAAAGGGTAAAACACTTTGGGACTACTGATGTTTTATTTTTAACAGACGTTTTTCAAAACTTAAGGGCAATTTGCTCAAGCATTTAGCAGTTTGATCCTGCCCACTATTACACAACACCTGGTCGGTCTTGGGATGCAATGTTAAAAACTACAGAGATTCGCCTCGAATTGCTCACTGATATATACATGATTAGATTTATTCAGTGTGAAATTCAAGGCGAATTAGTACAATGTAGTCATAGATATACAAAGGCAAACCACAAGTACCTTAAAAATTATGATTCTACTACTACTACAACTACCTGATGGTAGTGGAGAACCGGAGAAAGTCAAGACATTTTTTTTTTTAAGATTTCCATTTGGTACTCGTATTTCTATCTTTATTGTACAAAAAGTAATATTTGTTTATCAACAGTGGAATGTGATACGTATTCTCCTACCAATGTTGGAGGATATATGTTATGTTAAGCTAATCATATTTTTACATTTGTTGAGTACTCGTCGTGAGGTATCGGGTCGTTCAACATATGAAAAAGCTCAAAGAATTTGTTTTTTTTTTGTGTAAGAGTTATTATTATCTAAGAATCAAATTTGTAGGTGTAATTTGTTTTTATCTGTTTCTGCCGTTTACTTCATTTACGATGATGTTTTTGTCGAATGGTGTATCTATGTTTTAATGGTTTAATAGGCGCTGCGTGTGTTTAGAGCTAGACTGTCGAATGGTCTCAAATACCGATTTGATTGCAAGGTCTTGGTGGATGTCTTCATTTGTAATATACCACTCTGCTTTAGTTATTGTAGAATTGTTCATTGTGTTCTTTGTATTAGGTTAAAATTTGTCTTACTGGCTGTTCCCAAAATGTCAATTCCGTATTTCCAGATCGGTGCTATGATAGCGTTGTATAGAGTATTTTTATTTTGGATTGTCAGGTTTGACTGCTTTCCTAGTAGCCAGCTAAGTTGTCTGCATTTTTCTCCTATTTGACCCCTTTTTAAGATATATTGTTTCCATATCACTTTTGCGTCAATAGTAATTCCTAGGTATTTTGCACAGTTTTATTTTTATTTGTTTTCTTTTTATGTCGAGCGGAGACTTAGAAGTATCTCTAGTTGTATAAGTTACTTGTGATTTGTCTTTATTTATTTCTGTTCCCCATTTGTTAAACCATACTGTTGTATCATTTATTATTTGTTGTAAGTCTTTAGTAGCTATTAGTTCATAAGGACAGTATCGTCTGCAAATGTTGCAATCATCGAGTCAGATATACTAGGGTCTGGAATGTCCGCTTTGAATATCAGGTATAATAGGGGTCCAATGGCGCTGCCTTGTGGTACGCCAGCTTGTAGAGTAGACCCTTATGCCAAACCTTATCAAAAGCTTTCGCTACGTCAAGATATACCGATATGCAGAACTTTTTTTTATCGATGTCATTATTTATTTTGTTAGTCTCCCTATGTATTTGTTGAATAGTCGACGAAATCCATATTGGTGGTTTGGAATGACTTTTTTTGCGGCAGTATGGGTTCAAGTCTATCAAACAAAAGTTTTTCCAACATTTTCGATAATATGAACTTGTAGGAACTTGCCTTTGTGACATCTTTATTTGGCTTGGGCATTGCTATTATTTGCGCTACATTCCAGGTAGCTAGAACGTATTTCAGTCTGAAGGTCGCGTTGAATAAATTTCTTATATATTCAATGGCAATGTCGGGTAGTTCTTTGAGTAGTTTTCCACTTATTAGGCCATATCCAGGAGATTTTTTGTTTTTTAATAAAGTGATGTGCTCCTTAATTTGTAGTATGTTAGTCAGTTTTATATTGCTGTTTGTCTTTATTTCAGAAATTATTTGCTCATTCTCAGTTAAAGTGAGGTCGATAACATCACTTCGATCGTCCATATTGTTTGTGAAAATATATTTAGAATGATCTGCTAGTGTATTTGCTTTCTCTTTTTTTTTTTGCTTTGCAAAAATGAAAATTTGGATTGTGGCTCATTTGACGTTGGTACTGGTGGTGTTGGTTGACGCCTTGGAGTTGCGGACTTTACCGAAAGCAGTGCTTTGGTAAAGTCCGCAGCTTTGGCTGCATGATCTACATGTGAGCATCGGAGAAACCCATTTTTTTTTGAGGCGAGGATCGATGAGAGTAGCTATGCGAGGAATTATGCGCGTTTCAAAATTATCCAGTCTTTCGACTAACCTTGTCTTAATAAACTTATATATTAATATTCTTCCTACGTTTTAAAGTTGAATTTAATTGATTCATTTTATGATGAATCTCGATAATAACAGGAATGGTCAGTGGCACAGAACCTTTTGTGTTAGTAGACACCGATAAAGTCGCTTCATGAAAATGTGACAGCAAATCTGACAGGTCACTTAATATGTCGAGTTCTTCAACTGTGAACGGTGAAGGAGCATTTCGCAATTTTACCAATGTCCTTGTGACATATTCATGTATTCTTAACATTATTTTTATCATTTCTTATGCACTGTTTCATCTAGTAGTCACTTCCTAGTCACTTCAAGTAACATGTCGTAAAGTGGCAAGTGACGAAAGACAAATTGTGGTCTTCTGGATTGGGTGTTAGATTGTTTGAATGGGACTGTAAAATTACTATGTTCTTTTACTCGAAGGAGGGGGAAGAATCATGTAAAAATACCTTATATTTTGTTGCACCTTCTTTGGCATTAATAATGGCTTTCAAGTGCCTACGCATGCTTGCGACCAAATTTGAAGTCTTCACTCTGCTAATATTGTCCTATTCCTCTTCTATTGTTTTTTTACGGATTTCTTGGTGCTTTCCAAATTTCCTTGAAAGCAAATGCAAGACGTGTTCTATAGATAGGATTGAGATCCGGCGATTGTTATTCCTGCACCACATACAACCAGTTCATTGTTCTGCTAAAATTTCCAATTCAGTCCCAATTCGATGCCCAATTTATTAACGCTATAAAGCAAATTGTCTTTCGAAAATACCTCGAATACGTTATTCCACCAATGAAAGCGGAATTTCCTTATCCTCTTGCTGCTCCACACAATGAGAAACGTCTTTAAATAATATTATTTTCCTGCTGATCTTTATTTAAATAAAAAAAAAGGTCGAAGAAACGCAACACAACGAGAAGATTCCTTGATTTGGTGAAGTGTTAGGGAGGAATGTGTTTTCTTTTAGGTACTTGGATCTATAACTTTCAGTGCTGTCTTTCATATTTGCCGTATACCTGGACTCGAGGAATCTCGATCCAACTCAATGCCCAATGCTTCCCAAGTCACTCCAGCAGCGCTTGGGAGTCAGGCCCACCCGTAGACTTTATTCCGCGACACAGCTAAGAGGGTGATGGAGTGCAGGCTGAGGGTCGCTTGAATGCCTCCAGAATGACGCTTAGCACGTTTCTGGCTGCAACTTTTGGTAACGCCACATGCCAAGTTTGTGCTCACTGCAGTCTTTCTAAGTTGTTGAGACTACGAACTGTCTACGCACTGACATTTAAATTAATAATCGCTTGCTGTGGTGCAATTGTCCACCAAGTTGGCTACTTAAGATTCTTGGCTTACTTCAATAATTACCGGGTTTTTTTCTTAAGTCTTTGTATCGTCATGTGGCTTACCACGAGTTTGTTGTTTTATCCGTTCATAGGACATTGCGTCAAAACGAAATTCAAACACTTCTGTTTGCTTTTGAGCTAATGAATGGTATTGGTTTCGCAATATATAAAAATTGTAAACTTAGCCATGAAGCTTGATTTTTTAAAAAGGTGTATTTTAATTAATTTAAATTTCAAAAATAAAAGAGTAACAAACATATATAATCAGTGCATTAACTATTAAACATCTTATTATTTTATTGCAATTTGTGACAAATATATATAAAATATTTTTATATATATATATATACATAAAAATATTTTTAAAGGAGTCACGGGGTTTCTTGCGCAGCAAGAAGGATGGCGTCGCTGTGAAGATGTAGATTGAAAGAAATAATTTGTATCCCAAACGTCGTGGGACTTGATGCGGAAATAGGCATCATTCATATATTTAAAACATAGGACGTTGACGTACATAGTGCGTTCATGTGGTCCATACGAGCACAAAGTCGAATCATGGTAAGCCGGAGATGACATGTTGGACGTTGACGTACACAGTACATTCAAGTGGTCTACACCAGCACCAGTCAAAAGCTTGTTTCACCAGTTTCTGAAATGAAATTAAAAATATTAGATTAAATGAATAATTATTTAACAGTTAACATTCGGGCGCACGGATGAAATGTAAATAGACAGACATTTACGGATCGAAGATTTGACATGATTTGCAAATAATGTACTTTTATGAATCACTCTAATGCGATATTTTGCAATATTTGATCGATTACAAAAAACACATTGAGATTCAGAAGGTGGTTCAGACTTAACACAGCAAACCCCATCTAGAGAATCTCCACAGTTCAGAAGTTAGTCAAACAATTCGCTTGTAAATAAATCAGATTTTAAATTAGTTAGCAAATTGTTTGCTAAAAATCTTTCTACGTATTGCAGAATAAAAATGTCGCTATGTAGCTATCGAATTGCGTATCATAAGGTATTTTAGTGATGGTGATTCGCTGTGAGCGAATTCGCCTCACTTCGCCACCTTAGTTAAGCTAGGCTTAAGTAATAATGAACTGAGCATCGAATTTTTAATTATAAACTGAAATCCAATTGTCTTTCGTTTCTTTCGTTCTCGTTTTCATTTATTTTAGTTTAATTTCAATCGTAACAACTTGCGATTTTTCAATGGTATATATTGAGCTGGGCTCAATACGTTTGAATAAATTTATGTAATCATTTTCAACAATTAACGTTTCTTTTGAAATTCCGAAGGGATCTAAAATTTAATTTCTTTGCTTATTTTGCAATGTGGAATAGTTAATAATTGAAATTTAGGGGATTTCAGATAATTGTTAAGCAAATTTTCATTTTTGAAACAAAAGTTGTCCTCTTGTCATGGCAAATAAATTAATGCAAATTAACCATCAACAATAAAGTTTGTTAGACAGCCTGTCCCTGTTGCCATAAACTTCCCTGAAAAGAGACTCAAAATTTAAAATTATTAGTTGTAGTTGCTTTAAATTATCTTCCATATCAAGTTTTGTTGAAATGGCTAACTTCGAAGGGGCATGTTCAAAACTCGTACAATCCAAGTCTACTTCGACGTTAGAGTCGAAGGCTTCTTGGAATTTTTCCAAATTAAAAAAATCGTTTTGGAACATTCCCAATTTAAGCCTCTTCAAAGCTGTATTTTGCAAGCTTGCTTCATGCTTTGATAGCTTTCGTTTATCAGCCATTTCATCAAATCTTTTATGGAGGTTAATATTGCTATACTTCATTTTACGTCTAATTTTATCTATTTTTGTTAATTTGTTATTTAAAGGAATTAAAAGTTAAACTAACTTACTTTATAATGGAATTGGACCATTCCTCCATTTCCCCAATAAAGCTGCCCAATTTCTTCAATCCCTTCTTATTATTAGCTTTTATAACACTGTGCTTAATTACTTTGAAGAATGATTCAAATGATCTATTGCTTGGCCTTTTATAAAAGGAATCAACATATATCCCAATAGTATTAGTCCAGAAGGCAACATATACAATATATTTTTATAAAATTAACTTAAGCATTTTCGGACAATGGTAAAAATTGTCTTCAGGCTTATTGCATCCATATGAAAAGTGCCTTGTTTTAAATGGGTCAATAACATATTAATATGTTCATTGTCACATAAGAACACTTCAAGCTAAGTTGACAAATACTGAATAGAATGAGAATGCCCTTTAGAAATCATACAGAAAGCATCAGCAAAAGGATCCTTATCGAAATTATTTTTGCTGTTGCCTTCCGAAATTAAATTTCTATAATAAGTCAATTTCGCATTTGTCATCTGGTCATTAGCAACCAAAGCTCGAGTCATACCAAATTTGTTAATTTTAGTTAGTCTATATTCCAACGCAGTACAGTTTTTTATGGAGACTCTTTCCATAAATCTTTTCACAGCCCAGAACTACGTTTGATTTTTCAAATTCTTAGTATCAGTCATTGAATGCTGCTTGTCATCAAATGACCCATTAAGCGATCCTTACAATATCAAAATGCAACAAAATTGAATTTACTAATTATAAGCTTTTTAAAGTATGCGTTATTATGAGAACTGTAAGCTTTTCAAATAACGTCTTTTATACTTTTCGAAACAGAGAATTTGTTAGTTAAAAAATTAAATATATTTTGAAAATCTGGAATGCTAATTTCACAATTCTCAATTCAATTTGATAATGTGGCACGAGAGCTAGTCGAATTGTCAACTAAGAGGACTGATCGATTCAAACTCTCATTCCCATTGTGGCCCTTTTTGCGTAAGCATTTTAAATTGGCTTCAATCGATGTTTCGTCTGCCGACTCAATGGAAATGTCAGTTGAATATATACTTGACATTAACTTAGATTTAGAATTATTATAGCTACCAACTCCTTTAATGACATCAAAAAAAAAAAAAAAAACTAAAACAAACAAGGCATATCGAGTCTTGGAGTTGTTCCCCACTCGAGTCGATAACTTCCGTTTGGCCTTAATTGCATTTATTTTTGCAAATAGAACTTCATAATCCACTGTTGAAAGTGTGCTGCCACAAATCAATCCCTCGGAAATGGTCTCCAGAAATGCATCCTTATATTCGTAGGTACTATAAATGCATATAATAAAGATGTAAGATTGAGCAGAAAACAGATAGATCGATGTACATATGTATATTGCAGTGCAATAATTGAATTAACTGCAGCGTAGTGACCATTTAAATTCTAAGCAAACAGACAATGTTTAAAACTAAACTAAAGCAATGCTAAAATATTTATCGTTTTAATATAACTGCAAATCTTCTTCACCACTACATATTAAAACCCATATTTTTATTTAACTTCCAAATAAAATCTGTTTTTTTGGTATTTTTTAGATTCCACTTTCCGTGCAATGGATTTTTAATTCTTAAATATATATTTTTATATATTGATCCACAAGAACTGTAATATATTTGCGCAGTTCAGCAATTTTGCAGGTCTAATGTAATTTCGTTAAATAGAGTTGCCACAATGCTATTCAGCTTTTAACCGTTAGAAGTATTGCCACCATGTTAATATGACAATTTCAGCAATTATCACACAAATTGGATTGTCTCAAAAACGGCTCTAACGATTTTGATAAAACCAAAAGCAAAATATTGCATAGATTGGAATTGTGCGACTTGGGCGACAAGGCGACAACTGTGGGTTGGCCTTCAACTCTGGACATGGTAATAATCAGTGTTTAAAAAACTGCAGTCGAATTAGCAGAAGTCGCAATATTGTTGCTATTTGCTACTTTGACTGCGAGCGATATCAAAAAATTTGCAATTGCTTTTGCTTCTGCTTTTGAAAAAGTCAGATGTCGTATGCTTTGACTGCCGCAAAAATCAAACAGCTACGAAAATCGGAAAGCGGCATAAGTCGCCGGTTTTCGTTTTTCTGCTTTGCTGTTGCTTTCGATCGTATACATAAGTTGCCGCAGCAGCTATCGTCAATTTTCGACAGCTGTCGGCAGTCACAGTTGCGAAAAGTAATGCGTTCGGCTTTTTGCTACTTTTGCTTTTGTACAGCAGCATAAGTCGAAAAAGCAAGAAGAGTACGATTCGTGGAAGTCGGCCGTTGCTACCGTTTTTGATTAGTTACTACTTTAAAGAAATGTTTCGCATTTACTTACATATGTATAGTGTACTTAAATTTTTTTATTATTCTGTTCATTTTAAACTCTTGTAATTATTCTTAAGTTTACAAAAATAAAAAACGAAATCAAAATTCGTTGGAATAAAATAACATAAAAACATAACAGTAAATTAATTTTGCATTCCTCTTATTACATTCAATACTCATTTTTGTATTATTCATTACAAAGTTCCTCATGTTCAAAAAGTGGCAACGTATCAATGGCCATGTCCAGAAAGCTGGGATTTAATTTGACGAGCAATATGTTCTCAAGAACATCGTGGCTTAATCGATTGCGTTAATCGGTAAGCACCAGTCTTAAAGAAGAGAAAGCTCGTTCAATCGACACCTGTTATAAAAATAAAAAGTAAATGATATAATTTTAATTAATTAGGCCATTTTCATTTACCTGAGTTGGCGGTACGGCATAACAAACATTACTAATTGCGTATAATTCTTGGTCGGTATACTGTTTGCCTTTCCAATAAGACAAAACGTCTATGTCAATCCTTTGATATGAAAGTTTAAGGTTTCAATTTTTGAATAGACATCTATTGTACTGTTGTTCACTTCTGATTTAACGCCTTGAGATAAGTTCGCTTCTAACAACTCGTCTTCCTCATCAAAAAAATAGTTCTGCATTTCATTAGAGCTGGAATTCGGAGTTGAGCACAAATTGCCAGTAGGGTGAAGACTATTAAGTTTATCCCAAATAAATTTTAAATTATTTATTGCGTCATTTTTTTGTTGCGGCGATAATATATGTTGAAAACGTGGATCCAAAAACAAGCAAGAAACTATAAATTTGTTGTTAAACAATGTTTTTGTTCGTTTTTCAATAGAATTTAAAATTGCATTTCCAATAGTTTTCGTTAACTTATGATTTGTGTCCTTTACAAATTTTTCTGTAGATATTTTAAGTTTGAGCCATTGGGCGTAAAAGTTACTATAATGTAATTGTTCCTCTTGAAATTTTTTTATGGTTTTTTGCAAAGGACTGAAAACATTGCAATATGCCTCAATAAAATCCCAAATCGAGCAATCTAAATCAAAATTCTCTTCATCCGATTTGTTTTTAATAGATTCAATTTCACTTAAAATATCTTTGGCTTCCAACAAGTTGTTTAACATTATGTACGTAGATCCCCATCTGGTTGGACAATCTAATTGTGGCATTTTCAATTTTTTTAATTCAAATATTTCACGATATCCATTGGAGGTTTTTCTTATGTATTTTGTCATATTTCTGCAATTGAGTAAGTACTTCATAATATCCAATGATTTTATCACATCAAGAGCAACAAGCTGTGCTGTATGTGCAGCACAACGACAAACTTGAATATTGCCTATTAAGACAGAGGGCACTGTTTCCATAAGCTCGATTTTTTGTATATAATCATCGTTGGTGCACTTTTCGTCGTCCGTTTCATTATTTTTTTCGGAAACAAATGATAAAATATTTGTTGTTTTTAGCATATTCGCACCGTTATCAGAAGTTATGGATACGATTTGATTCAAATTAATATTATATTTATTAAGCACTTTCACCACTTTGGCTCCACTTGATCCTGCACCTTTCAACTCAATCATTCCCAAAATTATAGATTTTATCTCAACCGCGTTTATGTGTTGTGCACTTATTCCAAATATATTTCTGGACAATCGTGTTGCACTGTCTATTTTTAAAGATAATAATTTATTGTTCAGTTCATTTGATATGTGATTCCTTATATTATTTGCCACTACTTTCAAAGAATTTTTGCAGTTTAATGCATTTAATTTCATTATTTGTCCATCCGCAGTTTTAAGACCTTCACAAATTGGATCGAGAATATTCCTCATGTTTGGTGAATTTAAAACATTAAAAGGAATGCTGTCTTCCGTTACCAATCCAATGTAAGATCTTAAGAGTTGGTTTTTGTTCACTTCAATTTTTATTTTTTTTTTCGCACTGTTTTCATCGAGGAATTTGATGACGATTCAATGTTTTCAAGAGTTGAATTTAAGTCAACTTTGTGTTGCTTTATTAAATGAGTTTTTAAATTAGACACTCGATTGTTTTTAAGAGAAGTTTTGCATATATTGCATATTGCAAAACCCTCGGCAACTTTATTTTCAAAATATTTCTACACTGCACTTTGCGCCATAGCTGAACACATGTTCTAGCAGAGTTCTAATTGCAAGTAAAAGCAAAAGAGGAAAAAGAACAAGACGGCGACTGCTGATGACTTCCACGAATCGTACGCTTCTTGCTTTTTCGACTTATGCTGGTGTACAAAAGCAATAGCGACAAAAATCAAAAGTAGCAAAAAGCCGAACGCATTACTTTTCGCGACTTTGACTGCCGACAACAACTTATGTATACGATCGAAAGCAACAGCAAAGCAGAAAGCAGAAAAACGAAAACCGGCGACTTATGCCGCTTTCCGATTTTCGTACCTGTTTGATTTTTGTCTATGATTTGACTGCGACTTCTGATTTTTTTAGAAGCAGTAGCAGAAGCAAAATCATGTGAACTGAAATTTGTCGCAGTTTTTTAAACGCTGCGTACGAGTACTACGCATCAACAATTAATGCTAAGCTACACTTCTGACGAAATCACTATCATGACGATATACCAATACGCACCGAGACGAAATACCAATACCCTTTATTCTCAGAATATTTCGTTGAATATGCATCTTTATAGATTAATATAGTTTGACACGAAAACAACTTGCACTTAAGATTTAAATTTCGTGCCTAACTCCGTTCGCATTAACTAACACTTTATTAGTTCCGTAATGGTTCCGGTTGCTTGAGAAACCTGCACTAGTATAGGTGGGTTGACATAATGTCAATTATTTAAAAAACTACTCAAAGAAATTAGACCAAAAAATATTGTATACGTTCTTTAGATATGTATGTACCAATAGGAAAGGCGCGCCTTGACTGACAAAAAGGTTGACATAAGTTGTGGCCATTTATGGGCAACACTGTTTCTTTTGGGATGTTTTTGCATGGGTCTGGAAGTCTGGTTGGTGAACTTTTTCCCAAACAGCTTTAAAATGTGACTACTTCAATTTCGATTCAGGTATACATTCTGCATAGAATCTTAGAAACAGAGCATTGATAGAAAGGAAATTCAATTTTCTATCATCTTGCATATTAGTTTATTTCTTTTTGAAACAAAAAAAAAACTGTAAAAATGCAAAAATAAAAATGGTTTCACAGCCGATATTTTTGTTATCGATATGTGTTGACTGACTGGCGTTTGAAGTGGTGACAGGTTTTGGGGGAGAGTAGAGCTGACAACGAGCAGACACATTTCAAGCAAATTTGGAACGAACAACCTAGTAAATTTGTACACAGTCGCTGAATTTGCTTTTTGCCATTTGTTACTTATCCTCGACACTGTTTAGATGGAGGCACGACGTTTGGAACGTCAACGTCGCGCCTCGGCCAAGTCCAGTGCTGCGCCCACGCTGCCCTCGTCCCAGGACGAGGACTTCCATCTGCGGATGATCGACTTATACGCCCAGCAGCCGTGCCTGTGGAACACAACCCTGTGCGAGTACCACGACGCCGAGCTGAAGCGCAACGCCTGGGAGGAGATCACCCGCAAGCTGGGCGCCCATCTGAATGCCTCATTCGTGCGCAGTCGCATTCGCGGCATGCGCTACCGCCTCAATGTGTACAAGCTGCAGCTGCTGGAGCACAAGATGAGCCCCAGCAGCGCCAAGCCCCCCGAGAAGCTCTTCTTCATGGACCGCTTCGGTTTCCTGGACACCATGATCAGCTCGGACGACGAGGAGCAGCCGGAGCCGTCGGACAGCGAGCAGGGCGACCTCAAGTCCAGCCTGAGCATCGCCAGCATCTGTGAGCAGCGTGTGCAGCAACAGCAAATGCAGCTGCCACACCTGCTGCAGCGCCTGAAGAGCAGCCACCGCGGCAACCAGAGCTCCGAGCCCGACGTCGTCAACATTCCCAGTGTGGTCAAGAAGCGCCAGCTGCCCGCGCTCCAAGTGGAGCCGAGCGGCAGCAACGAGCAGCCCGGCAGCAGCACAGGCCTGCCACAAGCCTCACCACTGCAACTGGATAGCGCGCTGCGGCGCCGCATGCAGCGCCTCAGCCTGATCGAGCACACCAAGGAGCAGCCGCACGACAGTTCCGATGTGCGCGGCTCCGTGCTGAATATACCCAGCGTGGTGCGCAAGCGCTTGCAGCAGCAGCTCACCCTGGAGGGACCGCTGCTGGACGGGGAGGCGGAGAAGAGCAGTGCAAAGGGCTACGCCGCCGTTTTGCCCGGACCCTCGCAGCTGAGCCTGC
The DNA here is from genome assembly GCA_035046165.1 of Drosophila rubida. Taxonomy (NCBI): domain Eukaryota; kingdom Metazoa; phylum Arthropoda; class Insecta; order Diptera; family Drosophilidae; genus Drosophila; species Drosophila rubida. Next base: position 26,231,441 of record JAWNOF010000023.1, on the reverse strand, counting down.
CCCAGGTTAGCGGCTCGATGCGCGCCCAACCCGGTGACTCGATATCCAAGACGCGGGTCAGCAAGTCTACGAAGACGTCTGCGCTGCTGCAGTCGCAACAGCAGTCCGACGACGAGGACCTCTATCGCCTGCACTGGAGCGTGCGGCAGGAGCAGCGCTCACGTCGCGCCGACGCCCTGCCGCCCCGCCACGAGTTGCATCCCTCGCAAGCGATGCCACCTCTGCTCTTCGGCACTTCCCTGCCCAGCCCTGGCCGAAAACCCAACCTGCACGGGGCCAAGCACAAGTCCGTGAGCAAGTAAACCACACGACGACGCAAGCAACGCAACCGACTGGCAACTACAGCAAAACAACCCAGCCCGTGCCTTTGTCCGTCTGTCTGTTTGTCTGAATGCAGCGATTTCAGCGACCACAGCTTTGCGAGTTTGCGAGTGGTACACAAAATTTGCGATTGAGGTTCTTGTTGACGGAGCGCAGCTCAGATATATTCTATGTTTTGGCATGACAGCCCTTTAAATTCAATAAAAAAATAGTTTACTTTTACGGCAACGATGAGTTGCTGGGCTTACCCGCATAGTGCTTACAAATTATTGTCCCGACTGACTGGCTGACTGACTGATTGCCTGTATACTAAGGAGACAACTTGTTGTGCATTAAATTTCACAACGACTCCTTGGGGTTGCAGTCCTTGCGCCAACGTCCTCGATATCAAATTGTGTTTTTACTGTACCAGAGTTTCATTGAAATCGCTTATTGAATGCAAATAGTAGAATAGCCAGCGGGATCGACGTTGTCATACCCGCTGTGTACTATGACTTTGTGCCACCAGGAAATGTATGTCACAGGCAGAAGGCAGCATCTTCTTACTGAAGGTCAACAGTTGAGTCGATACCACCATGTGCGGATGTCCATCTTTCTGTCCGTTTGAACACCTAGATGTCAGAGACTGAAAGCCAGAGATACCAAACTTGGCATCAATGCTTGTGTATGTTATACGCAAAACAAGTTACTTTTAGATTTTCGTAGCCACACAATATTATTTATAATCCTTGTAAGTTTGGTTGCGATTTACAGCATAGGCAGCCGCAGATGCTGGGTGGACAATGTGTGCAGTGTATGGTATATTTAGTACTCTATGGGATATTTTTGCTGTAATGGTACATGTATATACTAAATATGCAAAAATACTAAAAAATATGTTCAGTATATTGCAACTGGGTTAACATAGCGAATATACCAAAAAGTACTTTTTTCTAGTATATTCCAACTGAGTAGCGGGCATATTTCCGGCGAACACACTCGTCTGCAGCCTCTGATTCATTTATACTCTGTAATAAATGTGTAATATAATGGAATGCCAATATGGCGAATATGCCATAAACATCAAATACACCAAATATGTTTTTTCTCATTTTAGTATACTTTGCATTGGTTGCGGGTGAGTGGAGCACACGCAACTGTAGCTTTCTCACTTGTTTATACTCCATAAGATACTTTCAATGTTTTTTATTTTAGTATGTTCAGTGTCAGTGTCGAACACAGTATATTAGCTTGCTCACTTGTTTAAACTATATAAGATACTTTGAGCTTAATAGAATGTAAATATACCCAAATATTTTTTAAATCAAGTAAATACGGTGTCAGTATCGAACACACTCTATTGTAACTTTCTCACTTGATTATACTCTATAAGAAAGTTTGAACGTGATGGAATATCAGTATACCGAATATACCAAATAATGTTTGTTTTACTTTAGTGCATTACTGTTGCAAAGTCTGCATTGCACATTTGAGCACACTCAACTATAGCTTACTTAGTTAGCCTTACCTTAGCTTACTTAGTTGTTTACACTATATAAGATATTTTCAACGTATTGGATTATCCCACCACGTATTGGATATACCCAAATATACTAAAAACTGTGTTTTATCTTACACTCGGGCACACTCCACTAAAGCTTGCTTAGTTATTTACACTACATAAGATATTTTCAACGTAATGAGTTATCAATATGCCTAAAGTGCAAAATATACTCAAAATTTCTTTCTTTTACTTTAGTGTATTCCGTGTAGCTGGCGGGCATTGTGCAGTCGATCACACTCGACTGCAGCTTTGTGTCTTTTTCTTTTCTGGGGACATACAATTCCTGCTTACGTGCATCTCGGCATTGCATCGACAGTGCCTGCAATATTGTGGCGTGCTCAAGAGCGGCAGCTCTAAGCTGATGAGAAATGAAATATTCTCATTTCCGTTGTCGGCAGCAGCGTCAGGCGATAACTGAGCAAAGTTCGTTTGACATTGTTGCATAGTCGTAATTTCATTTCCCCCTTTCGCCCTTTGTCATTCCCTATCTCTCTCAATCTCTCTCTACCGCTTCACTTCCTCTGGCGTTCCGTTTATGTGGCAATCTCTGTCACGCTCTAGCTGCCAGTTGCTGTCTCTGTTGCACGCATAAATTGGCAAAATTTTAATTTTCCACTAGATTTGCGTGGATTTTTTTCGCCTCGCCTTCGTCTTGCCTCGTCTTTTGTTTTCTATACACATTTCTTTTTTGTTCGTTTTGTTCGGCTCTTTTTCAGTGCTGCTTTCAGTTTGCTTTGATTTTTGCAGACATTCGAAGACTTTTCAGGCGCGTGTGTGTGTGGGTGTGTCTAGTGTCTTTTGCTGTGGAAGGCATAAAGCAAGGATGGCAGGCGCATGGACAGCATCACTGAGCGCATCCTTTTATCTTTTGTCTTTGTTGCCGATACCCAGCACACAAAGCACTGCTCAAAGCGGGTCTGCCCGGGCAGCTGCGAGAGCGGACAGACTTTAATTTTGTCGCCTGCTGGTTTGGCGTCGTCATCCGTAGTCGCATCCTCATCGTTATCGACTTCCTGCTTGGCAAAGTTCCGGGGCTCCCAAGTGGAATCAGCAACTGTTTCTCGTTGCTGTCGACAGCTCTCTGTCTGCCTCTGCCTCTGGCGTTTCCTTTTTCCCGCGGCAACGCGGCGTATGCTGAATTTCTTCCTTGGGCAGCATTTCACCACCCGCCCCGAGCTGAGCGATTGACAAAGCGTTAAGACGCCAAACAGCATGAAAGTAGTTGCGAGCGGCAGACAATAAACTGAAGTTGACTGCGCGCAAGAGGGGCAGGCGAAGCGCGGAGCAAATGAGATGTTATTGTTCTATGTTAACCGCACTGAGGGGGCCCAAAAGGATCTGAGGAATGAGTGCTCAAATGCCATTAAATCGTTTTCACTATTTGCATTTGTCGCAGTCAGCCCGTGTCCCGCATAAGGCCGAAAATTTCTTTCTTATTCTCGAGCTGTGAGCGGACGACGTGCTCATTCTCGATTTGATTAATTCCAGTGCTATGCCAAATGAAATGGAAGGCTACCTCGCTGCGACATCAGACAAGGTATGAGCGCGAGAGGGAGACAGGCAGACAAGAGTGAGAGAGCAAGAGAGAGAGCACAGCAAGTTGCACGCAACTTGGTCATGATTTATGAATGAGATAAAAAGTCTCAATGGCAAAACTTTTGCCGTCTCCCCAGCGACACAGCCTCCGTCGTCGTCGCCTTTTACCACAGCCAAATTATTTTTAGCCGTTCGGGCGCCCCGAGTTCGAGTGCGTGCCCAGAGCCAGCCAGACTGAGCGACGGGTTGGGATAAATAAATTACAGTTGAGGCTTTAAAACATTTGCCGACTTTAAGCTTGTAGTCCCCGACACACTCTCCGAGTCAGTGGCCGAATGTTAAATGGGCTCATTAGAAGCAAATACAAAATAAAACGGGTAAACAAGAGCAAGTCTGGTAGAGTGTATTGAAGGCGCCTTGTGTTAGTTACTCTGCTGCTTGCCAAACTTTATGTGAAACTGAAACGATATTTGCGAAACCCGGGAAGATTAAGCATAATCACTCAATATACAACTCAACAATTTGAATGCCCACGAGCTTACGAGCGGCTCTGATCGCGCTCCATGCTTAGCCAGCTCAGTCGCGATCAAGGACACGCAGCTGCTCCTCGACACACTGCATGCAGGCCTCGTCGAACTCAGTGGCCTGTATGTACTTCTGGACGCCGTTGAACTCCTTTTTGAGCGCTGCGAACGAGCTGGAGTAGAGCATTTTGTCCTTGATCTTGGCCTGCATGGGGCACCAGAGCATCAGGAAGAGCTTCTCCTTCAGGCAGGTGGAGGAGGCGCCCTGGCACTGATGGTGGTACGCGTAGTCGTAGACCGCATAGCGACACTCCTCGGGCCCGATCTTGCGCAGGTCCTCCAGAAAGTCGTCGTAGTCGGCGTCGCGCTCGCCGACGATCTCCACCTTGATTTCGCGCTCGTCCTTGATGGCGAAGATCACGTAGCGGTGCAGCTTCGTCTTGCGTATGTCCTCGAAGATGTCTTTGCACTCCGTGGCAACCTCAATACCCGAAGTCATGTTGCTGCCAGGGCCAGGTCGCGAGGGCACGCGCCACCACGCCCATCAATCAATCAATCAGTCAACAGTTCATCAACAAGCTCATCAATTCCACTCACCTGCAGATATTTAGCGGCTGCTCAGAGAAACTTGATTTGCTTGAATGTTTTCAAAATGTGTGCGTGTCGTGTTTGTTATTGTTCAAAATTTCGGCTAAAGCTCGCTCCTCATTTTGTGTGCCAAGTCACTTAAATCACAGCCAACTGCGCCGCAAAGTGTTGTTTGTACTAGAGAGTAAGTCAAAAGTATACAATTCAAACTTTAAATCAAGTGATTCAGACTTACGATTGAAGTGGCAAGTGACAAAACTCCTAAACGGGTTTAGGAACTATAAAAGTCAAGCTTGAGGCTCATCAAGTCGAACTATATTAAATACTTCGTTTGCCTGGACAATTAAAATAGTGTGGAGTCAAAAGCAAGCGCAGAAATTGAGTGTGAAAATGAATCAGTCAACGAATTGGCAGCAAAATATACAGTGCGTAGCAAAAGTAAGCACACGTTTGCAATTTCACTGCAAATAAAAAGAAAGTGAAAAATATAAAGAAATAAAACATAAGTCATTTGTACTTTGAACACTTCATTCGTCTGCTCCAGAAAAAAAATTAAAATATTTCAAAAAGAATAGAAAACAATATCATTCTTGATTTAGCATAAATCAATAACTAGTAATTATCAAAACGAAGAACAGGAAAAAAATAAAAAATAAATCATATTTACTTCAATCGTCTGCTCAACAAAAAAATTATATTATTTGAAAATATTAATTATTAAATTGAAAAGGAAATAATTTCTGTCTTTTTTAGTATAAACCAATAATAATTAATTATCAAAATGAAGAATTGGAAAAATATAAAAAAAAATAACTCATTTGTACTTCAATCATCTGCTCAACAAAAAGAATTATATTTCTTTCTATATTCAGTATAATCCAATAGTAAATAATTATATAAATGAAGTGCAGGGAAAATAGAATAAAGGAAAACTAAGATAACTTATTTGTACTGTGAATATTTCAATTGTTGATAAGACAATTTTATATTAATAACATGCATATGTTATTTCGTTCAGAATCCCTTATTTGGCATAACGCTATTAGTTTTATTTTACATGCTTTTGAGCAAGTTTTGCAGAGTTGCCTTGGTTATGAGGTTTCTGACAACCCCTTGCCACAAATCCCCCAAGTTTGATGGCGCCGCTGGCTACTGTCCCAAACGTCTATTTACAACTAACCACAAATTCTCAATTGGGATGAGTTCCGTACTTTGCGCTGACGATTTCATCAATTGAAACTTTCTATCAGCCAAGCATTTTTGCACTACTTTTGAACTGTTTTTACGATCTTCGGCCTGCTAAAATTCCATTTCAGCTTCGCTGTAAGCACTTGGCTCAAGTATTTCGGAAAGATGGGCTGGAAAAATTCTTGAATATTGTTTAATGTCCATAATTCAAACTAGTAGGTGAAGCAGCTACAAAAAATTATAGCGCCTCCACTGTGTATACTACAAATAACCTATCAAGTTGATGCAACTACAAATAACTTATCCAGTTGACAGATCGATAACAAGAATCTATAACAAGGCTAATGTGCTGGCTACTTATGTAAACTTGAAGCGTTGCTGAACTTAAATGAATCAACATCAATACAAGATTGAGCACGGAGCCCGAGTTAACAGTTGCTGCGTTGTAGGAGGACTCAACTGATAGTTTTCCATTGGCGACTTTTATGCTTTGGCTCTTTAAGAAATCCGATTTAAAGGAGAATACTTCGAAATATGTCAAGCTTCGGCATTGCCGTCAAATAACCCAATCAGTATTGTTTTGCCTACAAACTAAGCTAGGCAGCCATAACCTCAGTCTTAGCTATTTGTTCTCTATAGCTATTGTTATCCAGCCAACCACGATTATTTGCAGTATGCAAATACCTTCATTGCAGTTTGGAGATGACGCACAATGCGACCACACTATTGTAATCCCAGAGAGGGCTCTGTTACAGGTAATTCAATTCAACTGTAGCTACAATAACAAATAAGCATAACTACAATGGTATAGCTCGTGGGTATTATGGGAGTGAAAACAGTGACACCAATAATCGAGGGAATAACAGGCAATTTATGTTAATAGGTAAAAATAAATTGGATTTTTTAAAAAACTTAATTCAACATAGTTGCCTTCGAGGGCAGGTACTATACTCGCTAGCAATTTTCCGATTTTTCGATACCACTTTTAAAATACGATTTCAGTTTCAGCGTTTACTTCATCATTTGACTCGATTTATTTCCAGAAACCATTAGGTCTGTTATCATTAACAGTAAACAAACAAATAGTCCTCGTGAGTACTCAGAGTCAATATAAACAACTAATCACATAATCAATATCAATTGAAACATATGCGCCAGTATATTAGGTATATATTAAACACACAGGTCGAATATTTACAGTACTTTTTCAAGTAAATACTAAAGCTGGCATTTGAGTCACTCGTGAAATCTTTTACAATTTTTTTAAATATATATCTCAATTACACAAATAACAAGAAACTACGTAACGTTGTGAGACCTAATAGGTATGTGATGATTACCTATTTTGTTTTTAAGCTTAACTCTTATTGATATTATACAATTTATTTTTATTTACAAAAGAGCAATTTATTCGTGAAGTGGCTTCATACATAAATCTGACTATTGTATTCTTGTGTTAATTTTTGTTACCAAAATGTCGATTTTTAATCTGTCACAATTTTGATTTAAATTCCTTAACTTATCTGAGTGAATTTCTAATGTTGCCAATGCAAATTCAGTTAGTAGTTTTCAAGCAGACTTTTCACTCATCAGCTTCTATTGGTAGGTGCTAAAATTAATTGCAAGTTTGGACTATGGTAATGTAGCATTCTTAAAGTGTAAAGTTGGGTCTTTGTTGACCCATAGATTCTACTCATATTGTCGCTGTTTTTCCAGCTTCTTTGTTATCATCATATCGCTCATCCATCTAAATTGTTGCAAGTGTTTTCACTCTATCTACTATCTATCACTCTATCACTTTGTATATTGCTAAGGCTTGAACATCGAAGCCTGTGCAACAGTAGCTGCCGAGGTATATATTTGTAAATATAATATGTGTGTATATAGTAAGTGAAAAGAAGCGCTTTTCTCTTATAGTTGATTATTAGTTACTAGATATAGTGTGTCTTCAATATGTAAGTTAACTAAAGCTAAACGGACTGGAATTGTGACTTGGTCAGACGCTCATGCACAGCATATTTGCGCTGCCGCTGTGATCCACATTTCTTGTTAGTTTTAAGTTCAGTTCTGTAATCACGTTTAAAGAGACCACAAACTCGGAATAAACTTCCAACTCCGGCCAAATCCGTAAAATCATAATTTACTTGATTGCAGACTGAGTCCCTAGGCCAGCAGTATCGGAAGTAGTTCTTCCGCAACCTAATCTTCAACTAGAAGGTGACGACTAGCTGCGAGCAGTCCCCAACTCTCTATTCACGACTCAATTAGAATTTCATTGCGAAAACTGATTGATCTGAAAAATAATACAGCAAACGAACTGAAAAAGCGCCTCTAAATATTATTACGTTGCGTGCAAAATATGGAAAGAATAAACCCGAAATAATCACATTCTAAATCAAAGCAACTAAAAGCAATTAAATTGCTTAGTCACTAATTGATTTGATAATGAGGCGAAAATCGAAATGCAGTGTGACGTGCAATGAGTGCAGCACTCAGAATTCTGGAAATAAATTAATTCTGCAATTTGCGCGAGGCTGAAAATGATTACAGGCTTCGGCTGAACACAAGAGCTGGACTTGCGATTGATGCGGACTCTGCAGTTGACGGCCTCCATTGTGCTCGCATCACTTATTATCCAAGCGCATACATATATGTATGTGTGTGTAATCCCAGCACACAGCCCACGTCATATGCGAGTCTGCAAACTGATACACACACTCACACGCACACACACAGATAGGTGCGTGCATAACGCTTGTGCGGACATTAACAGTAAATTTGTGCATTCTCTGTCCACACTCTGTGCGAAGTGCAGGCGAGTGTGATATAGAGGGAGAGACTGCGTGGGGTTGGAGATGCGCAGCGGGAACCCGCTAACGACTGTATTATTCATAATCTCCCCTCTCTCTCTCTCTCTCTCTCTCTCTCTCTCTCTCTCTCTCTCTCTCTCTCTGTGCAACTATAAATTAAAGCGTGGTTGGCGAAACTTTGCAGCTGAAATGAACTCCACATAAACGCTCTACTCTACTCCATGCGGAGTCAGTTGTCACTTTTGCCATGCAACTATTTGGCGCAATTAGAGTGCAGTGTACGCCAACAACCGAAGGTGCACAGCAATGTATGATCTGCTAGCTTAGACTAGTATTCTACTTTATTACCCTATAATAATCCTAGTAAAGGCAGAGAAAACATGTTTATGATCTTGTGTGAGGAGTCGCAGCTATGTTGTGTCGTCTCTCATTTGTAATAAGAAGTCTTCTTTTGGTTTAGTTGAAAGAGGGACGTCTGTCCACTCTGGTGAATATTTATTGAGTGAATTCTTAAGTTTCGTGCTGTCCACTGTGAAGCAGTGAGCAGCCGTTTTACATACATTGTATTGTGCTTATTATGTACAGCAACGGAAACGTTGCTGGCTAGCTGAGAGAGACACGCGCGCACATACATATGCATACAGAGCGACGGTCATTTGGGCGGTCGCTGTTATCAAGTGCGGATTATATTTCGTCTGCACTGAGTATGTGCATTTTTATTTGCTTATAATATATGAATGTATGAATATAAAATTTGTATGTTAATATATATTTCTAAATGTATATGTTTAAGACTATTTGTATTAAAAATATATTTAATTGTAGTTATTGTCTCTAAAAATTAACTGATAACTACACGTCTCTGGCACTGGGTAAATTACCCAGTAGCAATATTTTAAAATTCCATAAACTAACTAAATACATTCAAAAATCAAAATCCAAAAGTTTTCAGTTCAGTTTAAAACTAAGCCGTAGGCAAAAAAACTGTTCCATTTATGGACAGTAATGTCATAAGCAGATCATCAGAAGAGTTTATACCGAATATAATTTATAAACAGTATCCCAAAATGGGATTAGTAGACGTTAAGTCAGTGGATTCCACTGCTAATGTCATAAATAAAGTAGAATCTAGTGAAGTGGATTTAGAATTCACAAATATTCTGCCAATAATAATTGTTGTTATAATGTGTGCAAATTGTTTTTACAAATTGTATAAGCTCCACAACAAGTGTCTTAAGAAAAGATACATGAGCCAAGCAAACGACTTGGACAAAATTTAAAAAAAAAGAGAGCAAAAAAAAGGCATTATACAACATTATTAAATAAAAAAGAATAAATACAAAAAGCGAATACATATTAGAGTATGGATACCCAAAGAGCTATAAGCCAAGCATATGAAAGGGATCCATACTTTAGTAGAAGAGTTCAGCAGTTAGTATCCACAATACCAATTAGTGTATACGAGCTAGAAGTCCTCTACATAGAAACATTTAACTGTCATTTCTCACCCTTGATTCATTGCACTGCAACCCAAAAAGGAATCGTATTAACAACCATTCCGGGTGTGCAAGTTAGATCTAGAATAGATGATCATCCAACTTTAGGTAGAGTGATTGTTATGATGGTATCCAAGATATAATTATAACTAATCCCGGCAGAGTATGACAGATTAAATACATTAAACAAAAAGTAGCTTGTCAATATTATGGAATGGCCAGAACTTTCTGAGCGAATCCAAGATATTAAAACAAGATTTGACAAACGCATATAGATACAGTTAATAGGCACGCCTTAACATTAATCGACAGCTTTAACGAAGCTCGTTTATTAATATATCAACATAAAGACGTATTAACCAATGAACATTGGTCAGAAACGTCAAGGCTCCTAATAAAACTGAGAAATAACATTCAAACAGTCAAAGACAAGCATAGTTTAAATCTAATTTTGCCTTCTATCCTGAATACACCCGTAAAGTTGGAGCTCGGTGAAAACCTTGAAGTTCGGACTGGGGATATTCAATTAGAGGAAGAAGATTTAACAAACTTGACAATACCCGCTGTTATCACACTGGATTCCAAAGATATTTTATCTGAAAGTGAAGAAAGTGCTGATAACAGCCTGATAATGGTTGACACAGCCGCTGCCCAGAGGGCATATATTAGGGAAATTGCACAAGCAGTCCCAGAATTTGACGGAACGAAACCCCGTCTTGAAAAATTCTTAACGGCATTAAGACTTGTCAATTTAACAAAAGGAAATTATGAGGAAATTGCCATAGAGGTGATTAAATCAAAAATAACAGGCACAACCATTAACAAAATAAAAAATGAAACCACAATAGATGGAATCATTGCTAAATTAAAAGCCGTAGTTGTCGGTGAGACACCCGCCAACATAAAGGCAAAAATGGATACCTTAACGCAAAGAGGCAAAACGGCCACTCAGTTCACAAACGAACTAGAAAGTCTGCGGCAGCTTCTTGAAGCTGCTTATATTGACCAAGGTATACCATCTGAAAATGCTGACATGCTCAGCACTACAGAAGCTGTTAACACAATGATTAGTAAAACTAGTCACGAGAGTGTTAAAACCGTTCTGGAGTCTGGTGTTTTCACGAAAAAAAAAGTCACTACAAGATACCAAAGTAGACAAAATTCCTGCTCAGGAAAAGAAAAAATAGAATTGCCAAGGCAATCTATAGAAAAAGCTTCAAAGCCCAACCTATATGAAGTCATTAATAATGACGAAGTACGCGAAGTAGTAACCTTGCAAGTAAAAAATATGCTATGTTTTTTCAAACATGGTAAGAAAATTACTGCAAGATATGATGTTAGCGATTTATATACCAATGGAAATCTTGACTTAGGTGAATTTTCCAAAGGCTTGAAACGCAAGCCGGTATAAATAAAATCAGCCAACTCAAAGTGGCACCGTGGGAAAATATCTTTGAACACGTTTCAATCGATAATTTCAAAAATATGGGCAATAAAATATTAATTTCATTGAGAGTAGCGCTACTCAACCCGGTGACCCAAATAGAAACAATAAAAGAAAAATAAGCTATGCTGTCTACATTACACAATGATCCAATACAAGGAGGTCACACAGGCATTTCAAAAACCTTGGCCAAGGTCAAAAGACATTATTATTGGAAACGTATGACTAGAGATATTACTGAGTACATACGAAAATGTCCAAATTGCCAAAAATCAAAAGTGACAAGAAAAATAAAAACTCCTTTAACAATAACTGATACGCCAATACATGCTTTCGACAGGCTTATAGTAGACACTATTGGTCCACTACCCAGGGCTGAAATTGGAAATGAATACGCAGTCACATTAATTTGCGATCTGACTAAATATTTAGTTGCGATTCCAATCCCAAACAAAAATGCTAACACAGTAGCAAAGGCGATATTTGAGAATTTTATTCTAAAGTACGGTCCAATGAAGACGTTCATAACGGACATGGGAACAGAATACAAAAATTCTATTATCAATGATTTGTGCAAGTATTTACAAATAAATAAAATAACATCAACTGCACACCACCACCAGACAGTTGGAACAGTCGAAAGAAGTCACAGAACTTTCAATGAGTACATACGATCATATATATCGGTTGATAAAACTGATTGGGACGTATGGATCCAATATTTCGTATACCGTTTCAACACCACCCCATCTATGGCGCATGATTATTGCCCATACGAACTAGTTTTCGGTAAAACAAACAATTTACCAAAACATTTTAATAGCATAGACAACGTAGAACCTATATATAATATAGATGATTATGCTAAGGAAAGTAAATATAGATTAGAAATAGCATATAAAAGAGCTAGAATTATGTTAGAAGAAAATAAGAGAACTAATAAGCTAATATATGATAGAAAAGTAATAAACGTAGATATATCGGTAGGAGATAAAGTCCTATTCAAGAATGAAACTGGACATAAGTTAGACAAAACTTATTTAGGACGCTATACTGTAGCTAGAAGATAATGATAATATAATAATTAGGGTTAATAAAAATAAAAAGCAAAAAGTACATAAGGATAGATTAAAAGTTTATCATAATTGAATTGAAAACTATAATACAAACAAAGCAAATGTTCGAACAAATAATAAAAAAAAAATATAATGAAGAAAAAACTGGAATTTAAAAAAAAAAAAAATTGTACACAGTGGCCTGCCTAATGTTTTAGTTTGGCTTTACGGGCTAAACTTCTTTCCGGTCGACTCAATTGTCGTCGGGCATTACAATGTTTGAGATTTTAAATATATTTTATAGTTAATTTAAATGTACGGTGTGCGCTCTTCATAGCGCTGTCGGTCAGATCTCCACCGTTGGCATAAGGGGCGGCCTGCCTCTCATGCATCTATTATCATTGGGGTCCACCGTTGGCACAAGCGGCGGTCTGCCTCTCATGCATGTGACGGTGCCGGCTTCTGACACGTTCCTACACAGGTGGGGCTGTATAGTGGTCCCTCGCAGTCTGCTGGGCAGGTCTTCGGTTTCCTCGGGATCTCTACTGGCTCTGGGCGATTGGTATGTTTGTTAATATTGGCTTTCGTTAATTCTGGGGCACAGGGCTTTGGTCTCGGTGTATTCAGCAGCGACTCGAGATGTTCGAGTTCGCTGTGTAGCTTGACTGCAGTGTCCCACGGTAGCGGACTGGCGTTTTTATATAAAAGACGCACTAACTCAGACTTTCTTTGCCTGATGCGTTCTTTTACGCCACTGCGTCTAGTTTTTTTTTCCTTTGACACTGTGCATAGCCCTGTACTCACTCAGATTATAGCCTTTGTAATTCGGTACCAATCCACACCAGATCTTTATTGATCGAGCAGCATGATGAAGATACTTTCTTTCCAATTGATATATATATATTTCCGCCTTCCCGCGATGTCACGGTCGCCATGTAAAGTGAGGAGTCGCAGCTATGTTGTGTCGTCTCTCATTTGTAATAAGAAGTCTTTTTTTTTGGTTTAGTTGAAAGAGGGACGTCAGTCCACTCTGGTGTATATTTATTGAATGAATTCTTAAGTTTCGTGCTGTCCACTGTGAAGCAGTGAGCAGCCGTTTTACTTACATTGTATTGTGCTTATTATGTACAGCAACGGAAACGTTGCTGGTTAGCTGAGAGAGACACGCGCGCACATACATATGCATACAGAGCGACGGTCAGACGAAATAACGCTGACTTAGCCATTTGGGCGGTCGCTGTTATCAAGTGCGGATTATATTTCGTCTGCACTGAGTATGTGCAGAGGGCACTGATCTTTAGGCGAGCAGCGACAAAGTCGCTGCTTATGCATGCATTGTGTTGACATAACAACAAAGTGTTGCGGCCTTATTTATATGTATGTATATATATATGTACGCATGCTACACTTGGAATACACAAATAAAGAGTCTTAGTATTAGCATTTAGCATTTGGGCACACACAATAATAAGCGTAGACTAATTGTCGCCTTAGACCGTATCTGCTATATGTTGTACGACAAAAAAATAACAAATGTTGAATACAGTAGAATACCAAAATACAAAATTCGCACGCTACGACGTGAGACCGTGTTCTGTTTTTTGCATGAAATTTACGTCGTTTGGCAAAAACCCAAATCGTAAATTGGAATATTTTGAAGGATCCGAAAACAAAGTGCAAGTTTTTCTCTATCTCTCTGATGGTTAATTTGAAGTTGTTGTTCAACATTTCTCTTAGTTTATCAATATTTTGGTCCTTGGTTTTCGATGTCGCTAGTCTGTCACTGCGTGTGTCATCTTCGTTTGCCTCGCGACTGTTAAACGACAGAATTTCGTTGCCCAAATACTTTTCCAACATTTCCAATGTCCTCACGCCAATAAATCGTTTTTTTTTCGCAACATTTAAAGCCAGTTCGTCGCAAATTTAAATCGGATCTGAAATTGTAAATAATTGCCAATACACACAGAGATAGTTGCAATCTTTGCAAATCTCAAATTTTGACGCTTCGATTTGTAGAGAATATCAACAACAGATTAACAAAAATACGTGAATTAATCGAAAAGATTGGTGCGCCGCAGGGAGTTAATGTGGTCACCAAGTATGTATATCTTTCAGTCGAGCAGACTTGACTTTGTCTCACTTATTTAAGTTAACATTTAATATTAGCAAAACCATGAAAAAAAAAGAATAGTTTTTGCTAAAGTTACACTTAAATAAAATAAAATAATAAATATAATCGTTGGACCTTGATTTAAACTAATTTGCTGTACGATTTATAACATTTTTAAAAATAATAATAAGTATTAGCTTTGGCTATTGAATTAGAAATTCAACAAATTGGCTCTAAAACTTAAATATATTTGTTTGACTAAATTGAATAGCTAATTTGCAATGTCTTTCTTCTTCTAATTAAGCTGACAGCTGAATGAATGAATTGGAATCGGAGGAATCTACTTTTACTACAATCTGATTGGGAAATAAGCGAAGTTAAGTTAAAAGTAACACACAACTGCAAATTAGGTGACCGAATGCACAGTGGGAGGATTTTTTAAAGTAAACTATGCATCAATTAGGATTACGGCGAGCTAACGAATTCAGTGCACTCTCTTGAGAGAGAAAAAAGAGTATTGTCAAAGATTCATGGCAGCTGAGAGATGGCTCCCAAGTCAGTTAACATGTAAGATTAGCAATAAAAAAAAGAGAAAATAATACTACTTGCTATAGTTAATTCTTTATTGAAAAATAAACCCTTTAACAATAACATTTAAAATTAAACTAATATCGTCTACGATTTGAATCTATTTTTTGACTGAAGTGAATAACAAATTCTTGCAATATCTTTCTACTTGTACTTAAATTGGTAGCTGAAAATGATGAGTTGTATCAGAGGAATCTACTTTCTGTTAAAGCTTTAATGGAAATAGGTAGATAACAAATACAAAAATAGGTAAGGAAATGCATAATGCGTAAAAGTGAAGCGTGCGTCAATTATGATTGAGGTGAGCATCTTGAAAGACGGACAGAAAGCTGTGAAAAGCTCGTGGCTGTTGAGAGATGGCTCCCAAGTTAATTAATATATCAAATTATATAATTTATATAATTTATTCTTTATTGAAAAATAAACCCTTTAACAATTGCACTTAAAATGCAACAAATTTGGTGTACGGCTTAAATCTATATTTGACTAAATTGAATAAAAAATGTAATATTATCTTCTTCTACTTAAGCTGGACTCCGCGCAAGCTTTAATGTAAGTAGGAATATGACAAATACAAATTAGATAAGAAAATGCTTAAGAATTTTTTAAAGTGAAGCGTGCATCAATTATGATTGAGAGAGAGAGAGAGAGAGAGAGAGAGAGAGAGAGAGAGAGCTGTTAAAGACTCGTAGTTTATTCTTAAATGTATTCTTTATCGAAAAAGAAACCCTTTAAAGATTGCACTTGAAATTAAAACAAATTTTGCCTACGACTTAAATGTATTTTTTGACTGAAGTGCACAATAAATTCTTGTTATATCTTTCTACTTGTACTTAAATTGTTAGCTGAAAATGATGAGATGTATCAGAGGAGTCTGCTTTGTGCGCAACCTGTAATGTAATAAGTAAGTAACATATACAAATTAGGTGAGAAAATGCATAAGAGTGGGAGCATTTTTAAAGTGAAGCGTGCATCAATTATGATTGAGGGGAGCTAACGAATTCAGTGCACTCGCAGCCGCATCTTGAGAGAGAGCTGTCAAAGACTCGTGGCAGTTGAGAGATGGCTCCCGGGTCGGTGTTGCTGTGGTCCGAGGGGCCGCAGGGGGGAGGCGGCAGTGTGCTATGCGAATTCAATATGCGCCTGGCTCATGCATATTTTAGTCGAGTTTTTTCATGTAATCAACATGCGTGGCTCATGCCTACATTGTATACCATTAACAGGCGCTCCAATTTGGCGCTGTCATTGCGAAAATTGAGAATCTCTGGGGGGCAGGCGGCGGGCGGCGCAGAAAATTCAGCCGAAAGTAAACGCACAAAAAATAGCATTAAATACAAAATAATGTAAAATACACTTGAGGCACCAGCCCGCCTTGCGAGTGCCACTTCGGCCTGCGGCGCGGGGGCAACAAAGACAAAGCCGGAGCCGGAGCCGGAGCCGCAGCACAACGAGATGACTGACGACGCCACCAAGAAGTTGAGGCACGTGTGTGTGTGCGGGCAGTTACTCTGCAAACGGGTGTCTATGAAGTGTTCAGCATGGGGCAAGTGCCGCACGCCCTTCTGGCTGGTTTTACAGGGTAGCTGCAACGGGGATGAGAGCGACAAGTTATGGGCATTAAAGACCACGAGTTGCAGCGTCGCCCTGCGGCCAATGTTGAGCGGAGATTTCGTTTTTATTACGCGTAAATGAAAGACATTTGTTGTCGAACGTCGCGCGCTGCAAGCTGCCACAGATTGCCGTACAGTGAGCGAAAACTTTTGCCCCAGCGCCCGGCGATTAAAATCGCTTTTACGGCCGCCAGGCGTCCATCTTCGCGGGAGTCAGGGAGGGGTTGTAAAGCGTTGTTATGCGCTGCTTAAATGCGAATGATTAACAAGCAATCGAAGCGGCCAAAGGGACACCGAGTTTTCAATTAATTATGCCGGCATTATTCATGCGTCTCCTGCCCATCCACAAACTTGCCCCCGTACCGTTTCGTTCGTGCAAAGTTCACTTAAGTTTAATTGATTTGAGGCGTTTGTTTTGAACGAAAGCACAAATGGCCCGTGCCACAAGTGTGGGGCAAGTGCCACACGTGTCAACACGCTGCAAACTCCATGGACTATGTCTGTCTGCAGCACGAGAGTTTTTAGTGGCTCAACTGCTTGCTTGCCAATTACTTTCATTCACGCTTGCCTGCGCAAAATCGCATGCGAGTCGCTTTATCGCGCGACATAATTGAATGCGCATACAAACTAGCATGATATTCTCACTACATTATTAATTTATGCTTGCAATTTTGCCAGTCTATACTCCAGTGTAGTACCGCAATAACACGCAATCTACTAGAATATGTTTAGAGCATTGTTTGGTGCAGTCAAAGCCTGCACTTTGTGCGTTTTATTTATTGTGGCATGCAATTAAAACACAAGCAATGTGCAGAGTGGTGTAAATGCCACACAAGCCCAGCAGCTGGCTGCCTTAAATTGGCAAAAACAAGTTGCGAAATTAGTTTTGTGTCATTGCAGCTCGAGCACATGCAAATTGCAACAGTTTGTCTGTGTGTGTGTATCAATCGCATCAATTGTAGACGAGTGTGGCTCCCATTGTAGTCGAACCTAGAGAGAGAGAGAGAGAGAGACAGAGGCTTAGCTGGCTGAGTTAATTGCAATCCAGGACTTGTAATTGGCCCACATGGCAGCTACAAGCAGCCTGCATTTTAAATTGACTCGATAATTGCGTTTCTACGTATACGCCGCGTGGGCAGACTCAAGTTGCGCTTAAGCACATTAGATGCAATCGAAACGGCGCCATTAGTATACGCGAGGTGTCATCACAAGCTCGTGCGCTGCGTGCCACCTGAATTTGTAGCAACACGCCAAAGTTTTGCGCCCAACTTGTTCGCTGTTGAAACTTGAGCACAAACTTTTCGCGGCACGTACACAAATGGCACACGGGTCGCACGCTGCAGCACTGCAACACGTTGCAAGTAACAGTTTTAGCAAAATACGATTTTATGGCTCCATAAATATTGCCGTGGTCTTTAGTATTTTGCATTATAAATCTGTAATCTGTGTTCCCTTTATTCCAAATGTGGCGACTACTCTTGCCGCGCTTTGTGCCGCTTGTGGCAGCAATTAGCGGCTGGCGAAGTTTCTGCAATCAGTTAATTAGCGCCAGCAGTGTTGCGGCTTCAGCGCCAAACACTGCAAAACAATTGCAGCAGCAGAAGTTGTGTGCGAAGCAAACAAAGTGCCACGTGCAGCAAGCAACAACATCAGCGGCATCATAACACAATGCGTTTAGCATAATGTTATATGCGGCGTGTTTTACGCAAACCTGGAGTCGGAATCGAAGTTAAAGACACTTGCCGAGGTTAAGCATGTGCTTAACGCACACGTATTTTCTTTTGCAATTAGATATTTGGAGATCAAAGCGAAGCACGTGAGATGTTCTTGATTTATTCGCGGTAATTGGCCTCCCGAAGCCATAGAAATTCGAGCTGGGGAGCGGGCGATGGCGACACTGCACAGTGGCCCATTTGCGCAAAACTCCGAACAAAAAACCCTTACTTCTCAATTGTTGAAATAAATCCATTAGTCTGACCTTCATTGTCTTAATATTTGCAAAGTTTTCTCTGAAGAGAAATCGCTAAACGTAAAATGTAAGTATTTTCTTCATTTTAATTTTACGTCCAGCAATTTCTACCATCTTCTATTTTGGATTTCAAGTCAATTTAGTGGAAACACAAATTATATTTGTATATGTTAAAATTGTACCCAATTGTTAAAGCATCTTGTATTCATCAGCAGTTCGTTTAAAAACGTCTACGACGTTGAGCTGTTTTTACTTGTATTGCCTATTTTTAGTTGTGTTTATTTATCTTTATATGTTTATATGTTTTGTTTTATATTTACTCAGCAATTTCAAAAACAAAATATGCAAACATTTTTAAGTTTCTTCATATAAATGTTTTATTAGAAAAAGTTATTTTGAACTAGAAACATTTTTAAGAAGGAATCCATTTATAAGCTTTTGTGCCAAATTTTCGGTTTCTACTCTTTCATTGAAGTTAACTTAAATTTGATGTTAATTTTATTAAGCGAATTTAAACAAGAATTGAAATTCAATAATATTTAATTATTGCTTTTGAGCTCTTCACTCAAATTACTTTAATTGATAAGGTGTTTGAAAACAGTGCTTATAATAAGCAAATTGTTTTATAATAGCAGCGCTTTTGATACTTTTCAAAACACACAAAAACGCTGTAAATTGAGATTTCGATGTTTGAAAATTCTACAATATATATAAAGGAAAGTCGTGTTAGTGACACTCTTTATAGCTCAAGAAATTCTGTACCGATTTTGCTGATAATTGTCGGTAAGTTAGATGAGAGCCAGAAGAAGGATAGAGGAACAATGATGAATGATTAATGCACTATTTTTTTTTTTTTTTGTATTTGTATATAATTTAAGCTAATAAGTTCCAAAACCTGCTAACAGAGTTTTCCAGGTCAGCTAGTGCTTAAATGGACTCAAGCAAGCCTTGGCGTATTTTTGATTTTGGCAGTGGGAAACTGGATTCGCGCCACTGTGCGTCGCTGGGAGGTGGAAACACTTAAGCCAAAGGCGAAGCTAATGCGTGATAAATTTCTTTTTTTTTGCAGCTTTCTTTAGCCGTGATTTGCACGCAATTTTGCTTGTCATACGTCACCTGAGACGGGCCCCTTTGTGGAGTATTCTTTTGTGCGCGACATCGCGACAATGCGACATCCGTTGCGCCGCCGAGCGATGGCGCGGCATAAACTTTAAATACAGACAGACTCGTATGTACACATGTGTACACAATAATCGAGTCGGTGACTCTTGACGCGTATCCGTGTGCCAGCGATGATCACTGCACATTCCAGGATATCAATTTCGTTAGATGTGCCCGAGATTTCGGGGTCCACACGCATGTTACGGGTGCAGCGGTGCGTATGAGTGATTTTAGAATAAACGCTTAGTCCTCCCCGCACAATCTTGTCTCTATCTTGTGAGTACAGCACGACGAGTCGCCCGACAAGGAATACGCGAATGCAGGCTTTAAATAGCGAGACTAGCATTACCCTTGACACTTTTAGCAATTACTATGTGGGCTGAAAAGTAACCTGCTTGATCGATAAAACCCTTTTACCGCTAACACCATTTGGTGCCTTATAATCCATTCACACCCAGGCAGAGCTCGATTGTTGTTGACGTGTTTGGCATCTGTAAATGAATGAAACGATTTTCGTTCTCTCACAAGACATTACTTTTGGAGAGGCAACACGGCAACAAAAACTAATGAGAGTTTGAATAAGTATTATAAAACGAATGCGCCTTCAGATTACATCGCTAATTATTGCTTTCGAGAATTTTATGGTGGTCGAATGATGCTGTCACTCAGGAAAATCTTAAAGAAGTGATACGAAACGGCGTTGGCTGAATAGAAAGTGAAGCTTCGAGAACTAGCAGATGCCACCTAGAGACGTCGTAAGCCATTGACTGGGATACTACACACGAAAAAAGTATCCTGTCGGGTACTGCGAGTACTGACTCCACACCAAAAACACGTACGCGAGCGCTCTTCTAAAATCAATGTTGCCTCCTCATCCGCATAAATCACCCTATATGAAATTTGTCCCCCTCTTCACAAACCAGAAAAGATGGCTCATAAATAAAAAATGAAGTGAGATCATCGACGCCGCGTAGAAATATAAAATGACTTTTCAGACGGGCTGAAAAACTCGGAACATCACTAAAATTATAAGTGTGTCGTCTACAAGGGGATTGAATATTGGATATTAAATGGAGTAAACAACATTTGTTTTTTGTTTTTTTTTTTAATTTTACCATTTAAAAGGTGGTTAATAAAATTAGATATGCACAGTATTGACATAGGGCTCACATTTGTATGCGCTGTTTATTATTATACATTTTCCGATTTATAACATTAATATTGATTATCAGTAGGCGTATAACTGAGTATATAGTTAGCTAATGAGATTTTAACAATAATTGGAGATCTAAGCTTGTCGAAGCCAAATTAAGAGAAATGCTGTAAACGTTTTTTAGTCAATTGAAACGACTTTTATTCTTACAGCTAGAGACTGAATCATTCACATACAAATTAGCTTAAGACAGCCCAAAAAACAATTATAGCTTACATTTATATGCACTTTCTTAGATACATTTATTAAAAGCGTTTTCTTTGCGTTTTGTTTGGCAAGATCTAATGGATTCTGTATGGAGTATGAGAGGGAATACGTCACTAAATATATTCTGCATCACTATATATTTTCTACATCAACAGCAACAGTCGAAACAATATGTTCTTCAGTGCAAACTCCTCTCAGTAGCTGCGAAATAGATTTAAACTTGCTTGCGTGAATTTCTGAATAAGCTCGGAACATTCACAGAATGTAACATGTAATAGAGACGCACACACTTATAAGATTACAGAGTAGCTTCTCGATGTGTGTTGTAGTTTTTGCACTCGCTACTTATGGTGCAAAAGGGGATTTATAGCTTTGAACAGCAACTAACATACAAGTAACAAGCAGTAGTAAGTAGCTCTGACTCCACAGAGCATATTCTTCTTTATTCTTGATAAGCGTCAACAGCTGAGACGTTTGTGTTCTGTCTGCCCTATTTTGTACCGGCAACCGGCAACGAGCGCATTTTTAAAGCGAAAGTCAAGAAATTGCGCACAACTCATGATATACAATGTAATCTAAATAGTGAACTAAAGGCGACTTGACAATTACAAAATGCGCAGAACAAAAATGAGATGTATAAAAATAATAAAATTCTTTGTGTACATTAATAATACATTTGCGTAGGAATATTATAGCAGTAATTTTTTACTTTTCTCTTCAATATTTTTGCAACTAATGGCTTTACAGTGAGATATTATTTAGCTGACATTTTGATACTGAAAAAAAAACCAAAAAATAAAATAGATTTGTTTTATGTTGTTTCGAATAATTGTCACTTGACAATACTTTATAATATAAAGTTTATATAAATTAAAATTGGAAAAACTCTCAATTATTCTTAAATTTGGGTATTAGTTTTGTTCAGTTGTGCAGTAACAAGTTTACTTAGTGAGTAGTACAAGTGACTCCACTGTGCCATATAATATTTTAGGACCTGGTCACCCTAAGCAATCCAAGTGAGCTGGTCACACTGAGAATTAAGCATGCGTATATACAAGAGCTTAACGTGAGCAACGATACAACCTTTGAGCGTCCGGGAACAAGCAACAAGCAACAACAACAACAACGACTATTTCAGTAGAGTACAATAAATTTTAATAAGTCTATAACAGTAAGTGCGAGACGGTAGCTTTCAATTTTTTTTTTTATATTTTTGCAATAGTTGCGACTATTCAATTGCCAAATATGTTGACTTTTTGATAAAAAACATAAGGGAATTTGAAAAATTACAGAGTTTGAAGAGAGATAATGCGCTGACAGTTTAAAGCAGGATACTTTGCCGCTAACGAAAATGCGAGAGAGAAAAAGAGAACAACGGTTAACAATTGATTTTGAAGGCTCCAGCTATGCATCGCTTAAAACTAGCTCAACTAAGGTGGTAAAGAGAGGCGAATTGGCGCAGTGCGAAACACGAAAACTTTCTTGCGCTCTCTCGTCGCCCTAGTGCCAACAATATTCTCTCTTTGAACTCTTAACAACTGTTGAACAGCGCTTTATGTTGCTTCGAATAATTATGATTTGACATTAGTTTATATTCAAATAGGAAAAACTCTTAATTCTACTAAAGTGCAGCAATTTATTAAGCTTAGTTGAAGTGGTAAAACTTCTGCTGTGTTCTGGGCAAACCAATTTGTAAATACTCAATATAAGCACAACTTCTTAACAGTTTCTTAATTTGACGGCAATATAAGTCCGAGATTTCTCGAAAATTCAATTACTCTCGCTGTATCTCCGGTTGCTGGAGAAATGCATGCGCTTCTCGTTATTTCGCGAATTCCATTTCTCGCATTGCAATTACGCAAGGTACGATATTTACATTTCGATTTGCCGCAACAACTTCGCACCCCTCCCTCGCCTGCTGTTTCTTCAACGTCTTCGTCGGCACATTCTCTGCTAAGTGCACCCACGCGCTGAGTGCATTAATGCCCGTTCGCTGAGTCTGCAGCGGCGCTCCTTGTGCACGTCGCATGCATCATTTATTTTATTTGTATGCATTGCGAATTATGGCCAACAATCGCTTACGTTCCTTATGCATGTTCACTGGCTGCAGCATAGCCCTGTTAACCACAACACTCGTCGGATCGTGCGTGCATTAAATCTGCAAACAATGACGTGCACTTCGCGACTCGCGAGCGTGGGCGTGAAAACCTCTGAGTTGCATTCGCTCTTTTCCCAAAGAGTCGAAGTGCACTATAGAGCAAACATATTCCTGAGCATTGTCAACTGCTACGAATATTTGCAGGTCTTCCCTCTCCGTCTTCTCTCCGTCTTCTCTTATATTGAACTGTAAGCATAAATAAACCGCAGACGCACACACTGTATATATTTGACTGCTTGATTTATTCAATTGTTTGACTAATCAATTTTTCGGTTTAATATTGACATTAGTATGACACTCTTTGACATTTTCAAGAGCGAGATGCAAGAATGAATAAAATGAATATGCTTCGGAGATTATGCATGTAGTTGAGTAAAGGTGCAAGAAGGAAGAGCGAGCCTCAAGAGCGTAATCAGAGAGCAAGCGAGTCGCCTGGGCCGAATGTGCTGTAGCTGGTTGCCGGGTGACGTAAGAGCGAGAGAGAGAATGCAAATTAAGTGATTTGTGACAGATCAATGCAGATTGTGCGCGCTGCTCTTTTTGTTAGAAAAATGCACAGTGGAAGCGTCTCTCTTACAAATACGTTCAATAAAGTGCTGGGCAGTGGGACCTAGTTATGCTATGATTATTTTGACAACAAATTTTTAGCTGAAGAACGTTTCAAGAGAAGGAGACGACTAAAGCAATCTCTTCGCCTTGCATCAGAATACACAACTACTCTTTATAAAGTCGTCTATGCCTCGCTTGTCTTGTTGCATTTATTTGCACACAATTATAATACTCTTCCTTGCCGTAATTCAATTCGACTGCAGGCTGGAGACTGCAAGCCACAACTGTATTTGTTTGTCGGTCGCCTAAGTTAATTGTGTCTGTAAATTTGATTAGCATTGGAGCACATTCGACTGCAGCTGAGCAACTTGTTGCAGCTGCACGTGGGCAAATGGCAGCTGCTCAAATGTCTTAGAATACGCCAAATTAAAGTAATTCAACTGGCAAGTGCTGAACGATTGATTGAGTCCGTCGCTTGTGTATTAAAACATTAGCTTGAAGGCCGCACTTAGTGTTTTGAGCATAACATAATCGCATAATGCAGTTAAATAAGCCAATAAAAGCTTTGCATTTGCAGCGTAATGTTGCATAAACTATGGCACTCCAGTCGCTCCACAAAACTTCTAGTTTATGCATATTGTATTGTATTATACATTTTCCCCGTCTCCGCTCGCGTCTCAACTACACTGCGAGAATAGTTTGGCAATCAACCAAATCACCACTCAGCTGCGCGCGAATTCTCTCAAAGGCAGCCAAACTAAAGTTGTATACTTTCGGCTGGCACTGTACTGCTGGACTGTGAAATGCAGCACAAGTGGTGCAAGCAGCTCGACTGTGGCATACCCAGCAATTGCTTTCAAACACATTAAAATTAATTTGAGCGCGAATTGCAAAGAGAGTCGCGCATCGTTCCGCAGTAAACGGAAATTATTAAATTGAATCAGAGAAGCGCACACAAGCGTCTCGTGTTAGCCCTTTGGCCTGGCAACACACGATAAGCGCTTTTTAGGGTACACTCTGAGCTGTAAGCAGACAACAGACGACAGATGGCAGCTTGTTGTTGTCTGTTTGCTGTTTGCTCACTTTGCCATGCTCTGCAGCTAATCAAAATATTACAGCTTTTGTGCAATTAAAGTCGCTACATTGAGGACATGACAATGACGCACAAACAGAGAGCTCAGCACTTTCATTTGTATTCATGCCACACACCCACACACACACACACACACACACTTTCACATTTATGTAGTACTCAGTGTTATGGGCGCTTGGCACTTATTTGGCACATCATTATGGCCATACTCTTGCCGTAGGATATTTCCATTCCGTCAAACGCTCTGTCGAAGCTCTGCCATTGATAAATTGCCCAACAATTATCCCAGCTAGTTAAGGGAATACTTTTTTTTTCGTTGTTCTCGTTGTTGATTGATTGCATGTGCCTCTCGGGGGGACAGACAACAGTTGAGATTCCTCACAAAACATGGATGACCTGTTTTAAGTTCGCTAAGTTTGAAATTACTGCGAAATAGGAAAATACTTCATTTAAATACTTCATAAACAATTGTCTCAGCTGGTTAAACGCGTACTATGAATTAAAGAAAATACTTCAATTAATTACTCAATTTACCTTTATATCAGTTAGTGAATAGAATGTTTAATGTCGCAGCAGTTGAGATTGTTTGGAACATGAAACGTGGAAGACTTGTTTTAAGTTTGCTAAACAAAAGTTGACATTATTATGAAATAGGAATATAGTTCAATTAAACACATTCCAAATAATTGTCTCCGCCAGTTAAACGCGTATTATGAATTAAGACACATACCTAAATTAAATACATAATTAACATTTATCTCAGTTATTTAAAGGAATATTTAATGGAAGGTAACAGTTAAGAGTGCTTGGGGAACGTGGAAGACCTACCTGCTTTGTTTGAATTTACTACGAAATAGGAAAATACTTCGATTAAATACTTCATACACAATTATCCCAGCTAGTTCAACGCGTGCTATAAATTAAGAGACATACCTAAAATAAATACTTACTGAACTCAGTTAGTTAAAAGGAATGTTTAATGACAGACAACAGTTGCTTAAAGTTTGCTAACTAAAAGTTTAAATTACGATGAATTAAACAAAAATATTTAATAATGAATTATTTCAGCTAATTAAAGGAATGCTTTTGTTCCTCACAATTGACAACAATTATCTCAGCTAGCTAAATATGTGTGTGTGTTTTTTTTTTGTTGATTGATTGCATGTACCACACGAAACTAGAGACAACAGTTGAGATTGGAAGCCAAAGGAAATTGAAATTACTACGAATTAAATGAAAATAGTACAATTAAATACTTAATAAACAATTATCTCAGTGAAAGGAATGTTTGCTTGTTGTTGATTGATGGCATCTTCCTCTCCAGGGGACAGACAACAATTGACATTCTTTCGTTTGGCAGGCATAGAAAAAGGGTTTTAAGTTAGTTAAGTCAAAATTGAAATGACTATGAATTAAAAGGAAATGCTTTAATCAAATACCTGATAAACAATTATCTCAGTTAAAGGAATGTTTACTTTGATGTTGATTGATTGATTGCAACTACTTCACAAATGGACAGACAACAGTTGAAACTGTTGGGCTTCAAGCTATAGAAGGTGTCCAGTTTGTTAAGTAACAATTAAATTAAATAAGCAATTATCTCAGCTAGTTAAAGCTGTGTTGTAGTTTTATGATAGATTCAATGTAGCTTGCGAAAGCACAGAGAGATTGAGAGTAATTCGCGTTTTAAGTTTTTTAAATTGGAATTGAAATCGTTACGAATTGAATGAGAATACTTCAATTAAAAACTTAAACAATTTGATCAGCTGGTTGAAGGTGCGTTTCTTTTACTTGTGGGACAGAAAACAGTTGATATTTGTTTGCAAACTATAGTAGACGTTTTTTAGGTATGTTGAGTACAATTGAATTTAGTATGAATTGAAAGCAAATTACTTAAATGAAGTACTTGATAAGCCAGCAAGTTTAAGGAACGTTGCAATTGTTTCGTTTGGAAACCGTAGAAAACGAGTTTTAACTTTGTGAAGTAAGAATTGAAATTACTATGCATTGAAAGGAAATACTCATTGAACAATATTCTCAGTAAGTTCTTACAAAAGTGAGATTGTTGAACTATAGAAAACGGGTTGAAGTTTGTGGTGTAAGAAATAAAATTACTAAAAATTAAATGAAAATACCTTATAAACAATATTCTCAGCAAGGGAAAGTTGGGAATGTTTCGCTAGCAAACTATAGAGGTATGTTAAGTAAAGTTGAATTTAGTATGAATTGATAGGAAATTACTTCAATGGTTGATTAATTGTTACCTCATGAAACGACAGTTGAGATTGTTTCGCTTTCAAACTATAGAAGAAGTCTTTTGAGTTTGTGGAGCAAGACTTGAAACCTGTGTGAATTGAAAATAAATTACTCAAATGTAATGGTAAGGATGCATTTCAAAGGGTATCAAGCGAACTGTGAGCGTTTTTTGGGCAGATGGTTTATGTTGTGCTTTGTGTTGTTAACTTGGCTGCCATGCAAATGAATGACATGGCGATGACACGCGGAACTCTGTCGAACGCGACAACACACAAAGGCAAACAACAGGAAAATATTAATAAGAGCAGCGAAAGCGAAACTTGCAGAGCTCGCTCGGTGGGCAGTGCTCGTTAGCCAGATACTCATTAGTCAATGCTGCTGGCACAGACCACGGACAGTCTGATGTGGGAATATTATTTTTTAATTAAGTAAACCATAAAGCCAGTCACAAGCTTGCTGTTTGCCTGCCGCTGTTTTTTTCTGTTTCCTCTCCTTTTTTTGTTGGCTGTCAAAGTTGCGAGTGCCCCGGGGGACAGAGGGGGCGCGGCAGAGGCTAACACATACTGGCATCTCCGGCTGCCAGGCGAATGCTAATGCGCCGCGCGTCGCCGTATTTTTGGCCATAACGCAGAGGGCACTTGGCAACGTGCTGCCAACTTTTGACAACGCGCACGCAGTTTGCATATTTGCACATCATTTGCGGCGAGGGGGAGCGCGAGAGAGCGGGAGGGAGAGCGAGAGGGAGTGAGAGTGAGAGAGGAAATTGCAGTGCGTGTTTAATTTATGGCTGCGAATCGGCGCTCAAACCGAAACCGAAACCGAAACTGTAATTAGTTGTGACGCGCTGCTGTCCCCACCACAGCCACGTCCCACGCCCACACGCCCCCAGTCGCCCTCGACTGTCACTTCCGCGTCCACGTCGTCGCACGTCCGTGCCCTTTGTTCCGGCCGAGTTCGGAAATTTGAGGTGTACATGTTAGAGCGCCATTGTTGCTCAATTAACCAAACAATTAATCACGCTGCAGACAGCACGCAACAGGCAACAGGCAACAGACAGTCGCTGGGAGTGAACGGGACAGCGACTGCGGCTTGGATTAAAGCGAAATTTCATTAAATTCGCTGCTAATTCAATCACTGCGCCTTACACCCCCCCCCCCAAAAAAATTACCACTTCAAAACTGAAAGTTTGCGGCGTTGGGCCGCAGTAGTTTTGTAATTAAAACCAAGTCGCATACTTAGCATTTGCCGCTCTCTGATCTCTCCTCTCAGCGCCACATTCATAAATCATGAGTCGCCGTCGTGGCCGGAATCTGACGCCGGCTGAAATCAATGCAGCGCCTGCAAAGTGCCAAAATTGCGTATACGCAGCGTGGAACAGGCAGTGGCAGGGAACTGTTCTCGATAAGCGTGTAGCGCGCATCTAGAAGCACAGATAAAAGCTGAGCGGACTCGGCGGACGGGTGACGAGTGTTGGAATCAAAGCGGCGAACAAACAAGACAAGAACACGAGCCAAAAATCCACGCAAATCTAGTGGAAAATTAAAATTTTGCCAATTTAAGCGGGCGACTGAGAGAGCGCTTGGCACGGCCTGCAAAAAGGACGAGTTTACGACTGCCGCACGCCTGTCGCTGCCGCAAAAGGATTTGCACAGCTTGCTTCCCTTTTTATACCCTGCACGTAGTGAGTAAAAAGGTATACCACATGTTGCTACAATCTAAATGTTCAGAGTTGTAAACAAAGTCGTTTAAGCTATGTTCGTCCGCCTGTCTGTCCGTCCGTTCGTATACACACCTAGATTTCAAAGATAGCAAGAGCTTGAGTAACCAAACTTTGGATTTAGGTGTAACATGTATTTACGCAGTTTATGGTTATATTTTTGTACTTCCCTGCACGTTTGAAGATCTTTGCCATCCACAGTTTGCTAGGAAGTTCATTTAAAGTGCATCGAGATACAAAAGATGGTTGAAAACAAGCATAGTTAGAAAAGAAATGTCACATAAACGAGGCAAGCGCAAGTGGCAAATGCAACAAGAATAAGCCTTTGTCATCTTCTTCGCACGCATTCATATATAGCTTATATGTTTGCGTGCATAGTCGAGGAACAAAGTTGTACTGGTATTTTGACATTATTTTGGTATTCACTATCTCAGCTTGTGTAAACTATATTTTGTCGGCTGGTACAGGGTATTTTAAAGTCTTGCTAGCTCGATTGCAGATATTCTCACTTGGGTTTCGCGTGTGTTTGGGGCAAATTCCAGGGAATCTCGAAGCACCTGGGACCCGCGCCACGCCAAATTGTGTATCATAGAATATGCTGCTCTTAATATTTACTTCATTTATTTGTAAGTTGTGCCCAGACGACGAGTACATCAAACACACTACACAGAGAGAGAAAGAGAGAGAGAGAGGGAGAGAAGCAATACACAGCGAAACTTTTGCGGCTAATGGCGACTGAAATGAAAACTTATGGCCAGCAGCAGCGGGCCACAAGCTCTGCAGTCGCTGCGAGATGTCAACCTGCTCAGTGCGTTGCATTTAATATGTTTAGCCGAGTGGGCTCACATTAGTAATGCTGTCTACTTACGAGCAGCGTGCTCTGAGCACACGTTCAGCGAGGAGTGCAGCACGTGCTGCTTGGATTCGCTTTTGGATTCGGCTGCCATTAAGGCCATTTAATTAGACTTGGGTTGTGGGCGCAACTAATGAAATTTTATTCATTTCGCCCAAAGTTGCGCCGCCAGGCGGCATTAATAATCGACTCGTCCTTGAGCCTCCTCAGCGCCATCTGCTTGAGTCTCTTCTATATCTGCTCTGTCAGCTCAGTTGCCACGGCAAAAAAAACTCAACTTGTACGCGGCCATAAAGTGCACGCGTGTGAATTGCCAACTGCACACTTCGTCCCACTCGCACGCGAGCTGTGTTGAACAGTCTAAAACATATTTGACAATTAGCAGCAGCACTCGAGTGCCTTGTACTCCCCCAAGACGCCCACAGCTGTCTGTGAGGCTGCAGCTCGGCCACAAATGGCCTTGAACTTCGAAATCAACTGTGTGCAACACAGGCGAGCGCGCATTATCGATTCAGTCTATCAAACTGAGTACACCCTATCAGCGAGTTGCTTTTTGGTCTGCCAAAATATTACAGTTTCTATTCCAGCTTATTCATTAGTCACAAGCGTGGAACAGCTTAGCGCTTTTCTATATAAAGTGAAAAAAAAACACATCAGCTACTATCGAAAGACTATCGATTCGGTCTATCAAACTGAGCAAACTCTATCAGCGAGTAGCTTTTTTATTTCCAAAAATGTGGCAATTGCTATTCCAGTTGACGAGAAGAGAAATACATCAGCTATTATCGAAATACTATCGATTCGGTCTATCAAACTGAGCATACTCTATTAGCGAGTTGCTTTTTGGTTTGCCAAAACGTGACAGTTGCTCTGCCAGTTGACAAACGCTTGGAACAGTTCACTGTTTTTCTATATCTACGATATAACTGACAAGCTTATTCCCTAATTTAAAGCATTAATCAGCAGCGAAAGTCACAAATAGATCAGCAAATTATCTATTTAATATATTATTTAAAATCCTCATCGTATTAGAAAGAAAGTTCATTTTCCATTTCTAAAATGAGACACTTTCCATTCCAGTTGACAAACTTATTCATTAATCAAAAGCATAAATCATTTTAGTGCTCTTCTATATGAAGCGAAACATGCGAATATAAAAGCTTACATCGATATATTATTGAATTAATACCTTAAACAGTTATCTTATTAATTAATTTAAAACATAAATGAGCAGTTTAGTGTCTTTCAAAATCAAATAATCTACTCAATACTTTAAATTTAGCATACCCTTCCAGCGTTGATAAGCAGCTCAGTGTTTTTTCTATATTCAGCGAAAGCTGCACATCATTGATTTAATTGATATCCTATCAGCAAGTTACTTTCTTATGTTCTTAAATATAACAAGCCATAAATTAGCAGTTTAGTGTTTTTCTATGTCAAGCGAAAGATGAAAATATAACAGATATTAACTATATATTATCAATTCAATGCATTATATTATTATATTATACCCTCTAAAATATGACAGTTGTTGTGCATTGCAGTTTACAAGTTTGTTAATTCAACTAAACCATAAATCACTTCAGTGTTTTTTTATATCTAGCCAAAGCTATAAATACATCAGCTATTATCGAAATTATCGTTTCAGTCTATCAAATTGAGAATACACATTGAATACACGTTAATCAAGTTAATTTGTTGTGTTCTGAAATATGACAGTTTTTTTTTCGATTTATTCATTCAGCCAAATCAGCATTTTAGTATCTTTCTATATCAAGAGCTGGCAGCAAATACAAGTACATCAGCTATCAATTCAGTAACTTGTTGTTCGCTGAAATATAATAGTTTTTATAAAAGTTAACAAGCTTTTCTGTTTAGCAAACGCATAAATCAGCAGTCTACTGTCTATCTATATTAAAAACCCACAATACAATATAAATTATTCAGCTAAATCAGCTATTAATAGTATTGAAATGTTTTGAATTATTCAAGTCATTTGGCAAATAATTAAGTAGAAGTTTCGACATATTTTTGGTGCAATATATTAAACTGTACTATCAACAAGTTATATATTGTTTTCTAAAACCTGTCAATTGTTATGCATAAAGTAATTAATTGAACCAAATCATAAAACAGCAGCAAATCATAAGCAGCTTTACTATATCCTGGGAAAGTCACAAATACAAATTGAATAGCAATGTTTTGAATAGATCGAGTCATTTGGCAAATAATTTCATAGTAGTTTTGATATATTAGTCGCAAATATATCAGGTATTAATATAATTCAAATGTTTTAAATTCGAGTTATTTGGCAAGTAATTTAGTACTACTGATCGGTTTAATGCATTATATTGAGGATACTATAACTAGTTACTTTTTCGTTGTTTCAAATATGGTATTTTTATGCCTAAGCTTATAAGTAATCCAAACAAAAATCACAAATATGTCAGCTATTAATTGTAATTAAAAAGTTTTAAATTATTCAAGTGATTTGATAAATAATTTATTAATTAATTATAATTTATAAGTAGTTGGGAGATATTATCGAATTAATGAATTATAAATTGAGGATATATCAGCTAGTTACTTTTTTTGTTTTAAAATATGATAGTTTATATGCCCAAACTTATTAGTTAAGCCAAACCATAAAGCAGTAGTTTAGTTTGTGTATTTTCTCAAGCAAAACTCACAAATATGTCAGCCATTAATAGTAATTGATGTTTTAAATTGTTCGAGTCATTTGGCAAATAATTTAGTAGTAGTTTCGATATAATATCGACTCAATCTGGCAAATTGAGCAAACCCTATCAGCGAGCTGCTTTTTGTGTTCTGAAATGGGACAAGTTTTATGTCCAAACTTTTTAATTAAGCCAAACGATTAAGCAGCAGCTTAGTGCATTTCTTTTCTCAAGCGAAAGTCACAAATATGTCAGCTATTAATTTAATTTAAATGTTTTCAATTCGAGTCATTTGGCAAATAATTTAGTGGTAGAGTCAGTTTAAAGAGCTCGCATGAAATCAGCTTGTAAGCAAACTGTGCCGTCTATCAGCCCATCGATATATGATCTCGGCTCTAGCTTTTGTCTCATCACGCCCCGTTGTGCTACAACGCAACAACTGTGCCACAAGTTGTCGCAGCCGCGAACTAAAAATAGCAGCTGGCAATAAGTTGCTGTTTATCGATTTGCCGGCCATAAATTGAACTTAAACCCGAAGCGAATTCGAAAATCGATAAAAATAGAATTTAATAGGACAAGGCGCTAGTGAGAGAGAGAGAGAGCAAAGAGCGCTGGCGTAGTGGTCGTATACGTAATATGACTGTAGTGCCCGATTGCGTATACGTAGTGGTGTCAAAGTTGATTTGATGCCCATAATTAAATGTTATTGCTTGGCAGCGAGCACGAGCACGTGCACGAGGACGAGGAGGAGGAGGACGAGGACGAGCGTGAGCGACATGAAAAGTCAATTGCGCCATAAAAACAAGTCTGTGTTCGCTTTTATCTATTTTCCGCTTAACAGTCGATCGAAGGGCACACTTCCAGCCCTGAGCAGAGTGCAGTGTCTTTTTTTAGCCCATGTGCACGCTGGCTTCGTTATTATTTTGTTGACACGCCGGAGCGCGAGTTGTCGTCACGCCTGGTGACGCGGCAGGCGACAACTGGATATTAATATGTCAGCCGCGAGATGCATTTAGACAAACTGACAAGTCGCCGTGACGCTGCGCGGCGAGGTGGCAAAGCTGCTCAGGCTTTGCGCTCGCAATCTCAACGCAAAATCGCGCAAATTCCGACAACAGCGCTGACAAATAGCTGCCCAGGATCAGCGGGAGTGGGAGCGGGAGCAGCTTCCATTCCTTAAGCCGTGACGCTGATTGGGACGCAGCAACAAAACCTGCGTGATGCCCACAAATTTGCCTTTTTACGAATATGTGCACTTGTACTCGCTTTGCTCTCTTTAAATCCCTCTCCACATCCAGCTGCAGCTGCATTGAATTTGAATACTCGCCGGGTAATAAAGATGGCTCAAGTCGCGTTCCGAGAATCTGCGACTTTACAGCTTCAACGATTGAGCAGCTTCTCTCTGCGCTGCGAGTTATTTCTGTGCAAGTCCTTGAACTCCAAAGCAAACTGGCAAGCGAGCAGGATAAACAGCACAATTGCTGCCATGAATCAAGCCAAAAACAAAGATTGTTGAGTCGCATAAAGAACTGCAAATGCGCCAAGCACGATACTTTTATTGAAAAGCAAATAAATGCTGCAATTAGTGCGGCTCATAAACAGGTTGAAGACCCGCCGAATAAACCACTTCAACTCCTCCAAATGCTCGACTGGCGCTCACTTGGGGCATGAGTTGGGATTCAAATTCAACTGCGGGTCGTTAAAGAGTCCACTGCACTGTGACCGGACTTAAGCAGAGAGAGAGAGAGAGAGTGAGTCATTGTACTGTGGGCATAATTGAGCAACATTTTAGTTGTTGTTGAGCTCAAAGAGAGAGAGAGAGAGAGAGAGAATGTGAGAGAGAGCTACTGCACTGTGAACAGTATTGATGTAGAGCTCAAAGAGAGAGAGAGAGCGAGAGAGAGGGAATCACTGCACTGTGGGCACCATTCTAGCGCGGCACTGCACTATGGATTGAGCACTCTAGCATTTTAGTTGTTGCAGAATACCGAGAGACAGGGAGAAAGTCGCTGCACAGTGGGCGCAATTGAGCTGCCCTTTGGTTCTTGAAGAACCCTCAGAGCGTCACTGCACTATGGGCATAATTAGACAACATTTGAGTCGTTGAAGAGCCCCGAGGGCCTCACTGCACTGTGGGCACAATTCAACATTCACTTAAGTGCAATTCTTTCATTTCTCAGATATAGTGGATACGCTGACGTATCGGCAATCTGTTGAGCTGATAGTGCCGCTGAAAAGCGCCTCGCTGACCACGGTAGAGTGGCAAGGACGCGGTTACCCGCTTCATGGTGCGTGGCAGGCGGAATGTGGCATGTGGCTGTGTAACGGGATCATAGATACATTTGGAATTGGCATTTTTATTGCGACGCCTAAATATTTAATATGCTGGCAGTTGAAACAGCATTCACACATGCTTCGTCGCTCGACGCGGCGGGTCCTTGAACTCCATCGACTCGCATCGACGAGTCTCGGGTGGCAAGTCAGCGAACCTGCTCACAGCCAGACGACGGCAGCTCAGACGACAAGTGCTGCGAGTGGTCAGCGCGGGCGGGGGCAGGGGTAGGGGCAACCACTAAACAAATGTCTGTGCAAGTTTTTGCCAAGTTGCTAATTGATTTGCAAATTGTCGGTTATGTTTGCATGCACAACGAAATTAATTTCTGCCAGCTGGACGCGCACTCAACAAACGAAAACCAACAGAACAGAACAGAACAGAACAGAACAACAGAGCTCAACTGCAACTGTGCGAATCATTAAGCAGTCGAGTGCACAAATCGATATTAATGGGAGTGTCAATCAAAGTGGTTGCGCTGCCTGTAATAGATATGAAGAGCACCGCCTTTAATGAAAACTTCGCCTTGCATAGCGGCAAATGTTGCGCGTTTAAGGGCCACTCGCAAAAATATGCATTAATTAAGCAAAAGCGCTGCAATTTCTTTGGCCAGTTGCGAATATATTTAGTCTGCCTTTCCCTAGTACATTAGCTGCACTGCATATTAAGCAGAGTCGTGGCTTACACACAAAAAAGTTACTCTTTATGTTCCTAATGGATACTACAACTCTTTCGAAATATTGTGCAAAAATTTCAGCACTTTTGGAGTTCAACTGCAAGAGCAACTGTCAAATGTAAAGCTCCTTCGGCATTTGTCGAAAACGTAAGCGCGTTTTTCTACAAATGAAGTCGCTGTCCACGATAGCTCAGCACATTCTGCATCGATTGTTTGTGACATTTTACACACTTCTTTAATATACGAGTAAAATATTATATATATTATTTAAAAAATCTAGCCCAAAAAGTTCGTCGAAAACAACAGAAAAAACATAATATGTTTTATTTTTACGACAAATTCAAAAATGGAATAAACAGTCATTGCCAATTTTAATATATTTAATATAATATTATACAATATTTTTGAAAATAAATTATTTATAATCCTAAAAATAAATTAATAGTATGAATTAATTTTTATTCTGCAAATTTAAATAAAAATGGAATTCAGATTTTGAACACATAAGCTTAGAATAGAATACTTGTAAATGAAGCACATCCATGAATATTTTGATGTCCTTATGTAATATGTATGTATGTACAATTACACATGTAAAATTTTAAAATACTTCATAATCATTTTAATTTCAATTTATAGTCTTCAAATATATAATTAAGAATTGAAAATAGTTATTGGATAACACACATATATGTATGTAGATTGTTTGTTTTGGGGATATATATAATATATATAGTAAGATATCCACATCCCATTCCCCACATAAAATGCTCCCACACTTTACCATAAACAAAAATCCATAACATAAAATCACGCCACCCTTTAAGCAAACTCAGCATTAAAGATAGAAAATTTCCACTAGCAAATTCAGCATTATTGACAAGAGTCCAAAGATCATCTAAAACCACGCCACCAATAAATTAGGACTCAGCATTAAAGATGGAAAATTTCCACTAACGAAAGTCGCAATAAGAAGTTTCATGTTAAGTCAAACCGGCGTTGTCAAATTAGTTCTTAAGAAGCCTAAGCTTAGAAGGGTCGTTGCATACACTCGTTCCCTTTTTTAAATAAAAGTTCTCCGGTAAAAATAATAGTGTTTCACTTTTTTTTACTGTTACCCCAAACAAAAAACATAATTGGCGCAGCCGGTAGGATATGTTAAAAGTGTTAGTCAATAAATAATCGTGACCGCTAAAAGGATAAAAATTATCCCGGGTTAACGTGAAAATTGAACTCTAACCAAAAATACATATCCGCGAAAAACATCTACGTGCGTTAGTCAATTAACAAGTTGTGACCGCTTAAAGGACAAAAGTTACCTCAGGTTAACGCGAAAATTGAACTCTAACCGCAAAGTACACCCCCGCAAAAAGAAAATCTACGTGTGTGAAAAACTATAAGTTTAAAAATGGCCGTTGAACTATCAGAACAACATTTGAACCAGTGTTTAAACCAAATCAAACACGTACCAACGTTCGAAAGAGGCGCTGAAGCCCTAGCAGCATTTGTAAACAGAGTAGATTTCATTCTATCTCTATACCCGACAAGATGCGCCCGGCAAACAAGCATCATCTTTGGAGCCATCGAACGGCAACTGGACGGAGAGGCATTGAGAATCTCACAGATTTCTCAAACGAACACCTGGATGACACTCAAGATAGCACTCATCGACGAATTCAAAACACAGACCCCCTACGAGGAATTGCTAAGACGTCTCTATAATACAAACTGGAATGGAAGCCTACGTAAGTTCGTAGAAGAACTCGAAAGAAAATCTTACACCATTACCAATAAGTTAGCTTTAGAAAACAACCCAACCAACACAATGATTTTTACCAATGCTTTACAAAACACAACAAAAGACGTAATTTTTAAGAAATTACCTGATAGGATGTTCATGACCCTTGCAAGGCATGACATAACTACAACTTCAAAATTAAAAGCATTTGCACAAATAGAAGGTATTTATGAAACTTATACCGAAAATCATAATACATCTAGAATTGAAAAACATAATAATCAAAGGCATAATAACAGACACAATACAAACTTCAAATCAAACAATTTTCATTCTTATGACACGTCCTATTTCAAACCACAAACAAATTACCAAAATCAGAATTTTATTAAGCAAAATCAAAACCAGAACCTCCATCAAGAATTTCAACACAAGTTAAAAGAAGGACAAATTCAGAATGCTTCAAATTATTCAAGAGATACTCCAATCAGTCACGGGCCTAACCCACCAATTAAAAGACAAAGACAAAGTCAAAGTGGCCAATTCAAAATGGACACTGCAGAAAATTTTCTTCTAAATGCCTCGGATCAAGATTTAGAACGACTACCCCGTTCATAAAACTCACAATGCATTCAAAAAATTTAAAGTGTATTATCGATACAGGTTCTTCGATAAATCTTATTAAAGAAAACTTTTTTAATTTCAAAATTAACAAAAATCCAATAAAAGTAAAAACAATAAACAATATTACTGAATTGTCAGATAATATTTTACTCGAATCCAATGGAATATGCCCCATAGGCCAAACCTTTTATGTTCATAATTTTTCTGAAAAATATGACATTCTAATTGGAAGAGAATTCCTAAAAGCCAGTAGCTCACAAATCAATTATGAAAACGATACAGTCACGTTAGGAGATTACGAATTTAAATTTCAATACAACGACGAAAATTTTGAAGACACGGAAGATTGTGCACCAACACCATTAATTGAAAATACACCTCACAATTTCGCAATTGAAGATGAATTAAGAGAGTGTAATGAGTTTAGATTAGAACACCTTAACAAAGAAGAAACAACAAAGCTTAAGAAAATTTTGTATGAATTCCGTGATATTCAGTACAAAGAAGGTGACAATTTGACCTTTACAAGTACCATTAAACACGCAATTCAAACAAAACATGAGGACCCAATATACAAAAGACCTTATAAATATCCACAAACTTATGATTAAGAGGTCAATTCACAAATAAACGATATGATAGAACAGGGCATAATTAGAAAATCTAAATCCCCCTATTGTTCTCCAATTTGGATAGTTCCAAAAAAATTGGATGCCTCAGGCAAACAAAAATTCCGAGTAGTCATTGACTACAGGAACATCAACGAAATTACCGTTGACGACAAATTTCCAATACCTAATATGGATGAAATTTTGGATAAATTAGGCAAATGCCAATATTTTACCACAATTGATTTAGCAAAGGGTTTTCACCAAATACAAATGGACCCAAAATCAATATTAAAAACAGCTTTCTCCACAAAACACGGTCATTACGAATTTACTCGTATGCCCTTTGGGCTTAAAAATGCTCCAGCAACCTTTCAACGTTGCATGAACAATTTATTAGAAGATCTAATCTTCAAAGACTGTCTTGTGTACTTGGATGATATTATTATTTACTCCACTTCATTGGACGAACATATATTATCTATAGTTAGAGTATTTTCAAAACTCAGAGAAGCTAATTTAAAATTACAACTTGACAAATGTGAATTCATGAAGAAAGAAACTGAATTCCTTGGGCATATAATTACCACAGAAGGTATTAAACCAAATCCCAATAAAATTAAAGCCATAGTTGATTTTCCCATACCAAAAACTACCAAAGAAATTAAATCATTTTTAGGTTTATGCGGATTTTATCGCAAATTTATCCCTAACTTTGCCAACATTGCAAAACCAATGACACTTAAATTGAAGAAAAACGCAACTATAAACATAAAAGACCCAACATATGTATCAGCATTCGAGAAATTCAAAGTCCTTATCACATCAGACCCAATATTAATTTATCCAAATTTTGAGAAACCATTCTCACTAACAACCGATGCTAGCAATATCGCTATAGGCGCCGTTCTGTCACAGGAACATAAACCAATCTGCTATGCAAGTCGAACCCTTAATGAACACGAACTAAATTATTCCACAATCGAAAAAGAATTATTAGCTATTGTTTGGGCAACAAAATATTTCCGATCCTATCTATTCGGTAGAAAATTCCAAATATTAAGTGATCATAAACCATTAGTCTGGCTGAGCAACATAAAAGAACCTAATATGAAACTACAAAGATGGAAAATCAAATTGAATGAATACGATTATCAAATTAAATATTTACCTGGAAAAGAAAATAATGTCGCCGATGCACTTTCACGCGTAAAAATAGAAGAAAATTTCTTAGGAGAAGATGCTATAAGCACAAGAGCAACTATACATAGCGCACAGGAAGATAGTCAATATTACATACAAATAACCGAAAGACCATTGAACTATTTCAATAGACAAATAGAATTCGCAAAAGGCAATGATAATAAAGTTGAAACAATTCACTATTTCCATAAATTAAATATTAAAATTACTTACAAAGAAATGACAAATCAGTATGCCAGAGATATGATCAAAGAATATCTTTGCTCAAAGAACAGTATTATTTACTTTCACAATGAAATAGATTTCCCAACCTTTCAGAAAGCTTATCTAGAAATTATAAACCCAAATAATCCAACTAATGTAATGAAAACAAGTTTTAAACTTATTGATATTCAGACCTTCGCAGAATTTAAAGAGTTAATATTAAAAACACATAAAAAACTATTACATCCAGGCATCGAAAAAACAATTAACTGGTTTAAAGAAAAATATTATTATCCAGATTATCAAAAATTAATACAAAATTTAATAAATGAATGTGAAATTTGTAACGTAGCCAAAACAGAACACAGAAATACAAAGCTTATTTTCGAAGTAACACCGGAAGTATTCAACGTCAGAGAAAAATATGTAATAGATTTTTATATGATTGACAAAAAACAATTGCTATCATGCATAGACATATATTCAAAATTTGCATCAATAATTGAAGTCCAGAGTAGAGATTGGTTAGAAGCTAAAAGAGCATTATTACAAATTTTCAATGTAATGGGAAAACCTATAGAAATAAAGGCAGATAAAGATTCAGCATTTATTAGCGCCGCCTTTCAAATATGGTTACAGGAAGAAAACGTAAAAATTAATATTACGACAAGCAATACCGGAATATCCGATGTAGAAAGATTCCATAAGACAATAAATGAAAAATTGCGAATAATTGGAACTGACGATAATACGGAGAATAAATTAACAAAATTTGAGACAATTTTATATATTTACAATCACAAAACTAAACATAAAACTACTAATAGAACCCCAGCAGACATTTTTATATACGCAGGAACCCCAGAATATAATACACAAGAAAATAAAAAGAGACAAATAAACAATCTTAATAAAAGTAGAAATGATTTTAATATAGATACAAACTTTAGACATTCCCCATTGGTAAAATCCAAAACAACAAACCCTTTCAAAAAGACAGGAAATATCAAAAAACTTGATGAAAAACATTTTGAAGAAACAAACAGAGGAAGAAAAGTCACTCACTATCAATCAAAGTTTAAGAAGAAAAAGATAATTAATAATAGCAAATACAACACTTCCAGGCCAAACAACGAAACTGACGAAACAACTTAAATCGATACTGTGCATCATACTTATAATCATTCTCACACCTGTAAAACCCCAGCGTATTGAAGTTAATCATATACAAAATAACCAAGGATTTATGATATTCGAAACAGGAGTAATTAACATACCGATGACATACGAACACCATTGTATTACCATTAACATTACAGAAATAGAACGATCTTTTGAAATGTTACAAATCCAGAGTCAATGTTTTGCATCACGCCCACAAGTAAAATACTTAATAGAAAAATTAAAACAAGAATTAAACGGCATTCGCATTACGAGACGCACTAAACGCGGACTTATTGATTTTGTAGGTTCCTCATTAAAATACCTTTTCGGCACACTCGATAATGACGACAGAAAACAACTCGAAGATCAAATAAATGTCATTGCACATAACACTATTCAGACTAGTACTTCATTGACACTCTTAACCTAGGTTTAGAAAGAATCAATAATCAAATTAGAGACGAAGGACAATTGAATGCATTCATTTTTAACATTGAACATTTTACAGAATACATTGAAGATATTGAATTAGGATTACAGCTAACACGTTTAGGAATTTTTAACCCAAAATTACTTAAACACAACCAAATAGAACATATTACTCATGAGAAGTTAATTAACATAAAAACCTCAGCCTGGCATAACCCACAAACAAATGAAATATTCCTAATGTCACATATTCCTATCACTAATTTTGTAGCTAAGACATTTCAAATAATACGCTATCCAGACGAAACTGGACAAATCATAAATGAAAATGTTGAAGGAAAGTTTTACTTACATAATAATTTAGTTTTAAATACCCTTTCAAAGAAAATTATAAACGATCATTGTATCGCAAATATTATAAAACAAGAACCACCAATTTGTACATTTAACAAATACCGTAAACAAAATCTTACACAAGTAGTAGAACCAAATGTAATGATAATTTGGAACGTAACACGAAACAAATTATATCAAAATTGCAATAAACAAGATATCTACATAGAGAAGAACAAAATAATTAAAATATTTAATTGTACAATTGATTTTGAAGAAGCCAAACTATCAAATAAAGCTCAACAATTCACAACATTAATATTCACAGACTATAATGTCACTAAAATTGAGCCCATATCACACATAGAAATTAAGGAAATGATTTTGTTTAATAATAAGGAAAACATGATTTATAAGTATTCTTTAATCACAATTGTATTAATTTTAATCCTCATTATTATTATACGTTACTCAGTACATAAGAAAACTAAAACACTCTTTAAAGCGACTATAAAAAAATATGTAAAGAAAAATGAAACAGACAAAAATGAAACTGAAGAACAGTCCGAAATTGTAAACACCCCTCCACTTATGTACCCAGAATTAAACGCTTGAGGACAAGCTCATCTCTATAGGATGGGGGAGTAAGATATCCACATCCCATTCCCCACATAAAATGCTCCCACACATTACCATAAACAACAATCCATAACATAAAATCACGCCACCCTTTAAGCAAACTCAGCATTAAAGATAGAAAATTTCCACTAGCAAATTCAGCATTATTGACAAGAGTCCAAAGATCATCTAAAACCACGCCACCAATAAATTAGGACTCAGCATTAAAGATGGAAAATTTCCACTAACGAAAGTCGCAATAAGAAGTTTCATGTTAAGTCAAACCGGCGTTGTCAAATTAGTTCTTAAGAAGCCTAAGCTTAGAAGGGTCGTTGCATACACTCGTTCCCTTTTTTAAATAAAAGTTCTCCGGTAAAAATAATAGTGTTTCACTTTTTTTTACTGTTACCCCAAACAAAAAACATAATTATATATATAATATAAAATCTACAGACGTGTAAAAGATTATTTACAATATTCGGCCTTATCAATTTAGTTGTGCTCAAGTCGACAACTTGAGAATTTGCCCGCAACTAAGCAACTTTTGTCTCTACGTTTTCGCGGACTTCTTTTACGATCGCTGCTTCGCAACTTTACTTCACACCGTTCTGT
The DNA here is from genome assembly GCA_035046165.1 of Drosophila rubida. Classification (NCBI taxonomy): domain Eukaryota; kingdom Metazoa; phylum Arthropoda; class Insecta; order Diptera; family Drosophilidae; genus Drosophila; species Drosophila rubida. Next base: position 26,188,233 of record JAWNOF010000023.1, on the reverse strand, counting down.
TTAATGCTCTCTTTCTCTCTCTCGCCCTGCTCTCTGCTTCTGCTGATGACAGCTCTGCGTCTCCTTCTTTTTCACTCGGGCTGGCAACTGTGCAGTGCGTTGCCACTTCACATATAAATTTCTTTTTGCTTCTAGTCGATTTTACAGCGACAAAATGGCGTCGTTTTTATGCAAACTTACTTTTACTTTAACCGACCGTAAAAAGAAAATTTCAAATAAAAGGGCATCGTTGGCTGGTAGTCAAATATATAAATAACAATTTTTTTAGTTTCATATCTCTTGAATGGTCCCATTTTTTATGCGGCACACCGTAAGAGCACCAATTCTTGAAATGGCCTTATTGAAATTGCTGTAACTCCGTTGTTTCTGCATTCTTTTATTTTGTTAAATTCATAAAATAGTAACTAAATAGTGTTATGATAAAAAAATAAAAAAAGCGTTTTTCTTGAATTGTTTTTTTTGACCATTATAAAAGGAACAGGAAGCTCAATGTTATTCTACATACTCGTACAACTACTAAACATATAAGAAGAAATTTCATTCAAATAGAATAAACATGTCCCAGTTCTAGTCTTCTCCCAAAACTCCACTAAAAGGATCACACAATTAAATGGGACCCACGAAAGACTGAACTGTAATACATTTAGTTCAACACTTGAAGATAAGGCAAGGAAACCGAAATTTGTAGATACAAATTAGATGAATAAGACAAGTAAAAAGAAGTCTTTGGATGAGGCGAGTTTAAATGAAGAACTTGTTGTTAATAGCTTGCCTGAGATGAATAGAAACAGTTTAAATTTTTGCAACTCAGTGAGAACTCTTTCTCGACAATACCATGCAATAGTGCCAACTATTTGAGGGCGCGACCTTGCGTCATATGGCAGGCGAAGTGATGCGACCCGTTGACACCCATGTGCAGAGAGCTGGAAAAGCGTATTTGCAGCTCATCACGTGGTTCTACTCAAATTAACTTGTCAGCCCAGGAGATTAATGAGCTATGCAACCAGGTCAACGTTCACACAGAGAGAGAAAGAGAGTGAGAGGGGGACAGAGGAAGGGGCGTGTCAGGGAGGCATCGGCAATGACTGCAGTCGCTGCGCTGCGTTCACATCGGGGAATATGGGGAAATGTTGGTGCCGTGAAGCCTGTGAATTAGTTGCGAATTATGCAATGTGTTGTGACCGCAATTAGAATTGCTTTAGCGCTTTAACGTGGCCCACAACTGCGAAATTTTATTTCAGCTTTCTGCAGGCTTTCGTTGCAGCAATTGAGCAGCAGTCGAATCCGGCCAACTTCAAATACGCAAGCGTCATTTGTATTGCAATAACGTGGCCCAACGAGTAGACTGAGGGAACACTTACCTGATGAACACTAGATGAAAATTCTTAACGTAGAGTTTACTTTAACTTAAACAAAAATTGCTGTCAGCAATATTAAAACTTATTTTGCTTTTGAGCTTGAAATCTTGTAAAGCAAGCAATTCATTGTAAGCAGAGAAAATATGTGCCGCTTTTGTTCTTTTACTAAACTCTATTCTTAGCCAAGAGATAAATTCTTATTAAATCAAGCTATTTCTGCTGAACTGATATGCACACATAAACAACAGCTGTCATTGCGTTTAAACAGTTCGAAAACAACCCACAAGTTTTGAGCTGCCGTAAAAAAGCGCAGCTGAGCGATGAAAATAGAACGCGTGATGTTGCTCGATATTTTTTTGCGTCGTTTATTAACATGTACACGGGAAACGTGAAAATTGCATTACTTGCTATTTTTTTTGTACTCGTCAGCAAAAAGTGAAGTTGTTTAATTTAATGGGCAGTATGACCAGAGTATAAATGCATAAACATGGTTTTCGTTCGAGCATGATGTGAATATTGTCAATGGAAATCACATTAGTGATTCAAAAATCGACCATCGAAACCAAGCTTAAACTCGTTGTACATTTGCTGCTGAATCTCAATCGAAGCTGCTCTTCAGAAGAGCTTGAGAAGCTATTTTTATTTATGTCAAAATTAAAATTATAGTATGTGGGACCAGGGTTTGGACCTTTAATTTTATTAAAAGTTTCTAAAATTGTATACAAGAATTGATTTATTTGTAGATTAGGGAATCATAATATGTTAATTGGTTTCTTGTTGTTTAATTATTAGACGTATTTAAAGTTTAGATTTGATCGCTGTCTTTTACTGCCTCGTTTGCGTCGTGTGTTGTTCTTCGTCCACGTCTTGATTCACGCCTCGTGCGCCGCTTCTGCTGCATTTGTGAACAGCTGATCTGTGCTGTCACGGCGTTGCCAGACCGTTCATATAAGTATATACAAGTTGTGCTTAAGAATGCACGCGTGATAAGTCAACTTTGTTATTATTTTTGCTTATGCTTTGCAACCAATGACAAATAATTATTGTTTGGCACAAATACGAATTGACAATAAAAAAAAAATACATTTTTGTATTGCTTTATTAAATCTATTTAAATTTTATATTTTGATTTAAGAATTTTTTTTAAAAAAGCAAAAGCACAAAAGCAGCCAAACGAAAAACAAGTCTCAGATAATAATGTGATGGGTAGAGAGGGAAGTTAGGCAGTAAATTTGTTAATAGCACAACATACATCAATATGAAATAAAGTAGCTGATGGTCTGATGGACAGTTGTAAATTAATTCCGGAGTTGAATTAAGGAATTTATTTACATTTTGAGTGCAATAATTTAGTACTTTCATTGCAGATATTTACGCAAATTAAAAAGTATTATTATACTAATATTTTCTTTAAGGCCAATGGGATTTGGATTTGCTATTTGTTGCTTCTACTTGTCTGCAGTGAGTAAATTGGTATGCCAAGTTGTCGAGCTTGGCTTTAAAGCGCAAAGAATTGACTTTTCTAATTAAGTTGACGTGGAGTGTGGCGCGTCACATGCAGATGAGCGTGAGAGCTGGAAAAGAAATGGAAAAGCTGAAGGAACAACAAACACTTGCACTTGCGACAGCTCAATCGCTTTCAACGTCTCCTGCTCCAGCTGCCTTTGTGCTGCTGGGAGTTGCCACGGAAACAACGTGTCCTGCCTCACAAAGGCGACGCCGACTGGCGCGTGCCCCATGGGGGGTCTTTTTGGGGCGCCCCGACTCGGCGGCTGCAAGGAAGCCACATAAGCCGATTACAAATTTAATTACATGCGCCCAATTATGCCTCCCCCTCGAATCCACGCCGAGGAAATACTTCGACTGGACTCCGCAGTCGTGCAGCGTGCTGCTTTGTGCCTGTTGCAACGTCAGCCAATTGTTTTTGTAGCGACTATGAAGATGTTCATTCGTCTGGGCTGGGCATTAGATGGATAATCTGTTTAGCAGACGCTCTAGCTCCAGCTCCAGCTCCAGCTCCAGTCATCTAAAATATGCTCGGTCCGCTTGTTTTCCTCATTAAATGTGCAGGAGACGCGGCAGACTTGTCGTGCATTGTTTGCCCTGCTCATAAATCTCCCCTTAATGCCCAATAAAAATGTGCGCTCTAGCCGTCAGCAGCTTGCTTAATTCGTTTTTTAAGCCATTTGCAATTGTGGACAGTTTCCAGTATTCAGTATTCAGTATTCGGTTTGAACTTTGAACCGACTGAACAACCACTGAGTTCACTCACCTCGCGCCTCCTGCAGTTGCCCGCAGTCAAGGTTGAGGCGCCCACAGTGGTCCACGCCGAGTGTTTCTTAAATTCGCAAACATTGATCAAATTGAGTGTGAGTTCGAATTAAATTCAATTCTAGTCTCATTTAAGCGAAATGGGATGCTTTAAGTATTGACAGTCGGAAGTGCGACGAATTCGCAGTAACTGACTTCTTCACTTCTTTGTGACTCGCAGCGCATCCATTTCCAATTCCATTGCGTATTTGAATTTCCCAGGAAATACGCTCAAAACATATATAATTAAATATTGTCATTTTAACGAGACATTTCTATGTTGCAATTTGCGTTGTGCTCTGAACTGAGCAAAGCATTTCTATCCAGCTAGAAATTTGAATGAGAATTAATGAGAATAACATAATATGTGAACAAACACATTCGCTTTTATTCAATTTAAATAAGTGAATGATTCATAAGAGTAATATTACTTTTGTTTAGCAAAGTGTGTCTGTCTAGTTCTCAATAAACATAAAATATTTATATATACCAAGTGTTTTCTAACAACTTCTAGTTCTAAATTTAAATGAGAAGAATTTATGAGAATACTGCATAAACTTTTATTTAGCAAACCTCTAAAATGTAGACAGGAGTTGTCTTATAGTTTTCAGTTGAACTTTGCTGGACTCCCGAGGAATCATTTGAGGATTCGGCTTTCTGTCTAGTTTTAAATTTTAATGAGAATGATTACGAAGAATAATAAATTTATATACAGACACTACAGTTGTTGAATAAACTCTTGTTTAGCAAACCACTGAAATGTTGACAGGAATTCTTTTTGGCGATTCCAGGGGACACATTCGAGGCTTAAGATCGAAATTTTGTTTTGAGCAGAATTAACGAGAATAATATATAAACTTTTGTTTAGCAAACCTCTAAAATGTTGACAGAGATTCTCTTACAGTTTTCAGTCGGACTTTGTAGGACTTTACAGGGACACATTTGGGGATTCGGCTTAAGCGCCACACTGTCATTTCTGTTTAGTTCTAAATTTCAATGAGAATGATTACTAAGAATAATGAATTGTATTTATATACAGACAGTAAATACTTTAAATGACAATAAACACTTGCTTAATTAACTTTTGTTTAGAAAACCACTGAAATATTGACAGGAATTCTATTAAAGTTTTCAGGATTCCCGTGGAAACATTCGTGGATTAGGCTTAAGGGCCACAATGTCATTTCAGTCAAGTTCTAGCTTTCAATGAGAACGATTACTAAGAATAATGTATTGCATTTATATACAGACAGTACACTTGCTTAATTAACTATTGCAAACCACTGAAATGTTGACAGACATTCTCAGATATTTTCCAGGATTTCCCAGAACACATTCGAGTGTTCGGCTTAAGGGCCACACTGTGCGGCACTTGTCGCATAGGTGTATTGGGCAGACCGCAGATGAACGTGAATTGCTGATGGCATTTGATACGGCACAAAGACGTCGCGCCACGCGGCGAGTGCATTGGCTGCCGCGAGTCGGGACGGCGACTCGGCTGGGCAGCGGGAGGCGGCTGACGGGTGGCGGGCTGAGGTGCGGTTGAGCATGAGGTCACTTTGACCCGTTAATGTGATTAGCGTTAAAATTAAAATGCTTGCGGGCTGCACTGCCTGGACGCGCCCAGCCAACGGGCAAGTGAGTCAGTCCCCAAAGAGCTGCTTGATTATTGAGCAAGAAGGGGAACGGCAACAACGACGGCATTAAGGAGCATATAATTGTCGGAGTGAGCCGGGGATGTGGCAAGCGACTCGTGCGCCGACTAATTGAAATGCTCCAAAGGTCGATATGTGTCGCTCGCAGATTGGCTTATTGCCCTATGCCTCCGATGACAAGGTGTCCACGCCGGCAGCCGGCAGTCGGCAGTCGAAGGTGATGGCCGCTAATTAACTCAGCTGAGATGCCGACGAGCACAAGTCAAATGTCCCTTAATTAAAAGCGGATTTGGCCCGACCTAAGCTCACCCTCTCCCACCAACCACCCACCTCCCTCGGTCGTTGCGCCGCCCACGCATGTGTGTGCGCTTCCTGGTCACTCTGCCACATGAGGACAATGCGTGCGAGTGTCAAGTGATTGGCTCAGCTCAAAAGGTCACGCAATTGCCGCTAAATGCAATTGCAGCAGCTCCCCAACTGATGTCGCAACTAATTGCAATTTCGACTCGAATCATTCTAGAATTCCAGTGTTGATTTAAGAATTTAGATGCAGATTGTTTTCAGAAGTTTTAATAGATGCTGTTGAAGTATTGATTTAGGAATTTAGTTGCAGATTGATTTAAGAGCTTTAGTGCTTGCTGACGCTTTGGGCTTTGAGGTTTCGAATCGAAACCAATCAATCGAAAGAAAGGATCTAATAATAATAACTTTAAGGTCGTTAAATGCAATAGCAGCAGCTTCCCGATTCATTTCCTATCTAATTGCACTTTTAACTGGAATTATGCTACAACTTCGGCATTGATTTAAGAATTTAGTTAGAATTGGACATCGACTTAAAAACTTAAGTACGCATAATGGATACTAATTAATAGAAACTTTTGCAAAATTAAGAAGAAAGAAATAATACCTTATTAATAGCAGCTTAAAGGCTGCTCAACGAGATGCAATTGCCATTTAATTGCATTTTTGACTGAAATTATTCAAAAACTTCGGTATTGCTTAGAGCATTATATTGGTTATTACATTTAGAATTTACTCTTTTCTGCGTGCTTAGTAAATACTATTAATGAAAGAATTTAACAGCCTTCTGTAATAAGAGTAACTCGAAGGCCGTTAAATGCAATAGAGGTAGCTTCCCGATTTGTTTCCTATGTAACTGCTTTTTGACTGCAATAGTTCTAAAACTTTCATATTGATCTCTAGCACGAGAGAGAGAGAGAGAGAGAGAGAGAGAGAGAGAGTTGTTAGCCATCTAAGTTGAGCTTGGTTTAATCGAACATTAAAGAGCAAGCAAGTCTTCAAGCGGCTTTCAAATTGTTTTCGCCTTTACTCGCTCTCACATTTCTTTTAGCGGCAAAATACGAGTATACAACCACGTTGTTGAAACTCATACAATTTTTGGGGTTTTAAACGCAAACGTAGGATCTAAAGTGCTAATAATAGCAGTTCAAAGGTGGCATAAAAGTAAGTCGTTGACTATGGCAGCTAAATGCAATTGCAGCAAGTTGTCGACTGCTTGCGCAGCTAAGTGCACTTTAGACCTTCGGCTGATGTGGCAGACAATGAGCTAAGAGATTCGAAGCCAGCTAAAGGTAAGTTAATGGAGCTGCCTTTGCTTAAAGAGATTTACACACGTTGCTTACCAGACCACAAGCGAACGAATCACTCAAGCGAATGTTTGGTTGCGAATGCGGTCACAGTTTTTAAAGGGATTGCGACTTGTTGATGCTCTCTGGGCGAACGAATGAAGCATGCGGCAGGGCGGCCTCGTATCATAAAAGGCTGCAAAAATGGCCGACGACAACAAGGACCGCAAAAGATAAAAACAAAAAATGGGCAGTCAGTCTGGCGTGTGGCGTTTGATGAGGGGAGAGGTACGGGGGCGGGGACGGGAGGAGGACCTGGGGGCCTAGAGGCAAACTTTCATGCTTCGGCGAAATTATCATAAAATGGCGTCTTAAAATATTTAAGTTTACTTTTGTTGCTTCCCGCTGTTGCACATGCCCCGCTCTTCACATTATTACGAGTATTGCTGTTGTTGTTCTTCTTCTTGTTTTGTTGTTGTTGTTGTGCTGGTTGCTGTTTTAATGCTGCGCTGTTTAAACATTGATAAGCCGCTGCCAGCTGCAAATGGCTCAAGAAAACGGCAAGTAAGCGAGCGAGACAGCAACAGCGACAACGACAGCGACAGAGATAGAGCGAGAGCGAGAGAGATATAGCCGCAGGACAGGCGGCTGGCGGTCACTGTTTTATTTCACATTTTATGTACATAAATAAGTTCAGACATTAATTTTCTATACGAGTGTATTTCCCAAATATTTAAGCCTGACTTGCGTATTTATTTGTGCTTCTTCTGCCCTTCTTCTTTTTCCTCTCCCTTTTTCGCTATTCTTTCTCGGCTGCTCTCCGCTTCTCTCTTTGCTGTTTGCCGGCACTGCGCGAGAAGCAGCAGAGGCTCTGATAACTTTATTTTACCCTCGCCGTGTGTCGCACGACTTTGTCGTCGCCGCTGCAGCACAATGCAGCAATAAAATTAAGCGCTTTATGCCGAATTAAATATAATTCAATTGCCTCGCCATCAACTTTTTATATGCAACTAAACTGGCAGCCAATGCCTAGATCTAACAAATTCCCCAGAGTCCTCCACTGTCAACTTTATTTCCCATATTTCTTATTATACACACACAGTATATAGCGCCTGACAACGGTTGATTTATCTATAGGCAGATAAATGACAAATTTAAATTCAATTTTTAAGATACAATCTGCAATTGAAATCAAAATTTTATTTTCTATTTGTATTATTTAAATTTATTTAATGCATTAAATGCAATTACAACAAAGATTGAATTGAATTATTATTTGAATTTTATATTTTTATTTTATTAAAATGTATTTTATTCAGTTAATGTTTATTTAATTCATTCAATATAATCTTATGCATGAAATGCACAAAATACAAAAAAACATTTATTGACAACATTTATTCAACTTGAAATTCAAAACTAGTTTTTGTTATTTAAATTGGTTTTATATAGGAATATAGAAAATAATTCTCAATATTTCTTTGCTTTTCATTATATTGTAAGATTAGTATCCCTGGTTTATCTATATGGTTTTTGTGCTCAAAAAAGTTGTAATTGAATTTAACAGATAAAACTTGAAATTGAAAAAACAACTTTTATTTTCGAGTTTTCTTTTGAAATTTATAAACTATTTCATGGAATGCAGAAAATAATTCTTAATGTTTCTGTGCTTCTACAAATAAGAGTACCTGGTTTATCTATTATACAAAACGATATATGACATAGCGCTCATAAGCAGTTTTAATTAAATTTTTAATATAAAATTTCAAATTGAAAACTAAGTTTCAATATTTTAGATAAAACTAGAAATTGAAATCAAATTTTGATTTCAATTAATTTCAAGAATTCAAAAGATGCTTTTGCAGGAATTACAGAATAGAATTTGTAATTTTTTTGATTTATAGTTGTACTAATTACAGTGCCTGGGTGGATATTGCGTATACGCCACCACAACCAATTGAATGGGCGCATTTTAAGCGGTTAATGCTGCAATTACTGCAGCCGTCAATTTGATTATGATCGAAATTGTATGACAAACAGACTAATTAGCGCGCTTGTGTGCTACAATCAATTAAACTCGACACTTATTAAGTGCTTCAATTCAATTGACAGCTTAACTTGTTGCAGCACTCGTGGCACAGCGCAGCGCACAGTCGTGATGCCCGCTTGGGGCAATTTGCATTAGGCACAGAGTATAGCAGCGAACTTCGGACGCATTTTCGAGGATAAAGTGCGGATTTAGCTGGCGTCATCCGCAGCTAGCCGGGAATACATTACGCCAAGGTATCACAGCAGCTTAAGCACATGCGGCTGCCAGTGGCGGGTATTTGAGAGTCGGGTTGCGCTGCCAGGTAGCTGAGAGTTGCTGCTCGGCAAACAACGGCGACGCAGGCGACGTTGTCCGGAAGTGACTTGGAAATTATGCAGCCCAGCCCCTGGAAACGAGCGGTGCGGGGGCGAGCACACATCGCGCGCCGGCAGAGTGTTTGACAGAAAAAATAATTCATGTGAGAACGGCCGCAGTCGAGCTAGCCACACTGTGATATACCCTGTACAAGCTGGCGAAATACAATTTACATAATAATAGCTGAAACCCAGCGAATACTAGAATACAGCCAATTCAAAAGAGATCATAAAAAAACGACATTCAAATCATTTCATTGGAAAAGCACCACTTTGTTTTTCGATTACGCACGCACACGCATACATACAAACACAGCTGCATATGTATGTGTACGAATATGCTGGTACACTAATGCGTGTTCTTGTTCTTCTTGTTGTTACGTTTGCCACTTGCGCTTGCTTTGTTTGTGTCACACCTTGTGTCACTAACCAAGCTAGTTTTCAATCATCTTTTGGATTTCGATTCACTTTAACTTCCTAGCAAACTGTGGATGCCACAGCTCTTTGCGGTTTGAGGGTACATCCAAAAGCGTACATCCAAAGCTTGGTTACTCTAGCTCTTGCCACCTCTGAAATCTAGCCGTGCATACGAACGGACGGACAGACAGACGGATCGACAGTGAGACAGACGGACATAGCTTAAACTATTTTACTTACAATACTGAACATTTTGGTTGTAGCAACATGTGATCTGCGACGCCTTCGTCTCCTTGTTACATACACTCTAACGAACTTAAGATTCTTTTGTGGCTACTAGGTACAGGGTATAAACAGCTCTACGTCAGCGCGGCTCGGAAATTGAAGTGCACTTTGCACAGCCTGCAGACGCGGGCAGCAGCGTCGACCCGTGAGCGCTTTGGAAATCACTTCGCGAGTGCGCCGACAACGTCTACATTAATCGCATTACTGCATGCGACCCCGAAATCCATCTCAGCGCTCAATAAGAAACTCAATTTCCCAGCGCATCGCGGCGGCAGGCAGCACATGCTTGCGAGTGGCTAAAAGTTGCATGCTACTAAGCATATTTGTGCTAAGTGCGCTCTCGCACTCTCGCTCTGTCCCTTTCTCGCTGCTGCCAATGCAATTAATAAGTGCTGCTCTCGCTGTGTGTGTGTGTGCATGTGTGTGTGTGTGTGTGTGTGTGTGTGCGTGTGTGTGTGTGTGTGTGGGTGTGTGTGTGTGTAAAGAAAAGAAGAAAAGAATTAATAAACATTAACTTCATCGATGAAAAATACAACAAAACCAAATCAATTCCCACTTTCTTTGCTGTCAACTCATTGCCTGCAAAAGACGAACATCGCATAAAGAAGAAAACGAAAAGGCGAGATTTGAAGAAGTAACGGGACTACATTCAAACGCAAACTCCACACGCGATTTCTTCTTTGTTACTTGTTTTTGAGCAGTCTGTACGCACTGACTGTATTGCACTGACTACAATTTGTGTATGCATATGTATGTATGTATATACATATATACTATATATAGGTTAAGCATGGTTTTTAGAGTGTAACATATACCTGTTACGTAAGCCGACAAATGCATTGGGACAAAACTCGATTAGGTCGTCAGTGCATACAACACACATGCCACGTGCGCTTGGTCAGCGTTTCCCAATGAGCAGCTCCTTACGATCACCGACATCTGGGGGATGTCTTTGACTCCCAAAGCTACAATGCAGTGCCGAGAAGCTACAACAACAACTGCAGCGACGGCAGAAGCAGAAGTCCTTAAATTAATTTGGTAGATTGTTGACGCTTGAGTTCTCATTGAACTCATTAAGAAAGCAGTCTTGATTTTCTATTAAAATTGAATTCTAATAGTTTTTAATAACTTCGCTGGAGCTGCAAAAACATAGAAGCCAACATTGATACATAGATATTGATCGACTGATTTCAGCATCGATAGTAACCCTCGATGCATTGAGTATTTTGGCAGCACTTGGCACTTTTTCACTAGCAATTTGCAACACTGACGGTTGGCATTAGCGAAGTAAGTTGCAACATTGACGTTTGGCATTAGCGAAGTTGAGTCAGCGCAACTGACTTGCGTTGCCTCTTCCTCTACTTCCTACAGCACCCAACCACGCTGTCTCTGTCGCGCAATACTCGTAACTGTTCTTCTCTTAGCGACAAGCTGCAGACAGCCAATCACAACGCGTTTAGAGTCTGATGCACTATTACCATAGTGATGGCATTATGTTGCTGAAATACTCGAAAGCCACTGTTTATGTGTGCACTCAAATGGTTGGTACTTAGAATGCGCAGCAGCTTGGAGAAAGGGACATACTCTGCTTCTGAGTAAGGTCTGATCGTAGTGGGTGACAGAGATGGCAATATATTCTGTCAGAACTGCGAAATACAAAAGAATTTGCCAGAATTGCGCAATAAAATACAATTTGCGTATCTAAGTCGGTTTAAAAAGTGTCTCCGAAGCAATCAGAACATGCTGTGTAGGTTAAAAATAGACAATAGAAGCCATCTTCGACATACAGGCATCATCACATAATTTAATTCAATTGAACTCACGAACTATACGTGCTACCCACAGGGTGGAAGGGTATTGCAACTTTGTAACAGGATAAACAAAGTGTCTTCTACCCAAAGTACCTTAACTTGAATTACTTGACAGCGAAAAATTGAATTTGTTTGGTTTTGTTGAATTTTTTATAGTCCAAGTCGAAATTTGTTAGTTTTTTGCTTCTTATACTATTAAAAATAGATATAAAGTTATATGAAAAAAAAATAAATAATATAAATATTTTATATAGTTTTCAGCAATAACAGGTAAAAGTTGAAAGTGCAAATCATTTTTAGTTTTACAAACAATTTCTTTACATACTGTATAATCTTCATCAGCATCAACAGCCGAGACGAAGTAGACATGTCCGTCTGTCATTCCGTCCGTCCGCCCGTCCAGCCGTATAAACATCCAATTCAGAGAGACTATGACAGCTAGAGCCACCAAACTTGGTGGCAATACTGGCGAGTGTTGTACGCAGCTCAAGTGCAGCTCAAATCACTGTCACGCCCCCTTCCGCCCCCTCAAATCGGATAACAAACTTTATGACTTACATACATACGTAGTTTAGATTGCAGTCTCGCATTTTCGCACACACAAAAACAACTGTGCTATAGGAACAGACAACTTTTTGATTAAGGTAATTGTCTTGTTATTGCCTGCAATTAATAGTGATGCCAACCAAGGAGTATCTGCCAGTCGAACTTCCAGCAGCAGAGATTTTTGTTGCTTGCTGTCTGTGTATTTTGTTGCAGCTGCTTAGTTGCAAGGCAAACAACACTCGCGTCTGAGCTAGTTATGAATTTCCGGGAATATATGTTTATGGTGCAAGTCTATACCAAATATTAACTCAACGCTACGTTGTGCTCTGCATCAAAATTGCATCAGCGCGAAATCTGCTCAAACTTTGCAGCAAATAACGCCGTAAATTGAGAGCTGCCTTCGAGCAAGTTTGCGTGTGTGAAGCGATGCTTGATGTGTGCTGTATCTGAGTGGCATAACTTTGTAGGTTTATTGGATTAGATAGTTTTGCCTTGTCTTGCCTTGTTGTGTTCTCAGCTTCAACTCGCCACAGCTAAAAATGCATCTTGCAACTATCTGTATCGATATCGCACTCTATTTCTTAATTATTATTATCGATGTTGAAATGGTTTTAAGCAAGACTATCATTTTAATCGGTGTTCGCACGTGCAACACTGCACAATTGCTTTCTGGTAGGAGTGAATAAACAATCGATGTTTATTCGATTCGATACGAGCAAGGTGGTAAGTGTAAGCTTATTATACGCTGTATCATGAAATAGTAAAAAGGGTATATTAAGTTTGAGCAAATTTATGTAACAGGCAAAAGGAAACGTCATACACCATATGTTGTCAGAACCAAAATGCTTAGAATCGAACTCTACATCGATTTAGACACGTTCGTCCGCCCGTTTGTCCATCTGTATTACGGTCTAGTTCTAGGAGACAGTAAAAGCTAGAACAACCCAAGCTAGTATTCAGATTCTTCGAGCTCTATACAGCCACACTATAGATTTCCGCGTATAACTTTCACATTTTTTAAACGATATAAAGAATGATACAATGTTGTAATGATTTTATGTCTATTTTACCAGGCTAAATAGTTTTAAAGCTATTGAGGAAACCGATTCGATTTTGGCCCCTTTACCCACAAAAGTTCCATTTCGAACTAATTTTTTGTTTGAGTCTGCACCGTGATATAATGTTTTATATAGTTATTAATCAAAAAATATAAGCAAAACAGTGTCTATGTAAGAAATAAATTTACCTTTTTCCTATACAATGGTGGTACAGGGTATTTCATAGTCGATAAATATCGACTGTAGAGTTTATACTAGTTTTTTATTATATTTTGAAAATAGTATGGTACGAGTAAAAAATAAATTGTCATGTTTTGCATAAATGACAAGAAATTGCTTTGCACTTTGTCTGAAGTCATCGCTGTTTTTGACTACAAAAATGAAAAAGATGGTTGGGGAAGAACATCGATGTTTCTGCTGCACTATTTTCTGGTTCTAATCACGCTCGACTCTTGTGCTTCGCAACTTAGTTTGCGATTAAAGTGATATCACTACCCAGCGACGAATATGCCCAAATTGGCAGTTGGCCACTATCAGCCACGAAAGTCAACAAAGCCAAGTTTGATACTGGCTTAAAGTTGCTTACAAATCTGTTGTGCTTCAGCGTAATTAACGACATGGAAGCCGTTTAAAGCCCAGTCGCCGTTGCCCTGCAAAGTTTCGGGCGACTGGGTGTTGTCTAAACAATTGTCGCACGAGATTCCGAGTTGGCTGACAATTCGAAAGTCAAGGGCAAACACGGCGCGTATGTGGCCAAGTTGGGCGGGCGCGGAGGGGCGTGGTGGGTCGGTGGGGCGGTGTGCCTACGCGAGAACACAGGCCAGAGATGTCAAGCGGCTTTGACAGACGTTGTGTCTGCTCCTGTCTACGGCTGTCGGAACAATTTTGCGTTTTTAATTAAATCTGCGCGCTGTGCTCTTGCCGTGTGTGGCAGCCGCACGCAGGATGTGGCTGCCGCGTGGGGGCAGTTGGGGCGTGGTCGCTGCGGCACATGGCGGCATTGTCTATGCACGTGTCTTGTGTGTGCCAGTCACTTTCGCTTACCTGATTTGTTCACAAGCCGTAAAATATGCCGAAGCAATCAATCAAAATTAAAATCAAGCCACTCAACCACTCGACGGCCTCTGTTTATTTGCTGGCTACTCCGACTCCGACTCCACAACACACACACACACTCACATAGTTTGATGGCGGGGTATATAGACGACGTCCTCGTTGTTTGTCATGCTGCACACGTAGCGACATCAATCAACTCTAATAGATGAAATTCTGATTCAGCGCGCGCAGTTTATGATTATCCCGCAAACTTTTCAAATTCCATTACACGGCAAATGCCAGCAGATTTCCCTCTCTCTCTCTCCCTCCCTCTTTCTGCAAACTGTAACTAAAACACAATTGTTCTTACAACTACTAATATTAACTGCATAAGTCAGTTTGTGGCACAGTTTCTTCGAGTGTCTATCAAAGCAGTTGCTTTTTAATCGCTGCAGCTTGCGAGCCAAAAGTTGAGACTAGCTTTGTGTTTATATAACTTTAGTGTTCTTATATTCCTAGTGATCGTGGACTAGCATTGAGTTGTTATATTACTACTGTCTGCATTCAATTTTAATAAATATAGTACAACACATAAATTAATTCAATTCGCAGTAAATTGAAGCTGCGATTGTTGTAGTAGACTTTGCTTTGTGGTTTTATATTTTTAGTGTTCTTGTAGTACTAGTGCAGTTTTCAAATTTCAATACTTCAAATAAATTAAGCCAAAGTAGACTTCTGTTAGTTCCAGCTGTAGCTTTATGTTTATATACCTTTAGTGTTCTTATATTTTTAGTGCAGTTTTCATATTTCAATTGTCTACATTGAATTTTAATATAGCACATAAATTAATTCGATTCGCTACGGTTGTTGTAGTAGACTTTTGTTATATTTAGCTGTTGCTTTGTGTTTATATAACTTTAGTGTTCTTATATTTGTAGTGCAGATTTCATATTTCTACTGTCTGCATTCAATTTTACATAATATACATCACACAAATTAACATAACTGTTAGTTTGTTAATTATTTAGCTATAGCTTTATGCTTATACGTCTTTAGTATTCTTGTATTTTTAGTGCAGTTTTCGTATTTCTACTGTTTCTTTGTGCTTTTATATTGTTATTGTTCTTATATTTTGTGTGGAGTGTTCATATTTCAAGTGTCAGCATTGAATTTTAATATATCGCACAAATGAATTCGATTCGCATTCAATTGAATCTGCGATTGTTCGCAGTAGACTTTTGTTATTTAGAGCTGTTGCTTTGTGTTTTCATATTTTCGTTCTTATATTTTCAGTGCAGTTTTTATATTTCTGATATCTACATTCAATTTTAAATAATATACAAATAAACATCAAATAAATTAATTCGTAGTAGACTTTTGTTAGCTTGTGGTATCGTAGTTTTAAGAAACCAAAACATAAGTAAACTTTGGGCAGATAAAAAGACACAACTTGAGCCTCCGCTCCCAACTTTGGTTCTCGACTCAAAAATCTCGAGCATTCATAGATTATTCATTCAACTCACTATCGATATTTCGATAACGATATCGTTGATGTATCAACTTAGGTAAATTTAACTTTGCCCGCGTATTTATTTGTCTTTAAATGTCAATTGCTAAGCTTCAACTTCAAGATTTAGGCAGGGTATTTCGCAGTCCAGCACTTTCCCCCTCCCTCTCTCTCTCTCACCTCTGCCTCTGTCTCCCTGTCTCCCTTAGTCGACTGTGTGCTGGTCGGGCTCTGATTGATTCCACAGCCGTGCGAAGTTTGTCTGCGTCTTTTGATGAGCTGTCATTTATCAGATGACACTTGAATGGGCCTTTGCTCTGCGCCGCATCCAGGTGATAAAATTAACCACGCACCACACTTCTGGGGCGTGGCCATGACCTTACCCCCCACACACATAAATTGTGCGTTTTTTTTTCAATTTCGAGTTGGGCGAATTTATGACATTCGCCGCTCGAGACGCACGAGGTGAAACCCGGTTGAGCTAATGGCAACAAATCTGAGAAACGCATAAGTAATTTGCCTGCCTGCAGTCGTGGGCGGGCGGGGGACGGGGAGTATTTGATTTATTTGGACAACATGTCACACACGTAGTAATTTCACTCCAAATTATGGCGGCTGCAAAAAACAAAAGCGAGAAATGCAAATGGCCTGTGCTCCACATAACATAAACATTTAGCCGCAACACACAGCCCACGAGCCACGGGCCACGGGCCACGGGCCACGGGCCACGGGGCGTATGCATAACGTCGATTTAAAGAGCCCAGAGCAGAGCGATTCCAAACGGCATACCATATGCCTCATGCTTATGCCTCACTCAACGTGCGTGTGTACGTGTGTGCGTGTGTGTGTGCGTGTGTGTGTGTGCCCCAGCCAAAAAACGTGCCGCGCCTGTCAAATGCGCAGCCATCGGTGGCAGGTCAAAGCGGCGAGCTCCCGGACACTGGCCAACGTGAAATGGAACCAAATGAAAGCCCGACTGCGGCCAAGGTGGTTGGTGGTTGGTGGGTGGAGGACCGAGGGCGGCGGGTAGCGGGTCGCCTGCGTGTTTTGATTGAGAGCACACACAACAAATATTAAGCACGCCTGTTTAAAAAGCAAACACGACAACGGCAACAGCAAAAGCCACAACAAATGCAGGCGCTGAGCCAACAATCGCACAAAATATGATGACAACAAATATGGAATCATGCTGAGTTCAGCAGCCACAGCACACCAGAGTCGACTAACGACTAGTTACTCTTTAAAAAAGATGAAGTCAATTAAAGGTGAAAACTTTGCTTTTTGATTGTTTTGAGTTCAGCAGGCCGAAGACACGAGAGTCGACTAAAGAGTTACCCTTTAAAAAAGGTGAAGTAAATTAAAAGGCAACAATAATCAAATCTCTATTTAATTTTTCTGAGTTCAGCAAGCAGAGCATACAAGAATCGATTAAAGCGTTACCCTTTAAAAAAGATTAAGTAAATTAAATGCAAAAACTTTGCTTTTTGATTGTTCTGAGTTCAGCAGGGCGAGGACACAAGAATCGACTAAAGAGTTACCCTTTAAAAAAGGTGAAGTAAATTAAAAGGCAAACTCATAAAATTCTGTTTTAAATGTTTTTAAGTTAAGCATGCAGAAAAGTCAAGAGTCAGCTAACGAGTTACCCTTCAAAAAAGATTAAGTAAATGTAGGGTAAAAACTTTGCTTTTTGAATATTTTGAGCTCAACCTGCAGAGGTATCAGAAATCGTCTTACAAGTTACCCTCCAAAAAAGATGAAGTAAATTGAAAGGAAGCAATACTCAATTCTCTATTTGATTCTCTTTTAGCCTGCAGAGAAGTAAATAATCGTCCAGAGAGTTAGCCTTTAAAAAGAGTGAAGTAAATTAAAATACAAAAACATAATTTTCTTTTCGATTTTTCTGATTAGACCAGAAAGTTACCCTTTTGAACAGTTAAAGTGAATTAAAAGCAGCACTATAAAATTCTCCAATTGATTCTGAAATTAAAGGCAAACACACAAAATGCTCATCTATTTTCTGATTGCGTTGAAAAGTGCACCGTAATTAGTGAATTTCTTCATGGGCTTCTGGTTATTCTGATTGAGTTTATAAATAAGCTAATCCGCATTAAATATACAAATTCCCTTTTAGATTCTACCAGGCAGAGGAGTCAAGAGTCGACTAAAGAACTACGCTATAAAAAGGTAAAGTGAATTAAAAGGCAGCAATATTAAATTCTATTTTTGATCTTTTTGAGTTCAGCAGAAGAGTCAAAAGTCGTGCAGAAGAGTCAATAGTCCTTTTAAGAGTTACCCTTTAAAAAGGCAAAGTAAAAAGTTTATTCTAAAGAAGGCGATGCAAATTAAAGGCAGCAATATTAAACACTCTTTTGGAACTAAAATAGAGCACTTTGTGCATATTTTTATTGTTTTCTGATTGGTTTTAAAAGTGAATTGCACTTTTGTGAATTTCTTCATGTTTGCGTAGGTGTTTTGATTGAGTTTAAAATTCTTCTAAATTGATTCGTCTGAGTAGAGCATGCAGCGTTGCCGAGAATCGACCAAAGAGTTACGGCCTAAAAGCAAATTAAAGGCAGCAATATTAAATTTCATTTTTTGTTTAGTCCAAAAATAACATTTTGTACATATTTTTATTGTTTTATGCTATTTTGTGTTTAATGCTTACTGATTGAGTTTAAAAAGCGAGAATCGATCAAAGAGTTACCTTTTAAAAGTAACTTAAAGGTAGCATCATTAAATTCTATTTTTGATTTTAAAAAGAGCACTTTGTACATATTTTTATTGTGTTCCGATTACGTTAAATAGTGAACTTCCATTTTGTGAATTTCTTCATGGTTTTCTAAGTAACATATTCTGATTGAGTTTAAAAAAGAAGCTACTCCTCGTTGCATTTACAAATTCTCATTCGGAGTTCAGCTTACAGAGTAGTCAAGAGTTGACCAAAGAGTTGTCCCCTAAAAGTAACTTAAAGGCAGCAACATAAAATTCTCTTTTTGATTTCAAAAAGTGCACTTTGTACATATTTTTATTGTGTTTCGATTGCGTTAAAAAGTGAACTGCAATTTGGTGAATTTCTGCTTGAAAATTGCATTCCTAGCCAACATTATATGTATATACACTTGAGTAGCAGTGCATTCAGGCGTCCACTTCGACTGCTGGCCAGGCAACAAATGAACTGTCGCTTGATGAGCTGCACAACCGAAAGTTCGGGTGACAATGACGGATGGGTTGAGCCCGATTTGAACGCCATAAAGATTAGATTAAGCCCGAGCAGTCGCGTCGAGTGTTAGTTTGGCAGCTGTCATGTTGTGCTGCCAGCTGACCAGATTGACAGCCCTGGAATCAGCAGGTTGCAGCTTGAAGTGTGCCACTGTTAAATGCGTGACATTAAATTGTGCCTGGGCAAATAATAATAATAATTGCAAATAGGAGTACGTATGATATGTTTTATTGCTCACTGTGCGATGCGCTTGTTGGGCAAATAGTGGGAATCTGTAGGTAAACACACACGGCGAAATGGAATTCGCGAAAAGCTTAATGCATCTGAAAATTCGCCACTGCCAGCATTGAATTTGCGATTATAATTTCAGCGTGCACTCGCTCGCGCACAAAGGAACCTTGATGCCACCGGTGGGGCCCAAGTCAATACCCATATTGCTCTGCAGGCTGCCACTTAATGAACTTAACTAAGTGGGTTACCCCGCCGAGGACTTTGCGTTGCTTCTTTGCTTCGTTCGTTGTTCGTTGCTCGTTGCTCGGATTTCGGCTTTTGGTTTTTGTGCTTTGGCTTTACGCTGTCGCTGGGCGCTTTTGTTTGAACCTTTCAGCGCGGATTGTCGATTTCTTTATTGTTGTTCAAGTTAAGTTAACTCGATTTATGTATTCAGCGCCCTTGCCTTAAAGCAAAACATAACGGGGCGCACTCTTCGCCACTGCACCGTGCAGCATAATTTCCAGCTTACAACGGCAGCGGCAGTGGCAGCGGCAGCGGCAACGCCAACATTAATAATGACAGCGAGCATAAGCAACAATAACAGCGAAAAAAAGGTCGTAAAATGTTGGCTCTAACAACAAACAAAGAAAAGTGCCACAAACAAAAACACAGTGCAAACTCCAATAAAAGTTCGCCTCGGTGTCAAAAGAGCGACGGCAAAAGCAACAGCAACGGCAACGGCAACGGCACGCGGCCCGTCGAAATTCCTTCCAAGAATTCGCAGGCAAGTCAATAAACTAAGAGCTCGACCCAGCCAACGGCAGAGCCCTAAACCCTAAACCCTAAACCGACTGCTACGATTCGCTTTTGGAAGCACCAGCACAATGCGTACCTGGAACCTGGCCACACTGACGACTGAGCCCTAAAGCAGCCACTGATTTGCTCGACTCATAATCAACTGAATTGCTAATTACGTTAGCGACCACACATTTTTCTATGCTGCTCAGCTGGACACGCAGCTCGGGGCATATTTAATATCCATTTACGTTGCTCCAATTTGGCTAGTTAAGTTGTCCACTTCCCCCCTTCCTCGCTGTCCGAGCCAAGTGCAAGCAGCTGCGCTCGCCTCTACATGGCGAGTAATCCTACTTAGTGGCCACAGAGCTTATAAAGTCGAAAGTACTCGATGTGCGCGGCAATTGTGGCACTGGAGCAGGAGCTGCAAGCAGATGCGATTTCTGAGCGAATTGCAGAGCAAGAAAAGTCATAAATTATTGCATTTGCTGCAGCTCGGAAGCGTGTCGAGTGCTGATGGAATCAAAACTCATTTATCCAACTGAATAATGCTGATTGCTTGATGCCAACTTAAAGACTGACAGCTTTAAGCGACTGCCGCAAATATGTAAGTCGACACTGTTTGGTTGACTTCAATTAAATTATCAAGTGAGATTTCTTTAAAATAGATTATTAAAAAAGATAATACACACTTTTAATAAACATCAAATTTAATTTAAGTGACTACGATTAACTTAAACAAAGTTAATTTTATTCTTAAACAAATTAAATATAAACAATTTTCGATTCTGCTACAAGTTGAACTGGCTGTCTTTTAATTAAATTTCGCTAAATTTGTACAATTTAAGTGATTAAAAGTATGCCAAATATGAGAAAACAGTTTACTATATACGAGTATATTTCTTAAAGTGTGCTGAAAACTTTTATACAAATAATAGACAACACACAAATTTATATTTTTAGTGTGAATTTAATCAAAGGCACACATTTAAGTGATTATAAAAGCATTGTCAATAATAGAGAACAATAGACTGCACACAAATTTTCTTTCCCAAAAATATTCCGATTTTATTCATAACATTTTACAAGCGCGCGCACAAAAGTAGGCAATATATTTTGCTCAAACGGCATATGCATTGCCTACTTTTATGCGCACGTTTTAAAACTGTGTAAGCTCAGTGCCAGCTTTTCATTTCAATGATTCGCCTCTACTTCTATGTTTATCGCTGGCGAAATACTTGTAATTGAAATGCATCCTGGCAGAAGCTGTGCACGCTATTTTGATCTTCCAAACATATTATAATTTCTTTCATCCTGCTGTATTAATTATGCTTAGTGACATTCACAAAGTGAGAAATCAACACTATTACATTTCACAAGCCGGTAGTTGTGTTGCATACTTTTAGGCCCATGCTGAAAAACAACATGAACTTCTCTTTTTAATTATTCGCAACTATATTTCCCTGCTTATCGCTAACGAAATACTCATAATTGAAATGAACCTGCACCACTGCAAAAATGGGGCAAATTCTGGCAGTGGTACCTCTGGAACTGTGGGTACCTGTTGTGCCTTTTGGTGCGAAACATTGCCAAGACGCCGTAATGGCTGCTTGACTCTAATTATGAGTCTACTTTCGGGTATACTTCCGCATAACTTGAGGCTGCTGCTGGCCAGCGTCCAAGTCGACTTTTATGGCGTCGCATTTTCTTTTTACGATGATTTGGCCGAGTCGAAACTTTTCAGGGCCGACGCGGGCGCCAAGTGAAATTTAAGGCGCTACAAGAAAGTTTCGAGCGAGTTAGTTGGCGAGTATAGATATAAAATACAATTAGATGAATTAATTTATATGCACGCCAATGTGTGTAGCTATTTAGGCAGATAATTCGTCAATTTAACGACTGCTTTACGCGTTTATGCATACAATATGCCGCTCAGTAGAGTAGGAAATGTGTAAGCGGCTTTTTAATTTATTCTATAGCTCTATAAAACGTATATCTGTTGATCTGCTCCACGCCTGGACGCTGCTCCGGCGCTCGTAAACGATGCGAAATGCTATTTACGGGGACTTAAATTGCATTAGCATTAAATTAATGCCGCCAAAGCTGAGAGCATGCTCGACGCCCCAAATATCCTGGAGGCGACGCGCAATTCGATAAACTGCCAGAACGCTGTGGCGAATCAGCTTTAATTGGCACTTAATTGACAGCAATCGAATTGCTAAACTAGTTTGCCGAGCGATTATAATATCTGTTGGCTGTCAATATTTTAATTAAGCTCAATTGGCAGATTAGCAAATCAATTCAATGCAAAATGCAAAACCAAATGTGCCTAACATCAATGCGTCAATCTGAATATTAATAAAGCCCACACAACAAAGTATTAGATTATAATAAACATACATTTTATCTGGATTATGTTTTTTGTTTTGGGGTTTTCTGATTTTTTCAACTTTTTTCTTTAACTCTGCTATTTCTATTGAACAGCTTAAATTGGGCCTTTCTTTTGTTATCTACATAATATAAAAGAAACTCGTGTTAGTTACACTACCTGTAACTCGAGAACTTCTGCAACGATTTATCTAGCTTAGCGCCAGGAGACAGACTTAGGAACAATAATGAATGATTAATGTACTTCATTTTTCTATTAGTAATAAACAATTTAAGTTAATAAAAATTTCAAAATCAGCAAATTTATTGTCTTTAAGGCGGCACAGAGTTCGAGGGATCAGCTAGTTATTGATTACAGTACATTCCATATAAATGTAGTTGCTAGAATTTTTTCGGTATTTTATTTATTTAGCACAATCGTTCAAGGTATACGTGTATAAATTTGACAGCGATCTGGTAAATCCTGCCATAGTTATCTCATTTCATGTGAACTGCTTTTGCTATCGACCACAAAATGAAAAAAACACGCATTTCGAGTCTTGACAAAGCGTTGCTTTTTAATGAAAAATTAAACTGTGTCAACCAAACTATAGCTGGTTAAACACTACCCGTACTCTGCTTTAATGAAACAAATGGTTGAAAAGTGAATTAACAAATTTAATCGTGGTCGTGCCAGTCCAAATGATGCAGAGCCTAGAGGACGCCCAAAGGAGGCTGTCATTCCAGAAAGCATTAAAAGAATCCACAAATTGATAATGAACGAAAGTTGGAAAATCGTTATACTCGCTATCACCCTTAAGGCAAATACTGTAAATAATAACATCGATTTTCGTAAAAAAAATACATTTTTTTTAATATGTATGACTTTTTAAATGACCTGTTATTTGTAAAGTGAAAGTTAAGTGTAGTTAAGTTATTTACAAATAAAAGTATGAAGTTGTTAAGAACACATTTGTTCCCTAATAATAATAATACATTTTCAATCTCAGACATGCTGTTTCAATATATATATATATAGAAATTTCCAATCTTTTGACTAAATCGAAGATGGGAATTTTTGCGATTTAGATTTCAGAAAACAATTGCAGAATTGATGCTTGCTCTGGTGCGAAGACGAATTATGAGTATTAATTAATTTCTTGCAGATTGATGTGTCAAGTAGGATTGGGGCTGAAATAAAGCAGATTACGGCCACTGTGCGAACAGAGACAGAAGAGCACAGAGGGGAGCGGGGAGCGGAGAACGAAGAGATAAGAAGTGGCGCCAACAGCCAAAAAACAGCAAATGCAAATACAATAATTAAAATTAATTAAAACACAAAAGTAAATAAATAAATGGAGAGCACATCGGACAGAAAGCATTCGGCCAAGTTAACTGCTCGCCGCTCGCTGCGTGCTGCGTGCTGCGGGCTGCGGGCTGCGGGCTCTAGGCTGGCAGCGCTCAGATCTGGGCGGATCCGGGCGAGTTTAATTAATGCAACGGCATTATTTATGTGCTCGGCCGAAGTTTGCCTTTTTGGTGGGCCCTTCAAAAAGTTAAATTGAATTAGTCACATTGCAGGCACAAAGCAACACCCTGCGCGTGCCCGACTGCGCGCTACCCTGCACAGTTCCGAGCGTGAAGTTGTCGCGAGGGCGTCGCCAACAAGGCCGCTGACTCATCACGACTCTCGCTCGGCGCAAGCGGCGGTGAAACGAAAACGAAAGAGTTTATTACGGCCGAGATCAACGGCTGCAAAAAAGGTTGGAACTAAGTTTGACTGACTGGGGAAAAAAACTAAAATGAATTCAGAGCAGTTTCGCGATGATGTGCAAAATGCTGATGTTCATTTCTGCGGCTGCCACTTGATTTATAAAAGCAGCCCGCCGTACGCCTCCCCCGCCCCCGCTCCACTCGACTCGCCACGACTCCAACGAGTCGCGCAAAGGTGTTGGGCGGCAAACAAAGCAAAGCGGCGGTTAAATAATGAGCAAAAGGTGTAAACAAGTGGAAGCCGTCGCCGGCACGCTAATTAACTTGACAAATGTGATGTCCTTTCCTCAGCCAGCAGGCACTGATTATAATAATGCTGTTCCAGCTCGCGGCGCCAGGAAGCTGATGTAAACACCACCTGATTGCCAAATATGGTGACAGTTAAGTAATCGTTTCATTAATGCCAAGAGCACGCTGCAAGCAGTCGCGTGGCAGCCAGCACTAAAGTAAATAATGAATTGAATTGTATGTAAGCTGGTGTGAAGGCAACTGCACATTATAAATTCCCTTTCAGGCGGCTGGCAAAGACGTTCCCGGAAATATTATTAGCATTGCAAATATGTAATTAACAAGTTGGAGCAGTTCAATCGCGGCTAGATGCTCGCTATTCGGACATCAATCGATCGGTTCCCAGAACTGCCTAAAATTAGCAACGCCTAGGCAAATAGACGAGTTTAATTGGCAATCGCAGGCAAACAATGCAATCCAGCAAATGTTGCCAACTAGCCTCAGACCTCAGCTTGGTTGGCAACATGCTCCAAGGCAGCAAATAATGTTCGCAAAACTGAACAAATTAAGCAATCCGTTGCATTAATTGGTTAACCAAAATCTAGTTATAGATAAAGTTAAGTTTAATTGTTGATTGAAAGCAAAACCAATTCAGTTGTTGTAGTGCAACAGGCGCTCGCAACAACTGTTGCCAACTAACAACTTCACAGCTTGATTGGCAACATGTTCAGAGAGGCGTTCGCAACAAATGATTGGCAACATGTGAAAAGGCTTCAAGTAATCTGTTCACAGCACTGCGCAGTATTAGCAATACATGACATTACTTGGCCAAACAACGTCTAGACAAATAGACGAGTTTATTTGTTAATCAAGCGCAAAAACAATTCAATGCAACAGGCGCTCGCTGGAAATGTTGCCAACACAACTGCGTGTTAGTTCAGCTGCTGCGATGCAACAGTCGCTCGCAACAATTGTTGCCAACTAACAACTCCACAGCTTGCTTGGCAACATGTTCAGAGAGGCGCTCGCAACAAATGATTGGCAACATGTGCAAAGTCAACAATCAATGCGTTCGATTGAACACATTAAGCAATCAATGGCATTACTTGGTAAAACAACGTCTAGTTATGTAATGAAGTTTAATTGTTTATTGAAAGCAAAAGCAATTCAGCTGCCGCAATGCAAGAGGTGCTCGCAACAAATGTTGCCAACACAGCTGCGCCATAGTTTAGCTGCTGGATTACAATGTTGCCAACCAACGAGAACACGGGGCGCTTGTCAACATGTGCATCGACAGCAATCAATGCGTTCGCAGAACTGAACAAATTAAGCGTTCCATTGCATTATTTGGCCAAAAAACTACTAACAAATAAAGGAGTTTAATTGTTAATTGAAGGCAAGCAATTAAATGTTGCATTGCAAAAGCACTTCAGCTGCTGTAGTGCAACAAGCGGCCGCAACAAATGTTGCCAACGCAACTGCTTGCTTGGCAACATGTTGCCAGCCATGGTGAGTTTCGACGTGTGTTGCCGAGCTGCGAGGAGCGCACAGGACGCCGAAAGAAGCGCTGGCGGCAGTGCTTGGATTCAGTGCACGACGGTGACTTGAAGACGGCGGCACACGGCACACGGCGCGCGGCAACCGCATTAGCGATTTACCACTGTGGCGCTTGCTGGCTGTCAGCTCCATACAACTACCTTTCTCTTCTTTGTTTTTTTGAGTGTGCGAGTGCAGTGCGAGTGCGACTCGGCAACTGAGTCCGAGTTCGAGTCCAGTGCGCGAGATCTAGAGACAGCCTCACGATTAACGCCATCCACTACTATCGCCAGCTGCTGTCCGCGCTCGCGCCGCTGGCCACGAACGCTGCCCTGCAGCTCAACGCCAGCTATGCTGCCGGCGAGCTCTATGGGAGTGGCAGCGGCATCGGCAGCGGCAGCGGCGAGGGCATCAACGGCAGTGATCTCTACATCTACTACGGCAGCGAGCTCGACTTGGATTCCGTCTCCCCCTCGCCATCGCCCACAACGCCAGCGGAGGCACTGAGCACGCTTGCCAGCTATGTGGCGGCAGCAGGGGGAGCGAGCGGCAGAGCGCCGCCAGCGACGAACCGCAGCGGGTCGCGCGTCATCGCCGACGTGCCCATTTGGGTGATACCCTGCTACAGCATCATACTGCTGTGCGCGGTCGTCGGCAATCTGCTGGTGGTGCTGACGCTGGTCCAGAATCGCCGCATGCGCACCATCACCAACGTCTTTCTGCTCAACCTGGCCATCTCGGACATACTGCTCGGCGTCCTCTGCATGCCCGTCACTCTGGTGGGCACGCTGCTGCGCAACTTCATCTTCGGCGAGTTCCTCTGCAAGCTCATCCAGTTCGCCCAAGGTGAGCGCAAAATCTATCTATCGTTCTACTATACGCCATCCTAAATATGCTGTGTGCTGGCCCCTAGACACGCCTCGACCCGGGGCTGGGCAAGTGCCACCTACTCCCACTCGGGCTATGCACAGCGACTGTCCTCATTGCGAGCGAGGCTGCGGCGATTGCAATTGTCCTGCAGCCATTGATTGTCCTACATCTGCTGCTAATTATAGTCCGCGTTTATTTCTGTTCTCCCCTCAGTATAGCGCACATGCAACTGAGTTTGAGTGGCGCGAATTCGCGAACGTCGCGGGTTGAAAGTCTCCTCAATTAGCAATTAAAGTAATCCGGTTAACCAGCTAACTAGCTGACTGAGGGAGTGAGTGACTGATGTACTGACTGATGAGGGACAAGCTGACTGACTAAATGACTGATGTACTGACTGAGTGGCTAAGAGAGTGACTGAGTGGTGACTGACTGAATGACTGATTGACTGACTGAGAGACTAAATGAGTAGAGACTGACTGGCTGACTGATTGACTAAGCGAATGACTGACAGGCTAAACAAGTGATTGACTAACTGGAAAATAAACTGACTGACTGACTGACAAACAGAAAAACAGACAGAGTGACTGATTGAATGAATGAATGATATATGACTGACTTACTATTGTAGTGACTGGCTAACTGAGTGAGTGATTGACTGTCTGAGTGACTGATTGCCTACTGACTGAAAGCCTGATGTACGAGTACTGACTGACTATTCCACTGACTGATGACTGACTGAGTGGCTCAGCGACTGAAAGACTGTCTGAGTGACTGACTGACGAAAGGCTGACAGAGTGAGTGACTGACTCTCTGACTAACAGTCTAAGTGGCTGATTGACTAACTGACAGAATAACTGACTAAGTGACTACGTGACTGACTGACTGATTTATATACAGACTGAGTGACGACTAACTGGATGAGTGATTGATTGACTATCTGAGTGACTGACTGGCTGATGAATGAATACCTGACTGCCGACCTACTGAAAGACTGATGTGACTATTGCACCCAGTGATGACTGACTGAGTGATGACTCACTAAGTGATTGAGTTACTAAGAGACTGACTGACTGAGTGAATGATGCAAAACTGACTAACGAAGTGACTGACTGATTGATTGACTGAAAGATAGCAAGACTGACTGACTAATGGCTGACGACTGTTGAAAGACTGACTGATACATGACTGACCGACGAAGTGACTGACTCACTGAATGAGTAGGTGACTGACAGACTAACTAAATTAGTGACCGAGTTAGTCACTGACTGATTGACTAACTGACAGCTAGAAAGACTGACTGACTGACTGATTGATGAATGACTAATAAAAGACTGACTGATGAATGACTGCTTTACTGACTGACTGATTGGCTAGCTGAGACTGACTGAGACTGAGACAGAGTGACTGACGGAGAGACAGACTGTCTGGCTGCCTGACTGACATTTGCAGCTGTGCGAGCGAAGGCGCTTAACTTTTGTTGTGCGCCAAGTTTTGTTTGATGGGCCAAGCGATTCGCTGAACGCGCCGAAAAGGGGCAAAAGTTAAATGGAATTGTTTTGCTTCGCAGCCAATTCGTTGGCAACTCATTGAAGTTTTTCAACTGAAATAAACCGCGACTGGAATAGATTGAATTGTTTTTTGCACTCATCACATATCCCGACAGAGAAATATGCGCATCAAAGCGCGCCGCGTCTGATGGAAAATTTGAAACTATTAATCCGACTTTGCTGCGTGCGCGGGCATAAATTTCCATACAATTTGCTGGCTACTTTAATATTAGTTTTGTTTGCCCCAACAAATCGAGTGACTTGGGCGGGGTTTAAAGTTGAAGCAAAGTGTGCACAGATTCCGAACAGTTTGTAAACATGTAGCTGTAGTTTGCCGTTCCGATTGACAATCCGACACGCTCCACATGGGGACAAATGGAAAATAGGAAATGCAAAGCCAATCGAGCAGACAAGAGAGACAGAGAGAGAGAGAGAGAGCGGAGGAGTTTATTCAGATGCGCCTCGCATTGAAAGGAAGTCGCACGCATTTTCATGCCATTCGATTTCATTTTTATGCGCACAGCACCATCAAGGCAATGGCATAGACACACACACGAGTCTAGTGTGGCACTCAGACGCAGTTTCGATATCAAATTTATGCGCTCTTCAAGCTTATGGCCGCTTGCGACGACTTCATAATTCAGCGTAACTGTGTCACATATTCCCATTCGGCTGTGATAGTAATAAATCTACAGCGATGCTCTGACCCGCCGTAAGCCCTAACTGCCAGCCATCATTGTGGCCAAGGGTTCAAAGGTTCACAGCCTGCATATGCTGCCACACTTGAGCGGAAATAACCGGATATCAGAGTGCTCAGTGCTCAGTGCTCGGCGCTTGGCGCTCGGCGCTCGGCGCTCGGTAGTTCCGAGAAGTTATGACTTGCACACTCTCGGTGCTCCGCAGCCCGTGGCGGGGATTTAATGGGTTGCCGCCGCCACAGCTGCCGCCATCATTGTCGTTGTGGCTGTGGGGCACGTGGTAAACATGTGTAGACTGTGTGTATTTTGCATATCTTTGGGGCTTATCGGCAGGAAAGGAGGAGCTGAGTGCCTTTGGGGCCACCAGCGTCGATGATCGACTTCGATTTCATTGGAACTCGTCGGGCGTGCTCGCAGCAGCAGCAAGCTTAGCAAAGTGCTTGTGGCACCTGTCACAAACGCTTAACAATTGGCCAACTTCATGCGGCTGGGCTCTAAGCCCTTTCGCCCGCCATTTAAATTAGAGCCAGGTACTCTGCCAGTTAATGAGCTGAGTTCACTTTAAGTATTCAGAGTGGGGCGCGGCGAAGTATTTATGAAGGTTGCACAATGTTCAGCGACGACATAAATGCGAATTCGGGCCACGACAGATGTAGTCCGCCCTTGGGCGGACAGACAGACAGAGTCGTATACGCTGGAAGCGTCGTAGAAGAAGCCCGAACATTTGCGTAAGCTTAAGTCCTTGCAGTAACAATGACGCTGGGATAATACGACGGCAAATCCGCATTTTCAATGCGAATTAGGCAGAGGCTTAGCGCTCCTCCGACTCGCATGTGAAAATCTGAATTTGAATTTGAATCTGCAGCAGCGGCTCGGAATTTCAATTGCTGTGAGAAGCTGTGAGAATGTGCAAAGTCTCCCTCTCTCTTTGTTCGCCTCTGGCCCTGTCACCTGGCCTTTTCTTTTATTCAAAATGCGACTCTGCTGGCATTCGCTCAAAGGACGCGGCTAAACTGTCGCAGCCCCAATTGTTGTGCTCGCCTTTAAAGCGATTACAGAAATTGAAATTGCGTGTACACGTTACAACGTTGTATACATTTCAGCAGGCAAACTATAGGCACAACTGTTATGCAAGGGGATTAAGTGGCAAGGACATTGCGCACTCACTCTACGGCCGGGGCTTTGAAGTAAACAACTTAGAGGACTAAGTAATGCTTTTTAAAAGGCAATTTGCGGGGGACTAGTTGAGAGCACTTTAAGCTAGCCGAGCGCTGCCAACGTTCTAAACTGTGCGACGCCTCTGGGCCGAGGAGCTTTGCAGTTTTATGACTTGTTTCCGTTTCCGGGCGTCGCTGCCGCTGCCGCTGCCTATGCCGCTGCCGTTGCTGCTGCTGCTGATGATGTTTATAATGTTGTTTACTTTGCTCGCTTCGCTTGAAGTTTGTATTGGGGGGCGACTGGCTGACGGGCTGACGAAATTGTTGCTACGTGCCTGCTTACGCCTGGCATTCATCTTTCGCCTCGACACCCACATTACCAACTTATTAACAGCATAATAACAATGGCAGGCAAACAACTTGTGCCGCCCACACACTCACTGCCACACACACACACACACACTCACACACACGCGCACACACGCACAGTGAGACAACGCCATATGGCAATTTGTTATACAAACACTTGTGACGCCTTTGCCTTGTACCTCGACCAGCATCGCAGCTGTTGCACGGCATCGACTCCGTCGACCGTCGTCCGTCGTGCGCTGCACTGGCTCGTAAATTTATAAATGTCAACGCTGCCCTGTCACACCAATTTATGACCATCACATTGTGCCAAGGTGCAGCGCACGTTGCAGCCTTGCGCCCCTGCCCACTGATTTATGCTCGCACCCCGCTCACTGCCGACACGATTTTCAATTGTTGCTCAAATGTCAACTTCAATCATCAACGCACTGCAGCGACCCCTAGCGGCCGCAAAGCAAGCGCCCGAAAGTATGCTACGCTTATTTTTTGAAGCTGCCGCCCAGCGAAATATACATACAATGAAATGTGTGTGCCGGAGCGCATTAGCGCTAAATACTGCCAACAAATGGCAGACATTGTCGACTGCCTCTGTACGGTGCCGTGCTGTTCGGTCTATGCGCTGTGGCCTTGGTCCCATTCAAGGCGCTGACAGCGTGCAAATTAATAATTAATTGGATTTTTTCTGTTTTGCTTGTGCTGCTTTCATTTCGTGTTGCTTCAAAAAGTGACATAAAAAAACGCTGCCGCCATTAATTAGGCTCGACGCAAGACAAAGACGTTGCCACAAATAGCGACAACCGGCAGCTGAGCTGAGTTCGCGCAGACCTCGAACTTATCGCAACTACTCATAATGGACCAAATTATAATCGGCAGCAGTGCACGAGAAACTTTTGCTTCTTCAACACACAAAAACTCTCATCGACGCGAAGCAGTGTGGGAAGCAGTGTTTAAAAAGGAAACGCTTCGAGTGCGCAGATACTTGAAGTAAGCAGAGTAGAGAAGTCCCTCGGTGTTAAGTAGTTGCTATTAGGCAGAAATGACGGCGACTATTATTTTTCATGTGCCAGCAAATGGCACGCAACACGAGTTTGTATTTTGTTGCCACTAGCTCGCCGTCAAGTTTTGAATTAGAGTTAGCCAACCAAAAATGCAGAGACGTGTGCGCGTCTACACAGTTTCCGCATTACTGCCCCCCGCCTTCCCTTGCCAAGCGGCCGTTCCCCCGCGGGGGTCATGCGTCATGAAACATTTTCCACATTTCCAGCTGCTTGCGGCTGCAATTTTTGCCAGGTGAATAAGCCGCTCTCGCTCTCTGTCTATGTCTCTGTGTGTGTGTCCTTAAAGCTCGCCGCAGTTCTACACAGCGAGCAGAATAATTAGGTTATTCAATTTATGACCACATGCTAACATATCCGCAGAACAGTCTCAACTTGCCACAAACGGATTATGGCATAGACCTTGAGCGCAATTAGCCAGCAGGCAACACATCAAACGCATGACTTTTGTGTCATTCGTTTTAATAAACGCACTTGAAGTCACCTGAAAACTAATAAATCCAGCACTGCTGATAAATTGTGGAAATTAATTGCAATGGAGCGCATCAAGAAGCCGCCTTTAATCCGCTGTGATGTGCAATTGAATACGCCTAACATGGCATCCTTTTAATTAGCCGACACACATTGAAATCGAAATCACTTGATAT
Source organism: Drosophila rubida (assembly GCA_035046165.1). Lineage (NCBI taxonomy): Eukaryota > Metazoa > Arthropoda > Insecta > Diptera > Drosophilidae > Drosophila > Drosophila rubida. The sequence goes on along the minus strand of JAWNOF010000023.1, from coordinate 26,155,787 downwards.
GCTCGCCCACGTAAGCCAGCGAGTCACGTTAATTAGGCTTGCAGTTCACTTGATACATGGCAATGCAAACTGCAGCGCACTGATTTAAGGTTTCCACGTGTTGCACTCAAATGCGAAAGCGAGTATAATTCAATTTGTGTGTAGTCACAATACGCGACTTCCTGTTGCAAAGTGTGCCCCTAATGGACAAAGTTACGTTTGGCCCTTGACTAAAAGCGCTCGAACAAAACAAGCACAATCACTTTGAAATTGATGAAATTCAATTAAAACTGCAAAACATTCTGGTAGTAGAGTAAACAGTGTGAATTTCTTTCTTGTCTGGCGCAAGTACTAACATATATGCATTTTAATAAATTATTCGTTGCCTGCGGCCATAATGCCACACAATTGGCACTTGGAGTAGGTATTTGCCGAGGCAGCTACTGTTTTTGGGCCACACAAAGCAATCTTTTGTGGCTTAAATAAGCTGCTTTAACAATTGCTCATGCCATTTGGGCGGCGATCTGTGCGTATGCGTAATAATTTATTAAAAGCCGAGCTTATTCGTAAATTGGCGCAGCAGTAAATGAATTTTTGCAGCCTAGGGCAATGTTGCAGTGGCGCAAATATTTGCAGATCAGGAGAGACAAAGCCTTGGAATTAAATTTACCTTTGTGTATGTGTGTGTGTGTGTGTGTATGTGTTTGTGTATGTGGCTGTGACAAGCGAGCAAGTAACAATGCAATATTTTTTGCCGAATTGCCACGCAAGCAAAGGCTGTATGCAACCACTTTGATTGCAGTCAGTGGCAGCAAAGTATTTTCAGTAGTACTTTCTGAAGTTCGCCAAAGGCGCTCAGCTGGTCAAGTCGAGCCGTGCGCTGTCGAGCCGGAACAGGAAACGAGTGAGTGCGTGTGTCTGTGTCTCTGTCTCTGTCGTTGTTGTTGGCGTTGTCACCTGCCACACAAGGCATACAAATGAGGTGCCATTTTTTGCCATTTTAAAGGTGGCAATTTGAGCTTTCTATTTTCGAAATGGATGCGATGCGATGCGACTGTGGGTCGCCGCCTGCTGTAGGCATAACAACGCCCAAGTGCGACACCTTCTAGTCAGCAGCAGGCTCGACATTGACAGCCATCGGGATGCGATGTGGGATGTGTGTGTGCTTTTGACCTTCAAAATAAAAAGCGAAAATATTGTTGAAATATGAGCAGACTGCACACCGTACACACAAAGGGAAAACTCTGTAGAAACTCGGCGAGCAACTCAACTGAGTCGAGTTGAGTAAACGCGTGCCACAAGCAGCTGGTCAAGTGGCACTTTTGACGTTGCCTCCCGTCTTCGTCGTGCTTGCAACCGCTTTGGCACTCAATTTGTTTTTCAATTTATTGTGAGCGCGCAAAGTTTTCGTGCACATCATTGCAAAAGTTTTTGGCTTCTCAGCAGAGCACAGCACAGCACAGCACAGCAGAGCAAAGAGCCAAGCATCCATCCATCCAGCTGTCTGTGTATTCAGTAGCGTGACAAGAACAATTACAAGCTTCTCTTAATATATATTGGCTGACACGCCCATATGAGCTGAAGTTTTTGTGTTGCCTGCAAAGACGCAAAGACGCGTCCCAGCAAGCGCATTCAGGTGCAAACTTGCCGCAAGCTTGGCGCAAGTTTGCCGCAAACAAAGGCGAAACAGGAGCAGCGCGCTTAAGTCCAACTTATGTAAGTGCAGCGAGGCAGAGAACTGCATTCGGGGCATGAGCAGCACTCCCATTATGCGGTGCTGCTCATGCTCAAGTTAAGCGCGCTGCACTTTGCACTTTGTGGCAGCTGCCACAATCGAGCTCGCTGCACAATGGCTTATTAAAGCCAGCGCTGATCCCGACAATAACTTCAAGAGCTTGACTCCACCTGCGCGACTCGAGCTATCGATTGCCACACACATATTGAGTACTTCATCTAATATTTGTACACGTCGACTGATTGCGTATACACACTGTTTGTACAGTGCCTGCTAATAGTGCTTTGATGGGGGCGACGGCGGCAAATACTCACATACTCAATGGCCAATTGATTTCCCAAGTGCTAACCATTAATATTCATACGCTCGTAAATATTTCAGGACGAGCGACGAGCTGCAATAAAGACATTAACTAGAAACGAGCACTCACAATTACGATTACGATTACGACTAGTTTCAGGTGTGCGAAGCTGCTCCCAGTGAATTAATAAAGACGTGTTAAGCGCCCATTTCACCACGACTCAGACAACAGTCAAAATTGGGCGTCTCAAGGTCGAGTCTTAACTCTAGCTAGACAATCATATTCTCGATGAATATAATAATAGCCAGCTGTTGAAATGCACTTGCACAGACTTTGTCTGGCCAGCTGGCCGGAACCCTCGAATTTTAATTAACGACTTTTTCAAAATGTTTCATGTCATCAGACGTTTCCAATTGCGAACCGAGCCAAGCCAGCTGATGCACAGATTTGAATAAAGATTCCACAAAAAGCTGTTGCAATTTTGTCGCTCTGTCAAACTACGAAACTTTGACAATCTGAATATTTGACTATTGATTGATTGTTTCGTTGTCCTTTTGTTTTTAAATAAAAAATAAAGTAAAAGGCAATATGTTGATTGAATTTAAAATTGCTTGTTTCGTTATCCTCTTTTATAGTATAAGTAAATAATAAAATATAAATTTATAAAACGAATCTGTAAAATTCCAAACTCGACTGAATATATAACTGATTGTTTCGTTGCCCTTTTTTGAATGTAAGTAATATATTAATTTATTTATTTGAAGAGTCTGTGGAATTCAATATTTTGATTGAATATAAGTTGATTCTTTCTTTTTCAGTATAAATAAATATAAAAATATGAGTTTATAAGACTAACCTTTAAAATTCAATTTCTTGATTGATTATAAAATTGATTGTTTCGGTATCCATTTTTTAACATAAATAAATATTAAAAAATGTATTAATTTATTTGCAGATTTTTTAAAATGAAACATTTAAATGAAATTTAAAATGATTGTTTTGTTGTCCTTTTCATGTAAAACTTATTTATATGAAGAGTCTGTAAAAATCAATTTCTTGATTGAATATAAAATTGATTGATTATGCTTTTGTTGCTAAATATAATTAAATATTAAAATATAAATTTATTTCTTTGCAAATAAAATGTAAAATGCAATACTTTGAAGGAATACAAATTTAATTGTTTTGTTGCCCCATATTTTTAAAAAACCTAAATATTTAAATAAAATTTATTGATGGAATTTAAAATTGATTGTTTTGTCATCCTTATATTTTTAAATATAAATTAATATAAAGATATAAATTACATTATTTTAATAATGTTTGAAATTCAGGATTTTTATTAAATATATCATTTATTGTTTTATTTTCATTTTTTCAAATAATGTAAATAAATATAAAAATATAAATTATTTATTAGAAGAATCTGTAAAATGCATTGTTTTGTACTTTTTGTTATATATAAAATATAGAAATTGTAAATTTAATTATTTGAAGTCTCAGTAAAATTTTCCTTTTTAATATTAATAAATACAAAAATATGAACTTATTTATTTGCAGAATCTGTTAAATGAAATACTTTGATTAAATATTATGTTTGCTTCATTGTAATTTTTTTAATGTTAATAAATTTTAAAATATACATTTATTTATTTAAAGAATCTATAAAATATTTGAATCGACACATTCTTGAAGCTCATTCGTTATCTATATATAAACATGCAGACTTGCTACAAATTTGGACTTTCGTAGTTTAATGTGTGATTGCAATAAAGTCGAGTACCATGTGCAGGACAACTCACTGCATCATATTTATGTATACGAAGGAAAGGTGGTGAGAGAGAGTGCTCGAGGGAGGGGAATGCAGAGCAAACAAATACAGTTCATTGTCCTGATGTAAAATTCATAAATTCGTCCCCCCATGAAAGTCCTGTTCTCTTACTACAGCATTTCGCGCAATAAAATTACGATGCCCTCTGCCATAGAATGTAAAAATAAATCGATTTACAAGGGACTATATTTATAAACGTAATTTTTCATACTCATTGCAAGCAACAAGAAGTTGAGTCTCGTGGGCTTTATTACCATAAATGTTCAATTGCATTTTTACATTGTATATATAGGAGTATATTCTGCAAACAATCAAAATACAACTTGTTTTCCTTTTTGTTGATTTATGGTTTATTTATGATTAAATTTATTTACATAATTATGAAAATATTGGCATATGAATTATGTATTCGGTTTTATCTTTATTTTCTTTTATTTACCGTTTCTCTTTACTCTAATATTTTTCTATTTTTGTATTTTCTTTTCTTTTTTCCTTTTATGTTTTATTTTCTTATTTTTTTCTTTTCTTTACTTATCTTTACTTCTTCTTTAATTTTCATTTTTGCTGCTCTTTTTTATTTTCTTTTCACTTTTTTCTATTTCTGTCCTTTTCGTATCCTAATTTTATTTTCATTTCATTACTTCTAATTTAATTTAATTTATTTTATTTTATTTTCCCTTTTTCTCTTTCATTCTTTTTCTTTCCATACTTTCTTTACTACTTCCTTTTTTACTTTGCTATTCTTTTATTTACTTTTTTTTATTTGTACATCTATTTTACTTTAATTATTTTTTTCTTTTTTGTTTTTATTTTTTTTATTTTCCTTTCCTTTAATTTTTTTCTTGTATTTTATTTTGTTTTCCTTTCCTTTCCTTTCCTTTCCTTTCCGTTCCTTTCTTTTCCTTGCCGTTTCCTTTTCTTTCCATTCCTTTAATTTTCTTCACTTATCTTTTCATTTCCTTCCTTTTCATTTCTTTAATCTACTTTTCTATTTTAATTCATTGAATATTTTCCGCGATATTTCTGTTTTATGATCTCTTATATTTCGCTTGTGATATAGAGTATATGACAAGCTTCTGAATTGGTTTAATAATGCATATGTATTCGTTGTGCCACTTAGCGGGCAGCGAGTTCCCCATGTCAATCTTCTGCACCGCGCTTGGAGTTCGTGTTCGGCAATTGTTCGTTGTTGCGTTGTGCCAGACATTTTAATTTGTTGATTTACAATATGCTTTACGAGAATGTCTTCATTTCGAATGTGGGGGCCACACACACACACACGCACACACACACAAACGCGCATAAGCGCGCATAGCCAATAAAATTGAGCCTTGGGCAAATGGTGTGACAGTTGGTGCCGTTTTGGCCGAATGTGCGACTGCTCAGCTGCCTTCTTGGGCCGTAACTTGCCTTGTCAATAAAAACAATGGAAACCAATTTCTTATATAATTTCACAATTTTCGGGACGCAAAGTTGAACGCAGCCGGAGCAACAACAGAAATACTTTTCCATGCGAACAAATACTACGCTAAATATGCAAAAAAAAAAAAAACGTTTTTATTTCTATTAAAGAACTGACCAAACAGTTGCTTTTTTGTGCCATGCAAAATCGAATCGTTGTGTAGAAAGAAAAAGCGTTTCCAGTCATGGCGACAGCATTAACGCTGAAGTGAGAGCCTCCTAAGTTATGCCAAGCAGATAGACCGCATGCAGATTTGCTTACAGGGCACCATGGAGTCGAGCAGCCTTGATAGCTGGACTCCGGCTTCTGTTTCCGTACATTTTCCGGCAGCCGAAACTTTTGCTTTGCCATTTTTTATTGTTATCTCAAAATTGAAATGATTTTTTATTGATAATATATATTCGCACACGCACACACTACACGACACAAAGGGAGACAGCATGAGACCGACAGAGAGAGAGAGAGAGAGAGAGAGAGAGAGGTAGCGATTGAATGCGCATTTCATGAGCAGCACAAAGATTTAGAATCGCTGTGTTGAACGATGGGCAATGGCAACGAGAGCAAGTCCATAAAAACGCAGTTATGGTTACCATAGCCTGTGTGCCAAAATGTCCCAGCACTAAATCAAAAAACAACGACCAGAGGCTCCCCAGCATTGGCAATCAATGAAAATGGAAAACATTCGGATTGCCCATTGACTATTGGGACAGACTGCTGGCTCATTTAACAGTTGGCCATTTGCAGGCCAAGCCAAAAATGCTCTTCATATTTGTACTCAATGATTTATTATTATACGAAACGATAGCTTATTTTAAACTAAAGCTGCACACAACACTGTCTAATCGAATCTATGTGTTTCCATAGAGAAATACAAAGAATAAATCACGAATTAAAACACAAGTAAATTCAATAACAACCTTCACGCTCTTTCAAATTGACTCTACTATATGTATGAAGAAACATTCCATTCCAGGAGTCGTTAAAAGCATAATATTTTCATGTAGATCTAAATGCTTTTCATATGTGTCCTCAATGATTTGTTATTTTAGGAAGCGATTGCTGGTCTTAAATTAATACCTAAGACAACTCTGACTTATGGCATCTATGTGTTTCGATGGAGACCACAAATCAAAGTAATAAATTATGAATTAAGGCGCATGTAAATTCATGCTCTTTTAACACTCTGTTTCAAGTAGCGAGAATGTTGCATTGTATTGTATTTGTGGGTCACATGGAATGAAACATTCCATTTTAGTCGCAAAAGCATAACTTTTGAATAGATTTACTCATATTTGTCTTCAATGATTTATTATAATAGGAAGCGACAACTTATTTTAAACCAATGCTGAGGACAACACTGGCTAATGGAATCTATGTGTTGTCCATAGAAAAACCCCATTCATAATAATAAATTGTTGATTAAGACGCATGTATTCGTAAATTCAATAACATCATCATCTCACTCTTTGAGGATATGTGTATGAAGACCACAAGAAACATTTCTTTCAGCATCATTTTAAAGTAGATCTGAATGTTTTTCATATTTGTCGTCAATGATTTATTATTATAGGAAGCGATAACTTTTTTAAACCAATGCTGCTCCGTCTAATGGCATCTATATGTTTCGATAGAGACCACAATTCTAAGTAATAAATTATGAATTAAGACGCATGTAAATTCAATAGCATCAACATTCTCACTCTTTAAACTTGACTGTCTTTAAACTTGGCATGAGTCGCAAAAGTATAACTTTAGAGTAGAAAATGCTCTTCATATTTGTCCTCAATGATTTGTTATTATAGGAAGCGATTTTTGGCTTTAAACTAGTGCACATATTGGTAGAGAAATGCCGTAATTGGAAATAATAATTACATAAGATACACATTAATTTAGTATCAGCAATTCATTAAATTTTTGGAAATTTAATATGTGTGTATTGCGTGTATGTGGCTCATGAGGAACATTCCATATGAGCTCGCATTTGAGGAGTCGCAAAAATATAACTTTTAAGTAGATCTAATTAAATTTGAGTGGCTTGCATAATTGAGCTTTCGCCAGCAGCGGAGGCTAGCAAGAATTTAATGTTTTCGTTTCCCAAATTGCCAATTGGCTTCGTAGCATAAATTGCGACTTAAGATTACGTGACAAAAACAAACGAATTACTAAAAACAAGGCTTTGCATTCTAAGCAACTGACTCGGGGGCATGCCACGCAGCAGCTAGCAAAAAATATCAGAATTTCAGAATATAAATACTTTAAAGATTTCGCAAAAGATGCAAGATTAGTTGTGTTGTGATGGGCTGCAAAGCATAAAATTAACGCAAACGAGAGGATTGGCAATGGTTTCATTTTTGCCACAAGTGGCAGACCATTGCGGGTGCTGCGAGCGCAATCAGTAAATTTAAATTTTAATAACGAATAAATATTGATGTTTTATCGCATGACTGCGCAGTTGCCGGGCCCCTTTTTGGGAATTTCGATAACGCTGATATGCTTGCAAATGGGCGCGTTTGTAGCTGCATTTTCATAATCGCACGATTACTATATATATTAAATAGATGGGGCATGAAAACCTATGTATGTATGTGCTATTGAAATACTATCGTTGTGGCAAAAGATTTAATAGTCAAGCAAGGAGATTTATTCTCGTAATTAGAGTATGCAGTGACCGCAAAGCGACAAATGCCGTGCGGTGATTGGCTCTGCAAATAATCGGCTAACATTATTCTAATGAGGCTGCACAACAAAAATGCCGAGCAGCTCCTCACCCTCACCCTCGCCCACGGTGAATTGTGGGCCAAGACTGTACAGCTCTGCGGTTGGCCGTGGCAACCAAACAAACTTTGCAGTTTGAGTTTGACTTGCAAGTTTTGTTTGCCTGATCCCAGGGCGGAGCTCAGCACGTCTCTCGCCTCCAATTGGGGCATGTTGCAACTTTAAGCCAAGTGCTGCGCTCTTTGATCGGCAGCTGCCGGAGCAAACCATGTTTTATGATATCAACTTGGGCAAGTTTGCGACTTGACTTTGGCTTATTTAGATAGCTGGCAGTGGTACGAGTATTTACACGTTCTCGCTCTCCATCGCTGTTTTCTTTGCGAGCACACACCTGCTGGACGCCACGCCGCCCTGTTGCATTGCAGTCAAATTGCCGGCGGCGCCTGGCAACCGCTTAGCAAGTGGTACGGACTTGGCTCGGCCAAGTTCCGTTTTTGCGGCAGCTGGCAAAATTGAATACAACTTACCATACAACTGGCAGCTTGCAACTTGCGGCCTGACCACAACTGTCTTGCCACATTCATTCGAGCGCCACTCGAGCTGCACACAAACAGTTTGCTCGCATTTATTTATGTTCATGTCGTGTTTCCTTTTCCAGCGACCTCTGCAAACTTTGACCAACTCTTGCTCTAGTCTCAGCTCTTCTGCTTCTTCTTCAGCCAACTTGAACTCTGACCAGTCGAGTTCTCCAATTAAACTGTTCAAAGCAACGCCCACAAAGTTTGGTGTTGCTCAGATTTTAGACGCTGCCAGAGTTCTTGTGGTGTGCATTATTCTAACACCATAAAATATTATATAATGTTATATATTTTAAGTCAGAGATGCACTTGTATTTTGACTTCAGACGCAGCTAAAACTTCGCGAAACGACGCCCAGCAATCATGGTATAAATATAAATGTTGTATTCTAACAAAGCAGTGAGGATGATTTGAAGAAGTAGAGCTTACTTAAGACCAATGCTTGCTGCTCGCAGGCAGCTTGATCTGATCTTAGCGACGCTGAAAAGAGAGCTACAATTATGTATATGTCAATAGAGTGAGAGAGATTGAGAGCAATTAATGCTCCGATGCATACACATAAGCTCGTCAATAAATTTATATACTTAAGTACATAATCTAGTGAAAGTAATGTACATATTGCGTGTACACAAGTTTGTCGGCAAAAAAAATATAGATTGCAAGACTTAAAAAATTAAGCTTTCATGCGACTGTAATCTAAATATATTATATTAATTTTCCTTGCTCTTCATATACCTACAGTAGTTGCGGCTATAGATACAATAGTCAAGCACGCAGATAATATATTAATTTTCCTTGAGACTCAGTTCACTTTTTTCACAATGTCGCTAATGACTTAGTGCCAATTGACTCATATTTGTGCTTGTGGCCTCTGATTCATTTTTAAAACCAAAACTTCATAATTAATGCGAATGCAGTTAGGCAACTTGTTAATGCACACATATTGATGCTTTAACGTAAGCAAGAATACGATGTTTTTTTCTAATATTCAAAGTCTTATTCATTGACGAGCAAAACTTTAACACGAGTTTGCTGCTTTTACTTCAACGGCAAGTATCTTGACTTCTATTTTAAAGATCTTAGTATTGTTTTATTAGTGCAATATTTGGATATACTTTCCACAAATTTAAAGTCATTCGCTAAGCCAGAACAAATAAAATAGACGAAAATGTTGAAAAAGTTAAATGTTACAGTTTTGCAAACTCTGTGCAAAAACTTTTTATTTAACTTCCAAAGTGTTTCTCACTCCTAAAATGTATTTGTTTTCATGAAACTCGAGCTTTGATAATTGTAAACCTTATTTTGCACAAATTAAGCATGAATTGCTGAAATAAAACAAAAACTTATTGATTGGTTGGGGTCAAACGAATCAGTTAAGAAAATAGCTAATGAATTCGGTGTTAGCCAAACGAACGAAAAGAGCGAAAATATTACATTGCAATTGATTGCGAAATATCTTTTATATGAAAACGGAATAAAATTCTGTAAACACGACTTATATTGTTAATTTGCACATTTCTGATTTACACAGTTAAAAAAATTTAAAAAGAAACCGATTCTCTTTTCTACTTATGTCATAATTTGCGTTATGGACACTCGCATTTCTTGTGATGTGAACCCTTCGGACAAAGGTGAATGAATGAATGTATTTATTTCAACCTTCGCAAATACCATGATGCTCTTAGAAGTTGCAGAAAAACACTTCAGCTGACCTGTAGTAAAATTAATGTTGTGCCCAAATTTGCTTAAAAAACAACTGTGCGAAGAGTGCGCCAAAAATAAAATTAACGAGAAACTGATGTGCGTGTGTGTGGGAGAATCATTTTGTAGGAGCTGACGAATGTCAATTCCAATAAACTTGTTTATTTTTCCAATTTACCATTTTCACAAAGTAGCTGAATATTAAACGCCCACAGATTCATTTCAGTTTCAGTTTACAAGTCAAATACACACATCAACAACAACAACGTTAGAAAAATAGATTCATTTCAGCGTTTGTCACATGCGCAATTTTTCAGATTTATGCTGTTGAAAAGAGCAAAATTGCAAGCACTATGTGACTATATCAGATCTCGTATATGGCTGTGTGTGGGCAGCAATGCAATCAGCAAACTGAAACCGAATCCCTGGCACAAACTGAAGCAGCAGCAGCACAAATGGCAACTGAAATGAGGAGCCTGCATTAGCATTATTTGCCGCAAGCTTCGGCCACACGGAGCTCCATTTGTGCAATTTACAATTCAATGTGAGGACACAATTCCGATCCCTGCCTCAAAACAAAAAAAAAAGAATAAGCCAGAAAGCCACTGTGGAGCGTGCTCGACTACGCGATACCGGCTACTCAGTTTAAATATACTGAAATATACCAAAAAGTATTTTCGACGTAATTCGTATTATTAGAATTTATGACAATTATGAAATGTTGGTATATTTAGTATATTTTATATATTTAGTATTTTTATATTTGGTATATTGATATTCCGTTACTTGATATTTCTGGCATTTTTCGTGTTTTTTATGTTTAGTATATTCGGTATATTTTGTATGTTTGGTATTTATGAAATATTTAGTATATTTTTCTATATTCGGTATATTTATATCCCATTGCGTATATTTCGTATTGTTGTATATTTTCTGATGTCGTATATTCGGTATATTTTGTATTTTTGGTATATTGTTATTCAGTTAAGAATATTTGGGTTTGTTGTATATTTGATATATTTTAGTATTATTGGTATATTTGATATTTTCGGTACATTTGTTGTATTGATATTCCGGTGCTCAAAATAGCACATAGTTATAAATGTACGAAACACAGTCACACTGGCCAACAAGGCAAAAAAGCATAGTTTCTTGAATAACTTCGACGTTTTCTATACGATCGCAACCAAACTCAGCTAAACTCGTGATTATCGTGTGTACCAAAGTTCGAAACTCTCTATTGAAATCGCTTCTTTCGATTTCAGTGGGCTGAAGGGGCGTGGCTCTGATACTTGAGCTGCATACGACATTCAAGAATATTGTCAGCAAGTTTGTTGTCTCTAGAAAATATAAGAGATTTTCGAGATCTCGTTGGGCATATAATCGGACAGACAGACACGTTTATAATGTCGCGTTATTCGATGCTGAGTAAGAATATATATGCGTAATGGGGTAGGAAATCTTCCCGGTGGCACAAAGCCATAATACCCTTCTGCCATATGGGCGGCGAGTATAAAAAATGTAAAATATTCAACAAGAAAACGGATAAAAAGTGTGTGCTAGCAACAGAGGTGAATGACAAGGAGACATAGCACACATCGTAAATCCAAGTTAATAGTTACACAGCCGCCTAATGGGTCAATGTCAACCAGTTGGCCGAAAACAAGCTGAGCTCTTAAGCCTCAGTAAATATTATGTTGAAGGACCCAATAGCGGCATATTTCCCCAATTTGGCGCAACGCCAAAAAGGGGCTGAGTTTTAAGCCTATAATCAATTTGTATATTTATCAAAGCGAGCAATAAATATGTAGTAACTCAGCTGCCAATGCTCGAATAAGCCACACCCTATAACTACCGGGAAATTTAAGAAATACTTGTTGTGCATGCGAATTGTAAAATCCACTTTTCTTGTTGTGCCTTCCAAGAAGTCGCTGCCGACTTTGAAGTAATTTGCTATGCGACTCAGGTATGAAGCGCATGAAGTATGAGTATTTGCGTAAGCTACGGAAAATAAATAATGATGGGGAGTCGCCGACTTAGAGCCGGCTGAGAGTTGCGATTTAATGCTCGAATGTATTTGAAATAGAAGCGGACAGAAATTGTTGCTTTATTGCGTTATTCAATGTGCTTTGTGTGGAGGAATAATCAATTAATGGGGCACCCTTTTTAATGGCTCACCTTTGAGCTCATCCTGCGCCAGTGATCATTGCCAAAGAGGTCAACAACATGTTTAAATTTAGGAAATCGCGAAACAAGGGAAACAAGAAAACAATTACTTGCATTTAATTTGCTTTTAGAAGTTAGCTGAGACGTTTCTTTTTGCGCTGGCTGAACCCGACCCGGGTCTCAGGACTCAGGACGCAGGACTCGGAACTCATTTGCCATTTGGGACGCTCTCTATTTGGCCTTTATATACACACATATATTTTTTCGTGTTGTTATTATTATGTATTCTGGGGCACCTTGCGTTCGCCAAGCGGCAATGTCGCAGTCCAATTTCCGTGCATAAGAAGTGCGACTCCAACTGCGACTCCAGCGGCGGCGGCTCTATCTCCGGCATTGAGTATATTTAGCATTTTCATAAAATTTGCATTTTTATTTGCGGACGGACGCATTGAACCATGGTCAAAGGTGGCAGGGTGGCTGGGCGCAAGAAATGCGACCGGCCGAGAGCTAAATTTAATTTTGTTAATGAGCTTGGCTTGTTTAACAATTTCGCCCACGAGCGCCGAAGGGGTTGCTGTCACAACACCCGGCCCGCACTCCACCAGCCGCAGCGTTGAACATTTACACTAAGGCCAAACAAGCAACAGCGCGTTGAGCCCAACCACAAACCCCTTTCACTCTCACTGCACACACACACACACACACACATACGCACACACATTTGTTTGTTTACTGTCTGCAGCCAGAGGAGGTGCAGAGCAGAGATGCAAAGAGAATTTGGCTCGTATGGGAAACGGCTTTCAACGCCTTCCACGCGAAGCGAGCTAAATTTCTTTTTATTTTCTCTTTGTGCCTGCCACGCAAAGTCAATAGTCAAAAGCCAGCCCCGCTGCCACCCGCCCACCTGTGTCGCAGCAGCATCCACAGACTATTTAGCTGTTTGACTGTTTGACTGTTCAACTGTTTGACTGTTTGGCATTTGGCAAAGGAAGTGGGAATTGAGAACGCTCGTGTTTGGCAACTAGCATGGGGCCAAACGATTGCTGCCTTGATTAATTGTGCATGCTTATTCGGCCATGCACGACCAAGAGCAGCCAGAGGAGATGGCGTTCGAATGAAGTTGGCAGTGTGTCTAGTGGCTAGTGTTCGCCTAGGCATCATTATCATTAACGTTGTCCTGCCCCAAATGGGGCCACATTTGTTATGCCCACCGGCCGGCAAAACGACTCTAAAAGTGAGTCCGCAACCTAAACCGAAACCGAAACCGAAACAAAATTAAACTGAAATCAAGTGAGACGGGGCTGGCGCTGAGTCTGCTCGGCGGCCAGATACCACGCTCGCTTTAACTTCAGCAACTTCATAGTAGAAGTTACTCTCATTGGGCTGTAAATTAGCTTGTCAAATCAGTTGCTGTGGCGACTCGAAGGCAAGCACAAATCTATCACACTTCAGTGCAGACTTTGCTTTGTCGCTCATTGTGTGACATTCATTGCCGTTTAAATTTGAAGCCAAAGGCCGAGCTGAGCTGTAAGCCGTAAGCAGCTTTTGGTAATGAGCCCGGCCCGGAGTAGCACGGAGAGTTGGGCCAGCCCCTTGACTGACAAGTGCTTTGGGCCACACAGGGTATAATGAAGGTGAGGTCGGCATAAATTAACATTTTAATGATGCGCCCCGTGAGCCAAGCAAGCAAGCAAGCAAGCAAGCGAGCGAGCAAGCAAGGCAAGCAAACAGTCGAGCGAGCCGTAGGCTTGCTTGAAATGCAACCTGTGCGTGGGCGAAATTAGTTTCGCTTCCGCTCGAGTGGCAGCAGCACGCCCCAGTGGACGGGGCGCACCACATGGCGTATGCTTAACATTTCCATGCACTTCCCCACTTCTTGCAGCTGCATCGGTCGCCGTCTCCTCGTGGACCCTGGTGGCCATCTCGTGCGAGCGCTACTACGCCATCTGCCACCCGCTTCGCTCGCGCACCTGGCAGACCATCAATCACGCCAACAAGATCATCGCCTTCATCTGGCTGGGCAGCCTGCTCTGCATGACGCCCATCGCCATCTTCAGCCAACTGATGCCCACAAGTCGCCAAGGTGAGTGTGCGATCCTTTTGCCATCTATTCCCAATACATTTTCGCTCTTGTTGCAGGACTACGCAAGTGCCGCGAGCAGTGGCCCGCCGGCTCCGTGGGCTACGAGCTGTCGTATAACATCTTCCTCGACCTGGCGCTGCTCGTGCTGCCGCTGCTGGCGCTCAGCTTCGCCTACCTGTTCATCACGCGCACGCTGTACGTGAGCATGCGCAACGAACGCGCCATGAACTTCGGCAGCAGCGGCCCCGACGTCGGCCTCACCACCAGCAGCACCAGCAGCAACAACAACAGCTGCAGCAACGCCCCACGCCGCTCCCACGGCAACTCCGGTCAGCTGCACCGCATGCAGCTGCGCCAGGCCGTCGACGCCACGCCCAGCGACGGCAGCGCCCCACTCGACGTACTGCTCCAGCAGCAGCAACAGTTCGGGGCGCCGCAATACTACTATGGTAAGTAACTGCAACACGAGCAGCTCCTCATTGCCTGCCACATGCACAAATGCGTAAATATAACACTGCACTTTATAAGTCGCCTTCCTAACTGGGAAAAACACATTTGCTTTGGCAGTTTAGTTGATTCATCAATATAGTTCAGTCCAAAGCCAGTCCAGTGCTTCTGCAACTTTAAGGTGCCTGTGTAAATGGTAAAAAGAGTATATTAAGTTTATGCAAATGTATGTAACAGAGAGAAGACAGCGACGTAGACCATACGTCTGTCTGTCCGCCCATCTGTAGAAACGCCTAGTTCTTGGTGACTATAAGAGCAAGAATTACCAAAGTTGGTATCCAGATTCCTCAAGATGGAACCCTCTTCCCCCCTTCTTAAACCGCACTGCAGATTTTTGTGAATAACTCTGACATTTTGTAAACGATCTTTTTCAAGAATAATAGAGTGGTGGAATGGTTTTGTGTCTAACTATCTACATTTCTGTCGAATTGCATCAGGATCGCTTAATTAGTTTTAAAGTTACAGAGCAAACAAATCTGGGGGCCAAATCTGGAGCAAAAGGTGGATGCAGCAATAATTGGAGGCTCAATTTAAGTAATTTCACCATTGTTGAGATAGACTTGTGGCGCGGTGCATTATCTTGATGTAAGATGATGTTTCCTTTTCGCCATACGCGGACATTTCTCCTTGATTGCCTGGTTCGGTTGATAGTTTATATGATAGTTTATTATAATATGAACAAGATATGATTATAATAATATAGGTGAATACAATATGAATACGACGTTGCGGCTGATTGTTATACTAATAAAATTGAACGGCTTAATAGCAATCTGCTAAACACACGCACTGCTGTGCAGCTTGGACTGCTCACAAACTTTGCAGAATTAAACTGCGATTTCTGATTCCGACTGCTGCTTCCTGTTGATCGATTGCTGTTCCGACTGCTAATTCATAAAACTAATTCTGACTGCATATTCCGCAGACAGATTATTGCTGCCGACTACAGATTCACACTGCTGGAATTCCAAATACTTCCGAATACTGGCTCCGACTGTTGATTCAAACTGCTTATTCTGAAGACTGATTCTTACTGCTAGTTCCGACATCTGATTCTGGAGAATGATTCTTACTAAAGGTTTCCACTGTTTATTTATACTGCTGGTTCCGACTGCTGATTCATATTGCAAATTGCTGGTTCCGAATGCTGATGCCGACTAGTGGTTACTGGTTCAAACTGCTTATTTCGAATACTGATTCATACTGCTGCTTCCGAATGCTAATTGCGACTGATGGCTCTGACTATTAACAATTGATTCTTACTGCTGGTTCCGACTGCTGATTCATATTGCATATTGCTGGTTCCGACAGCTGGTTGCGACTGCTGATTCACACAACTCATTCCGGTTGTTGATTCCGTCGACTGGCTCTTAGTGCCGACTCAGATAGCGATACCTGCACACGTCGACTTACCGCCCCTTCCATGTTGCATATATGCCACTGCTGAACGTGGCGTGACAGCCTCAATGCCTTTGCTCGCCTCCCCCACGCTTGCCTGGCCGTTTGCTGTGTGCTGAACTGCGACCACATTACTCATACGCCACATTGGACAGCCGTGGCGATGCTGCGATTCAATTTGATTGTGAGCTGCGATAACTTCAGTCTGCCACACACCCACACACACACACGTACAGTCGCGTTATGCACTTCAATGGGCTTTCATGTGTTTCGAGTTTCGCCATCAAGTACAATTGCATTCGGCACTTTAAGCCGACGAGATTGCGATTGGCGATTAATCGGTTTTGTCGATTTGCTCAACTGAGTTTTATTTATGCGAATTGCGCATTGAGCCCCAGCACATAACCTTTTCTGTGTCCTGGCCGGAGTCATTTACATGAGAACGCCTTAAACAAGCCAACTGAAATTGCATATTAGCATAAACATTTGAAGAGGCCCGGCACACTCCTAGCGCAGATAATGAATTATCACAGCAGCCAGCCTCTGAGCAAGTAAGAGAAAGTGAGAGTAACTAAGAGAGAGAGAGAGAAAGGGAGTTTGTATTTGAGGGTTTTTGTGCTGTTCTAGCTGAATTGTTGTACTGTTTTTTTGGCTGTGTGTGCTGACGATACAGTTACCTCAACATCGACATCGACAAAGACGGCGACGTGGACTTGGTGTGTGCTCAAGACCCCGGGCCACGATTCGCAGTGCCATTGAGAGCAAAAGGGTCAAATTAAATACCGTAAATTATGCAGGGGTCGAGCATTTAAACGCTCGTTAAAAGCCGTTATCTCGTTTATCGGCCCCCAAACAAGCAGCAAGCCTAAATTAGCGAGCAGCCCCTTCACTTTGCATCTGTACACATCCCCCCTGCGAATTGCGGACACATTGTCGCCACGAGGACTGGGCAGGAGGACTGGGCTGCTGTCCAACACGACGTCATGAGACAATAAATTTTATGAAATATTCCGCAAAACCTACAATTCCCTCGCATATATGCAATTTAAAGCCCTCACTTAACATTTTCGTGTCATAAATTTGCCAGCCAAAGCAACTGTCACTCAGCCCAGGCCAGGCTAGACCAGGCCAGGCCAGAAAACGGGCAAAAGTGTTTTATTACAGTCTCTCACTCTATCGCTCTTTTAGCTGGTGATTTGCATAGGCAAGTTCCATATAATTAGAGCCCCTTATACCCATATTGTGCCTCGCATTTTTAAGCAGGTTAGCCACTTTAAGCGGCACTTTGCTTGCCCGCCCTCCACGAGCCTCAGCCTCTAGCCAATCTCGCGTCGCTCAACTCGACTTTACTCTGTCCTTCAATCTGACGTCGCACATAAATGCGACAATTCGCATTTCTATCTGCCTAGCTGAAGCGATTGCAGCTTGTTTTCCTGCCATCGGTTGGGGGCACTTCGAGCTTTATACTCGCAAAAAGGATTAAATATTCAAAATGACAATGACTAAAGACTCGGCTCGGCTCGACGCGTGTGTGTTGCGTCTAATTGCCGAGGTACTATAACTAGGCCAAGTACGCATATGGCATGTGGCCAACGTCGCTAAAAATGCAGCCGTCTAAAGCCAATTTCAGAAAACGAACAGTTTGCATTTACAAGCAATTCAACCCAGTACTGTTGAGCTTAAAAATTCAGTCGAGCTCTCAGAATCATAGAGAATCTACTTTATAAAATTGTAAACGAAACTGAGTCGATTGATTTGCATACTGACAATAGAAAGTAAAAATAAAAAAAGCTTTAATTCATTTATTTAATTATTATTATTATGAAATTGCAGCCGATTTAGGTAAATTTCAGAAAACAAATAGCTTGCATTTCTAAGTGATTAAAATTACTATTGTTGAACTTAAAGATTAAGTCGAGTTCCTAGACTCAAAATACATCTATTTTAGTGAACGAAATTCAATCGATTCATTTATATACTGCCAATAAAAAGAAAAAAAATAAAAAAAACTTTATAATTTATTTATTTACTTATTATGAATATTATTTATTAACGCTTTTAGCGTGTGGCCAACTTCGCTTAAAATGCAGCCGTCTAAAGCCAATTTCAGAAAACGAACAGTTTGCATTTATAAGGAATTCAACCGAATACTGTTGAGCTTAAAAATTCAATCGAGTTCTCAGAATCATAGAGCATCTATTTTATAAAATAGTAAACGAAACTGAGTTTATTGATACTAAAATAGAAACTAAAAATAAAAAAGAGCTTTTTTCAGAAAACTCACAGTTTGCATTTACAATGAATTAAACTGTTGAGCTTAAAAATTGAGTCGAGTTCCCAAAATCAAAGAGCATCTAGTTTATAAAATAGTGAAAATAGTGATGGGTATTCCTAAAATCAAAAAGCGTATATTTTTTAAATAGTGAAAATACAAAAAATGTATTTATTTCTTTATTTATTAATTTACGTATATGGTATGTTGCCAATGTGCTCGGTTCACTAAAAAAAGCAAAAGCAGAAATAGTTCGCATTGCTAAAGAAATAAACTGTGTACTATTTTGATGATTCGAGTTCCTAGAATCCAAAATCATTTGTTTTATAAAATAGTGAACGAAAGTCAGTTGTTTGATTTACATACTGACAATAGAAATATAACTATGGTATGTTATCAACGTGCAGCTATTTTAAGCCAATTTTAAATAAAGAATAGTTCACATTTCGAAGGAATTAAACTGAGTACAACTGAACTGCACTATTGAGTCGAGTTCGTAGAATCAAAGAGCATATTTTTTCTAAAATATTAAACGAAACTCAGTCGTTTGTTTTACATACTGACATTACAAAGAAAAGGTACAATTGAACTGCAATATTGAGTTGAGTTCCTAGAATCAAAACGCGTCTATTTTATAAAATAGTGAACGAAACTCAGTCGTTTGATTTACATACAAGTAGGAAAAAAAGTATTTATATTTGCCAATATAGCATGCAATCGATTAAAGCCAATTTTATAAAAGGAATAGTTCACATTTCGAAGGAATTAAACTGAGTTTTATTAAACTGCAATATTGAGTCGAGTTCCTAGAATCAAAGAGCATATATTTTATAAAATATTAAACGTAACTCAGTCGTTTGAGTTACATACTTACATTATATAGAAAAGGTAAGAAAAAACGTATTAATTTATTTATTTATTATTATTATGATTTATTTGCGAGTATGATTTTTTACCCAAGCACTTGCTTTAAAGGCAGCCGATTTAAGGAAATTTTAGAAAATGTATAGATCATAATTCGAAGGAATTAAACTGAGTACAATTGAACTGCACTGTTGAGTCGAGTTCCTAGAATCAAAACGTGTCTATTTTATAAAATAGTGAACGAAACTTAGTCGTTTGATCTATGTTACATATTGACATTACAAAGTAAAAGTAAGAAACCAATTATTTGTCAGCACACATATGTTATCCATTTATTTCAATGTATAAAGAGTGAACACTGCAGTACAAAGAACAAATAAAACTATTTTACGTTAAAATTGATGTAGTGAAACCGTTTTGCTAGATTTTGGATTTGTTTATTATAAAAGCTATTCCTTTAGTTTTGGTGCATTGGAACTTTTTTAATATTCTTTTCCATGGCATTTGAAATGCAAATACAAAATCGCATTTTAAACTAAGTAGAAATCTTGTCACGTTCGCCATTCGCATTAAAAAATTTGAAATGAAAATTGAATACGTTTTATAAATGACATAAAAAAATGCCAAGCATTTGTCGTCACGTTCGCCATCTATGGCGTTTTAAATATTATACGAAAACGGAAAATCCTATTGGGATTTACTAACAAACGCCTTTAAAAGCTTTAAAAAAATGGGTTTGAATTTTCAATTATTTCTCTAGATTTTTGGCTTATTTTACAGGAGTTAAGTATCGCTTTCTCGTTGCGGAAATGCTAACATTTATTTTCGATTATATATCTTATTTTTTTTAATATTTTCATTATTACTAACTTCTTAGCAATCCGAAGCAGTTATAAAAAAGCAGAAGTATTTTGAAATGGTTTAAAAAATAATTTAGGTAGCATCCACCTTGAGAAATAAAAAAACCGATAACAAGTTTGAACGCTACAGTCGAGATTTATCGTCTATAAAATACCCTGTACCACTATTGTGTGGGAAAAAGGATAACTTATTTCTTATATAGACACTGTTTTGCTGTATATTTTGACCAACAATATATAAAAACATCATATCATGGTACAGTGTAAAAAAAAACAGTTCTAATTGGAATTTCATGTGGGTGAGGGGGCCATCATCGAATGGGGTTTCTCACAAACTTTAAAACTAATTAAGCGATCCTGATGAAATTTGGCAACACGTAGATAGTTAGACACAAAACCACCAAGTTTGAAGAAGATCGTTTAAAAAATGTGGGTGTTATTCGGCAAAAGCTAAAGTTGGGAAATAAAAAAAAATCGTGTATGGAAACAGAACTAGAAGAATCTGGATACCAACTTAGGTTAGCTCTTATAGTCTCCAAGAACTAGGCGTTCATTCAGACGCACGGACAGACGGACGATAATGTCTAAATCGATTCAGAATTCGTATTAGTAATAACAACATATGGCTTACGATGCTTCCCTCTGCCTGTTACAAACTTTTAATCATTTCATAGTACAGGGTATACAAAATACAGAACGAATTATAGTTACTACATTTATATGCCACGGACTTAGATTGCGTATTTTGAGTGAAGTAGTCAAAGTATACAGCAACTATTTACTTGGCTTGACGGCGCACGAAACGCAGCCAAACTCCGCTCTTGGGGGCGGTTAGAAATGTGACGTTGGACTTCTCCAGTGGTGGACAGTTGTCGGGCAACTCCACGCGGTAGTCGCGCAGCAGTGTGACCAGCGCCGCCTTGGTCTGTGCCAGCCCGAACCGCATGCCCGGACACATGCGCGGGCCGGCGCCGAAGCCGAGGAAGCGGCAGCCGAGCTGCGACGGCGGCATGAAGCGCTCGGGCCGAAACTGCAGCGGCTGCGCATGCAGCAAGGGATCACTGAAGAGTAGGAGAAGCAATTAACTAGCTGCCGGCGACACTTTTCAGCACTCTTACAGATGTATGGCTTGCACGGGCACCACCAGCACCATGCCACGCGGCACACGCACTCCGGCAGCAGCGTGCGGCTGCTGGGGCGGCAGCACAAAGGACTCGGTGCAGCGCTTGAGCAGCGCTGGCATGGCGGGGTGCAGGCGCAGCGTCTCGCAGAGCGTGGCCTCGGCATAGGGCAGCGCGTGCAGCGCCGCCGTCGTCAGCAGCTCGCTGTCGTGCCGCGCTGCAATCGCAATGAGTTCGGCGTGCAGGCGACTCTGCACACTGGGGTTGGCGGCCAGCTCGTGGAGCGCGAAGGCCAGCAGCATGGCGGAGGTCTCGTAGCCCTCCAGCAGCAGCGTGGTGGCATGCCCCTCGATCGTCTCGCTGTCCGCCTTATTCTGCAGCCAGTTCAGCAACGTGTGGCCCGCTCGACTTCTGTTCGCCACTTGGCCGCGCAGCCAGCGCTGAATGTTGACGGGCACATAGCTGGGGCAGAGAGGTAAGACGCATTAGTATCAATTCTCTCTGCAATCTGCAACGATTTGAATATCATCCAAGTGTTGGGTCACACAAAAGTAAGCGTGCAACCCACCGATAGTCGAGCAGCCGCACGAGTCGCGGGGAGTGCAGCAGCGCTATGGTCTCGGCCAGACTCCACGCGCTGCCCTGGAATAAAGGTGCCAGCAGCTGCAGCCACTCGCTGGCGTCGCTCGCGGCCGGGTCGAGGCACTGCGCGTCCAAGCCGAACACCGCCGAGGCCACCACCTGCAGCGTGTAGCGCGTGGCCAGCTCTTTGGCCTCGCAGCAGGCCAACAGGTCGCTGCGTTGTGCCACAAACTGCTGCAGCTGCTGGCAGGCGGCGACGATGTGCGGCAGTGTCTGACGCAACCGCAACGGCGTGAAGAGTGGCATCAGCTCGCCGCGCCGCTTTCGCCAGTGCTCGCCGCAGGCAATGAACGGATTCTGTGCGGCCAGCACGTCGTGCTCCACGGCCACGTGCACCGCGTTCTCCGCACAGTCCGCGAAGTGGCCGCCGACGAGCAGCTCGCGCACCAGCGCCTGGTCCCTCAGCAGCAGGGCGGGCTCATTGAATAGTCGGTAAATGCCCACGTAGCGCAGCAACGGGTGCGAGCTGTGTGGCGCGACCAGGGCGAGGGGGTGCAAGGGAGAAAAACAAACACATTAACAATGAATTAATTGACAGTAAATGTGTGCACTCTGATCAGCAGAAAACGTGGAACTAAAGAGTCCTGGACGTTGGGCAAAGATTGCTGAGAATTATTTAGATACAATCTAAATATAAGAAAGTTGAAAGAGTTCAACTTCACTAAGTTTATTTTCAATTTTTCATGTAATTAATACGATAAAATAAATAAAAATGACTTTAATTAAATAAAGAATGCATTAATTCACGGGAGCAGTGTAGATTTCAAAGAGCAGAAATTCATTGAATTAAAAAGTCGCGGAGGTTGCTGAGAGTATGAAGTTGTTGACAAATATGTACTAATATATTTACTACTTTCGAAAACTCGAAAGTGAAGAATGTTTGGTTTAATGATAGAATCCAACTTCTGCGTTTTGACGAATATGGTTGAATAAAAAAAACAACCAAATATTAAAAGACTTAATTCATGAGATAAATTGTTTACTTTGTGCAGAAAACTTGGAATTAGAGAGAGAGAGAGAGAGAGAGAGTTGCGAGAGTATGAATTTGCTTGCAAATATTATATACTAATATTTTCGTGCGTTATTTAGAAAACATCTGAATAACATAAGGAAGTTTGCCTTTTTTTTTAGACGTGTTTCATTTCAAACCTTAAAAGCAGTCTCACATGCAGACTGAACAATCAAAAATTTTGAATATGGTGGAATTAAGAAAACAAAATACCGAAATTAGCTTTCGGTTCCCGTTTCATTTTTGACATTTTTCATTGTAAAAATCTGAATAAATTCTTGAATGGAATATTTCTCGCTCATTTGAAAATCTTTTTACTGTTATTTTTTATTGTTTTTTAATTATTGTTTTTATTATTATTATTATTATTATTATTATTATTATTATTATTATTATTATTATTATTATTATTATTATTATTATTATTATTATTATTATTATTATTATTATTATTATTATTATTATTATTATTATTATTATTATTATTATTATTATTATTATTATTATTATTATTATTATTATTATTATTATTATTATTATTACTATTATTATTATTATTATTATTATTATTATTTTATTATTATTATTATTATTATTATTATTATTATTATTATTATTATTATATATATATATATATTATATTATATTACAAAAAGCACACAAACAAGAGAGAAAGAGACGGAAGAGAATATCTTCAACAAAAACACAAAAACAATGAGAACACCACCAAAGCAAGCTGACGCCATGGAAGCAAACAAAGCTGACTCCCTGAGCACGAGCAAGCCCAAGCTACAACAAAACGTTGATAGCACACCTATAAATGTTCTACCCTCGAGGCTAGGTGACATAGAAACACCAAGGATTCCACAAAATGTAGCACCACTCACAGCTCAAAAAACAAACTCAAATCCAGCGCAACAAACAAGGATCAACTCTTCCCCACGGCAAGAATTCATACAAAAGATGCGACGGGAAGAAGAAAATGCACTGCAAGAGTGCCGGCGGGTTTCTAGAGATGTTAAGCAAGGAGTCGGCGAACTCGATGAAATCCTCGACCAAGTGGAAACATACAGACGAAACTGGCTCAGCCAGGAGGCTGAAGGTAAACGCATAAGTGACATTAAAAAAAACAATGGGGATGAATCGACTACGCCGAAAACCTCTGCCGCTCCGCAGTCAAAACGGCCCCTCCCAAGCCCAGTGGACGTCGACACACCAAACAAAAAGAAACCATGCGCCACGAGCACAGGCGCAATTTGGCAGGTTGTGCAGTCAAAGGCTGATAAAGCTCATAAGCAAAAATCCAGCGCACCCAAACAAAAAACTGGCGGCGAACTAAATAAACCCTCAGGAGTCAAGCCAAGCTCAGAGAAAGGCAGCACTCAAAAAAGACGGCCAAAAAATGAAGCCCTTCTTGTGAAACCAAACGAAGGACACACCTATGCAGACATACTTAAAAGTCTTAAGAAAACTGTGGATCCAAACGACGCTGACATTAAAATTCATGCAGTTCGAAAAACAATGTCTGGAGCGCTACTATTAGAAATGAAAAAAGGCACTCAAGTGAGCACCGATTTCATCAACAAAATCAAAGGTGCCCTACAAAAAACAGCGGAAGTAAAGGAACTCAAACCGACGAACACGCTGGAAATCCGGGATCTAGACGCACTCACTACAGCCAACGAAGTCGAGGAAGCCATACAAAAGATCCTCCCGGACATAGGGGACCGACTAAAAGTAGTGGTGACAAAACCAAACAGTCGGGAACAAGTGAGAGCATATGTCACACTCCAAACCGAAGCTGCAGAGACGCTTCTAAAAGCAGAAAGAATAACTGTGGGCTGGATTCGCGCCAGAATGCGCATGCAAACAATCCCCACGCGCTGCTTTAGATGTTTTGAGTCGGGTCACACTCAAAGAGAGTGCAAAGGCCCAGACAGAAGAAACATTTGCATCCGGTGCGGCGAAATTGGTCATAAGCAAAAGGAATGCAAAAATCCTCCAAAATACTGCGTGTGCGTCACGGCCGGACTAAAGCCGACTCTCTTCTCTCTCAGTTTGTGGTAGAGAAGGCGGTTGATGTTGTCATCATCAGTGAGCAGTACAAGATTCCCAAAAATGGTACATTCCTAACTGACAACACCAGGACGGCAGCCATCTGGCTGCCAAACTTAAACAACTTCACCGTCACAAGAAGTGGTGCCGGACAAGGCTTCGTATGGGCAGAAACTAAAATCTGTACAATCATGAGCTGCTACCTGACGCCTAGTGACAGTATAAATGAATTTAAGACGAAGCTAGACGCAATAGAAGACCAAGCACAGCAGCTTGGCGGAGACTTGATCATCGCGGGTGATTTCAATTCTAGAGCCATCGAGTGGGGCATGCCGACAACAAACCCCCGGGGCAGACGGGTACTTGACATGGCTGCCAGGCTCGGGCTAATGAAGGGTCCACACCCACTTTTTGCAGACCAGGATGCGAGGGTACAATCCCAGACATCACTTTGGCGACAGAAAGAGCAGCGAGCAAACTGCAGGAGTGGGGTGTCTTGGAGGACTACACGGGCAGTGATCACCAGTATATCTGCTTCTCCATAAACTCAAACCATAGACGTCGGCCCGATCATGAGAAAAAAACCACCCGAAGGTGGATCGCGAAAAAACTGGACACCGAGAAACTCATCGAAGTACTTGACGCAAGTATGGAAACAGCCGTAGACCCTAGTGACGCAAGAAGCATAGTACGCCACACCATGCGCGCCATAGAGCATTCTTGCGCCGCAGCGATGCCCAAAACGACGAGCTTCCCCAATGAACGAGCAGATTGCGGAGCTCCGAAAAGCCTGCCTACGCGCGAGAAGGAAAATGACTAGAGCCAGATCTCGAAGCAGTGCTACGGCGGAAAGCGAGGAGCACAAAGAAGCTAGAAAGCGCCTTAAACTTGCCATTGTCCACAGCAAAAAGAGCAAATGGGAAGAGCTACGAAATGACATAAATACTAACCCATGGGGTCTTGGATACAAAATCGTAACGCGCAAGTTAGGAGCGCAAAGGCCGACTCCGGAGCTCAACGAAAACGTCATGACCAATATAGTCAACACGCTTTTCCCACAGCACGAACGACGCACCGACCCAGGGACGCCCGCCCTCGAAGAGCCTCCTTTCTTTACAGAGAATGAACTCAGATCGGCAGCAAAATCTCTGAAAAACAACAAGGCACCCGGACCCGATGGGATCCCATCTGAAGCACTAAAAGCCATAACAGACGTACGGCCTAAAATCCTGCTAGACATGTATAATGCTTGCTTGATGGAAGGAATTTTTCCAGAGGTGTGGAAGCGACAACACCTAATGCTAATAGACAAAGGGAAAGGAGACCCAGCTACCCCAAGTGCATATCGCCCGCTATGCATGCTTGACACAGCGGGGAAACTGCTAGAAAGACTACTAAAACCTCGGCTATCTACAGCCATAGAAAGGGCAGGTGGCCTATCAAATAGACAGCATGGCTTTCGACCAGGTAGATCGACAGCTGGAGCGCTGCAGGGCGTCATAGAAGCGGTAAGCGATGCACAGAGAGGAAACGCCTACCCCAAAAAAATAGTGCTCCTGGCCGCTCTTGACGTTAGAAACGCCTTCAACAGCCTGCGATGGACTGACGTCATTGACGCGCTAGAAAAGCGCTTCGGAACACCAGCTTACCTGATGCGCATGGTCCGCAGCTACCTAAGCAAACGAGTGCTGATATACCAGACGCAAAGTGGGACCAGGCGAAAGACCGTCACTTCGGGTGCAGCACAGGGCTCTATCCTCGGCCCGGACCTGTGGAACGCTAGTTATGACAGCATCTTCTCAATAGAAATGCCAGACGACTGCAACCTGGTCGGGATGGCCGACGACATCGCCGCCATCATTAAGGCACGCGACATGACGGAAGCGCAGCGGAAGCTAAACCAAGTCATGATGCGAGCAATGGCTTGGTTCGAAACCCATGGTCTAAAGCTCGCCACAGAGAAGACAGAAATAATAATTTTAACAAAACGGCACATTCCCCTCGAAGTGAACATGCACGTGAGTGACGACATGATAAAAACAAAATTATCACTAAACTACCTAGGCATCCGTATCGACCCAAGAATGACTTTCTGGACCCAAATAAACCACACAGTGGAAAAAGCGTCAAGGGCAGTGGCATCACTCAGTAAGCTGATGGCAAACGTTGGTGGCCCAACTGAGTGCAAGCGTAAACTGCTGATGTCAACAGTAAACTCAATACTGCTTTACGGCTCTGAAGCATGGGCAGACACCCTGTCCATAAAACAAAAATGCAAAACACTGTTGGCCGTTCAGAGGACGGCGGCACTTAGAGTAACGTCCGCATACCGGACAGTGTCGACAGCAGCAGTCTTGGTGATTAGCAGCGAAATCCCTATAGACCTGAAGGCCAGAGAGCGACGGCGCACCTGGCTAAAGCGCCAAAATAACCAAGAATCTGACACTGACCCCAGAGAGGAAACTATGCAACAGTGGCAAGATCGCTGGACTAACGAAGCAACCGGTAGGTGGACTGCCAAACTAATACCTGACGTCAAAATATGGAGCACCCGAGGATTCGGCGAAGTAAACTACTACCTGACACAGCTGCTTTCTGGGCACGGATACTTCGGAAAGTACCTGTACCAAAGAGGACTACGCCAACAGCCAAGCTGCGTGGAGAGAATCCTCCGACGCAAAAAGAGGCGCCTGGACGCAGGCGAAATGATGAGCTAAAAACACCAGAGCGCCCAGCCTGAAGTTATGCGCACTCAATGCGGTTCCGGGCTGGGAAATTCCGCCCTGAAACAGTGAAAGGGGAGTTTTTAGCGGGTCAGCATACATATGCGATCCCCGCACAGCCATAGTTTGAGACGTCGCTATGGTGGTAGGTAGACATTTTCTTCCCTACCTCAAAAAAAAAAAAAAAAAAAAATTATTATTATTATAATTATTATTATTATTATTTGACGGGTTCAGACAAGACTCTTCTTGATCGACTCGTCTGTTAATGACTTCTGCCTATTGCTACTCAAGTTTGGTGGATCGATAGAAAGCAATTGGGCACTCACTTGTAGAGGCGGGCGTAGACGGCGCCGTAGGAGCGCTGGCCGAGGACGAAGTGCAGCATGTTGCCCACCAAGGGGAGGCCTTGGGGTCCGGCGACACCACGACGGCGCCAGTGGCTGCCACAAGCCGCTGCCAGAAGCAGCAGAAGCAGCACGAGGCTGAGCAGGAGTGACAGCAGCGACCACATTGTCGGCTACAACGTGCAACTTGTAACTGCGCCCACGGCTGCTGCTCAGCTGGCTGGCAAGCGTTCAGTCGCAACTGCGCCTCATTACGCGGCACGCCAGCTGTCCATCACCGGGCTCGCTGTGCTCCCGACCTTAAGCCAATTACCTGTCGCATGTCACCTCCCCCCACTCGCACCTACCAACTCTCATCTCACATCTCCCATCTCGGCTGCAATCTGTTCTCGAGGCACGCAATAGAAATACAAAATTGATACTCGTTTTAATATTGTTCCATTAGCTGAGCATGCGAGCTTTTCGACTCGACTGCCGATTCATATTCATTATTATATTGTTGCGTAAATCTATTTTGATTCACCCCCTATCTCGCCTCCCTCGCATAATCAATATTACAATGTCATGATTTGTAACGCGTGTGCTCTGAAAGCTCTTTATGTGGCGTGCCTCCAGTTCATTCCACACCCGATCAACACACCCCAATTAGTCATTCTAATGCGAATCACGCCGCCTTCTACTGTATATACATGTAGATGCAGCTAACACACTCTAGCTTCTTGCATCATTCGTTACGTTTCTATATTCCTCATTCTACATTTGCAGTTTTAAGATACAATAAACGATATGAAATAAAAAGTGTTAGTCGTCAGCGCAATGCGGAAGAGAAAGGTTCTGAGAGAGTAGTCAAGCTTAAGTCATCATCATTTAAATTTAGATACAAAAAAAAACCTTTATTTGTTCAGCGCAACTATTGCTTGAATAAAATTCATAATTCAAAATTCACTAAACACACTTGTTAACTCTGAAAAACAGTGAAATTGCAATCCACATAAGTATTAATTTGGCAACAATTGACTGGATCAAAGAGATTTGATTACAAATCTCCAATTTAGAGCGTTGGATGCTATCAAATTACTTGTGGCAATTACATTGAAAACCACGCCAACCTTAAGCTACTACTTGGTAATTTACTCTGATTGTAATTAAATGACTTTCTGCGAATTTGTGGTCGTTTTCTTTATGTTGAAAACACACACGGCTAATCGCTCTGTATTAAATTGTAATTAATATTCCTGCTAACACTCACACTTCCGGAAATTGAGCTTAAATTGACTAGAACGCATTCACAGCGTGGCTATTGTACTCTTGAAATGAGCAAATAATTTGCAATTAAATTTGTTCTTGATTTGTATAGACCTACAGACAAACAGACGTGTCTATTTATAACAGAGGTAATAACTAAGTCCTATACCATATTCATGAAGTTTTAGAACCTTTCAATATAAGCAAATATTCATGCAACAAAAATTCCCTAATTCAAAATTTACTTGAAATCAATAAATACATTTCCAACTTTTTTAACTTTAAACATATAATTTTACAATACTTTAAACGCAAGTACTTAAACTTCATTTATTTTTTTTTTTTATTAATGAAAGTCTTGTTTTAAATTTAAGTTCTTCTTGAAACAAAAATGTTCATTCTATCCTAGCAAAAAGCGCAAATTCTCTTTTACTTTATTTAGAGAGAATCTAATTTAAAAAAACACATGTCTCTTGATTTAAGAAGTTAGATGCTGGATTTAGTTTTGACATTTTTCCAATGTTGAATTCAGCATAGATACTTAAATTGAGAATATGTCTCACTCTTTTATCTAATTTCTCTAGAATTTTGAACTTAATATTTAAGTATTTATCAGCTGCTTTCAATTTAAACAACGTTTAGTTTTCAGTCCCCCATTCTGGATCTTAACAAATCTAAGTGTTAAAGTGGTGAAGTCATTATAATTCCACCTCCCTTGCGCTTCGTGTTTCTCTAGAGATATATTTAAAAGGTGACAAATTTTCTTACTTACCTCAATTACTTAGCTCTGTCTGTCTCTCTTTCTTACAGATTAGGTATATAAAAACTCAACTAATATTCGAGAATTTATATTGGTTTTAGCACAACTCTTTCTTCACTTTCTTTTCTTCGAATTTTGAATGACATGATGAAGATAAAAAGAGATAGATTTAGATAAATAGATAAATAGACATAAAAACTCAACTTGTTTACTTCAAGTCTTAATTTGCGCATTTATACTTGATTTTAGCACATCACAGCAGTGGAGCAAAGTCATCGAAGATGCCTTATCTTTGTCGCCAGCCCTTTTCGAGCTTTTGTTCTTGGATTTTAGTACATCACTTTTAGCAGTGTAGCAGAATAAGATCTTAAAGACCCAGTTAAAAGTAGCAATAGTTGTCCACTCAACTCGCTCGCTCTCTCGTTCGTCTATAAACAAACAAAAGATGCAACATAGAAACTTAAGTAATATCAATTGAGCTCAGAAAATATTCTTGATTTTAGCTCATCACATTTCGCAGTGTACCAAAGTCATTGAAAGTGCCCTATCTCGCGCTAGTTGTCGCTCAGTCGAATGAAATCTTCAAGATCCATTTAAAAGGAGATCGATTTCCTCACTCAACTCGCTTTTCCTCTCCCTCTTTCTCTGTCTTTCTTTACACAAGCAAACAAGTGTAGAACCAACAAGTGAGAACGTCTACAGTCGACCTAACCCGACTGTAGTATACCATGTACCATTTGACAAAATAAAATTTAAAACAAACATATGTAAAATTGTAATCGCCTAAAATTACTTATAATTAAAATAATAATACATGAAACCCAGCGAATACTAAAATTCAGCCAATGCAAATGAAATCACATCAAATGACATTATTCATATCATTTCATTGGAAAAGCAGCAGTCCAGCTGTGTCGTTGAAATACGCATGCATACACATCCATACAAGCAAACCTGTATGTGTGTATGCATGCGTACGAATACGCTAGAAGACTAGTGCTTGTTCTTGTTGTTGTTGTTGCTGTTGTTGTGCCCGCCTCTTGCGCTTGCTTTGCGTATGTCAAACTTCTTTCGCTTATACCAAAGCTAGATTTTATCCGATTTGAACCATATTTTGGATTTCGGCGAATATCATAAATATCTACATACTGCACTTTAAATTAACTTTCTAGCTCAAAGGATTCCAGAGTAGCTTGCGGTTTGTGGGCAAGGGGAAGGGCGGGGGAGGAAAAAAACATAAACTTGATCTGCGTAGTTGCATATTACACCTAATTCCAAAGTTTGGTTACTCTAGCTCTTACCATCTCTGAGATCTAGGTGTTCATACGGACAGACGGACAGACGGACGGACGGACAGACAGACAGACGGACATGGCTAAATCGATTTTATTTTCGATTCTGATCATTTTGGTTGTAACAACATGTGGTCTGCGACGTCTCCTTCACCCTGTTACATACATTCGAACGAACTTAATATACCTTTGTACCTATAGGTACATGGTATAAAAATGCTCAACTAATATTAAGTCTCAAGTCTTCAAGTCTTTGTGTTGAGCATTTGTTCTTGGTTTCGTTATCGAAAGTGCCTTCTCTCCCGCCTCTACTCGCTCAGTCGAGTGTCAGTAAAAAAGAGACAGATTTGCCCACTCAACTCACTCGCTCTCACGCTGCTATGCTTTCGCTCTCTTTCTTCACCAGCCGATGGCTACTCTCATGGCGGCAGCAAGCGTCGCTTGTTCGGCTCCTGCGATGGGCGTCGGCATCTCTACTGCATGCGCAGCGCGTCGGTCAAATCGCTGCGACACCAGCAGCAGCAGCAACAACAGCAGCAGCAACAGCAGCAGCAGCAGCAGCAGCTGATGGGATCGGGCGAGTGCTGCGGGCGCGTGCAGCGTATGCGGCACCAGCAGCAGCAGCAGCAGTTCTACATGAGTGCGGCGAACGAGGGGGAGCGACGCAAGTCGCTGTCGACGCCCAGCTTGCGCATCACGGAGGCGACGCTACGCAGGTGAGTCCACGGATGATCTAGCAAGATATGTTTTGCAACTGTCCGTCTCTCTCTCTGTCTCTGTCTCTGTCTCTCTTTGGGGCAGCATCGTGCCACGCAGGTCGAACGAGAGCAAGAGTCTGGAGAGCAAGAAGCGGGTGGTGAAGATGCTGTTCGTGCTCGTGCTGGAGTTCTTCATCTGCTGGACGCCGCTGTACGTGATAAACACGATGACAATGCTGATCGGGCCGGTGGTGTACGAGTATGTGGACTACACGGCCATCAGCTTCCTGCAGCTGCTGGCGTACTCCTCCAGCTGCTGCAACCCCATCACCTACTGCTTCATGAACGCCAGCTTCCGGCGCGCCTTCGTCGACACGTTCAAGGGGCTGCGCCTCTGCGACGGCGGTCGCTTTCGCTTCTGCCGGCGGCGCTCCAAAAACGAGACGAATCTCTCGGTGGCCGGCAACTCGATTGCGCTGGCCAACTCCGTCATGTCGAGCCACACGATCCTGGAGAGTCCGCGTCTCTGAGCCAGCCGGCGACAGCAGCCCAAGTCCCACACGCTGACACGCGACAGGGAGCGGGAGAGGGAGCGGGAGCGAGAGCGGAACAGGGGGAAGGCGGAGCGAGCCATGGGTCAAATGGAGACAGAGTCGCTGTAAAGCGGCAGCTGTTAAGCAAGAATGTGATGTGCAAGAAACTGAAACTGTGGTTGTCAACGATTCTACTCGAAGTAAGTTGTGTGTTTGCTATGCATATTTATATAGTCATCTGAAGGTCATCGCCCATCAGCCCCATCTAACATAGTCATCTGGTCACCGTTTGTTTGGGCTTCAGTAGCACTGCGATTAGCAAAAAATATGAATACTCAATCTCTTTTGAACTGTTGCTAATTAACATAATTAAACTACTTTGTAATAACTAATTGTAAATCGAATTCTGATTGTTAATGTCTATGTTAGTTGTTTGCAATCTACACAAATATGCTATAAACGACAACATAATAAATTGAATGTTTTTTACACACACCAATCGTATGTAAACAATCAAGAAATACAACTAATATTCGTTTGATACTGCAAGAATAAGCCAATTAAGGGCATATGCTAAAGTGTAATGATAAAATAGCCAAATGCATTTCGAGAATTGTAATGGAATCCGTTTCACCTTCTAGTACAATACTGCGAGTCATGACAAAAGCAAAAAAAGAGTTTCTCAAATCAAGTATAACATGTTATAGATGTATTTTAACGTAAGTTAAGAGCGCCAAAGGCCGACATAACTCTAAAACCACAAATCAAATATGAATAAACTACATACGAGTACAGTACAGTATACAGTATTGCTGGAATGTACCACAACAAGGTTTACAACAACTAATTTCCACTTCATTTTTGATAGCATTTCCGTTCTGTAGTTCGAAACCCACTTCCGAGCTTATACTGTTAAAATCGATGCAACTCAATGAAGATGAAAGAGAGGCGTGTTTTTAGTACCGTCCGTACGTCTAGCTGTCTATATTAGAAACATATTTGCATATTTGCAGACAACTTAGATTATATTGATGCGATTATTCCTATTCTCTTCCGTTCGATTGTAGCA
This sequence comes from Drosophila rubida, assembly GCA_035046165.1. Taxonomy (NCBI): domain Eukaryota; kingdom Metazoa; phylum Arthropoda; class Insecta; order Diptera; family Drosophilidae; genus Drosophila; species Drosophila rubida. Next base: position 26,121,841 of record JAWNOF010000023.1, on the reverse strand, counting down.
GCTCATGCCTACTTACTCACTTTGAAAAAACAATCGAGTTTTTAGCCGAGACACAGGGGATCGGAATAATTGTAGTTGAATTCGCATATAAGTAATAACCACGGCTCATGCATATTGTGTGTGAGTGAGCCTACTCGCAAATTGTACTAATAAACGTTACCACAATACTAACACACACACACATTTGCATGTGTGCACTGACGGAAGCTTCAATATTTTTCACTTCTGTACACTTCAACGAACTTACGAAATGTAAATTATGCAATTCATATGTAAAATAGCAATAAATGTTTTATGTAAATAAAAAAAAAAAACGAATATAAAATTGAATTCCAACGCACACACTCGTCTAATATAATATTTCGCCACACGCAAGCACAAATACATATTTACAGCCTCAGACATTGTCGCGCTTAGAAATGGGGAAGTTATGCAAAATACTCCCAGCAATATATATCTATTAAGTATGCCTCGACTGCTTAGCATATATCATTTGAATGACATTTACTGAACAGTCTAAAAATTGTGTTGTGCATGAAACATTTTACGAAGTCCATTTAAAATGCTTTAATTGCCTGCCCACTATCTCTTGAAAGCGCGCGCTGGAAATATTGCATACTTTTAGGCACCGCTGCTAATTGACTTTTCGCATTCATTCACTGCGGGGGCGAGGCATTCGCGTAGGAATGCAAATTTTGCATACGTATCGACAGCGCAAGCAACGTGGTGGAAGTTATGCAGAACACTCGAATTCCACTTCCCCCATAATGTAGCTAGACTGCTGCTTAACATTTACGCGCGAACATTTCCTTGCGCGAAAGATGTAGCATAGTTTTAGGCACCCTCGCTAATTTATTGACTTTTCGCCAAGCATTCACCGTGAGCAATGTGCGTTGGCAAGGCAGGCAAAATACTCGACTTCACTTTAAATCAATTAAGTATACCCCAACTGCTTAGCATATATAAGTTCGATAATATTCAATGAACTGTTTGAGCATTTACTTGCAAAGTACATATAATATGCTTTAATTGCCTGCCCATTTCCCGTACTGCAAGCACGCGCGAAAAGGATTGCATACTTTTAGGCAGCGGCGCTAATTGATTGACTTTCCGCACAGCATTCGGCCACCGTGTGGCGAGTGTGAGTTAGCAAGGCATTCGCGCCGGGATGCAAATCCTGCGAATTGCTTACCCGCTTCAAGCTAATGAGAGGCGCATTAATTCTGCTGAAATTTGCGGTGCTCGCTCGCAAATGAAGGCACAAGCTGCCCGCCGGACAGATTACCATTAAGCTGTCAGACGCAAGCAACGCTTCAGCTTTTGGCGCCGTTAATGGCGGCCATAGAGCACGGCACAAAAGGCATGCTCGCCAAGTACTACAAGCCACCAGAGCTCCATAAATTACAGCAATGGAGTGGAATGAGCACGTGAACAGACACACACACATACATGCAGTGGTGGAAAGAAATCAATTACGGCTTGACCACAACAAATAAAGTGCATGCAATGCTGCCTCCAGCTACAGTTCACGTCCCGCAGCCAGGCGGGGGCGTGGCAGGCTGATTGATGAGCCACAAGTACATGCCCCTCCTCAACGGTGCACTCGCTGTGCGAAAACCCAAAAATGTGAATATGCGCTGAGATGATGCGCTTAATTGCAAATACTTGAAACTACTGGTTAAATGCCAAGCTGATTGTTTATTAATGGCACTGGGCTCCCTCAGTCCATGCACTTAATATTCCACAGCTGTCCCCGTCTAGGAGGGATGGTGGAGGGAGGGACGGGGGCATAACGAGCAGCTGCTGCGACTCGTGGCATTTCCAATTAACACATTTGTGCCTCGATTTGTCACAATTGCAATGGCCTATTTGAAGGCATCTCCCATCTTCGCCTCCCTCTCTCTCTCTCTCTCTCTGTCTCTGTCTCTGTTGTGCGTCTTCGTTTCCGTTTTGAGCGGCGAATGACGTCAGCGCGTGTCCTTAGTCTGATGTCGTTGCTGGCCGAGTCTACGTGACAATTACCACAGTTATTACACGTAATGAATACAAGCAGCGCATGCAAACAACAAACACAAAAAGGAGGCAGCAAACAAGTCGACGGCGACACGTATGCAATTGCTGGCGAGGGAGCCATCGTCGCAATGGACGCTGTTGTTGTTTCCCTCGCTGGGCCACGGCACCCAGCTGCACACTCGTGGTGGAACCTTCTCGGAATCGTAATCAGATCACGGCCCCAGCACAGTCCGTCCATGGGCTGCCCACCAACCACTAAGTGACTTTGGTCGTTTGCGCAGATCGCTTAAGGCGCATTCCGGAGCACTTGGCATTCAAATTGAAGCATGCATAACGATCCAATTAGTCGCGTGCAGCACAGCGCATGGACATTCCAGTCCTGCAACTTGCCAGCCCATTACATCATCTCACTTCTGAGCAACTGCACTCGCTCAGTTATTTATTAAGTATTTATTGCCGCCTCGCACGTGGGCGACTTTGTCGTTAGGCTCGCCCACGCACCCCCGGCCACCAGGTGTGCTCTGCTCTGCCAGCAGGAGGCCCTGCTAATGATGCGCGGCCAGCAGGCAGCAGGAAACTGCGAGCTGGGAACAAGGAATTGTTATTACGCCCGCTTGTCGGCCACACTCGCCGCATTCATCAACGCCTATGGCGATTGCGATTGCGATTGCTTAAGCGCTCTGCCAAATATAGACTGCGAGGAGTGTGCTCACAAGTTTACAGCTACAGGACACAAATGCAAATGCCCGGGCTGAATATTGACAGACATTAGCGACCTTCTAAATTTGGCGTTCATTCATATAGCACAGCAACGAAGAAATAAGCGACTTATACTGCTTGTGCCTTTTCGCCAGTTGTTGTTTTTGTAAAGCAGAATATGGAGATGGCAAAATTAATAAAAGTACCGTTAGATTTGTTGTGTTCAGTGCTCATTGCAATAACAGCGCTGAGCAACGAACAAGTATAGAGACTTATTTTGCCATTGCCTTTTCGTTAGTTTCGTCGCTTACACATTGTTGTTGTAAAAGTGATAAAAGTGCCGTTAAATTTGTGGCGTCATTGCTCATTGAACTAGCAGCATATGCCTTTACGCTAGTTGTTGTTCTTCTAAAGTAGAATACATTGCATATGGCCTTACGCTAGTTGTTGTTTTTGTGAAGTAGAATATAGAGATAGCTAGATAATAAAAGTCCCGTTAAATTTGTCGCATCATTGCTGCAACGAAGAAGTACGAGTATAAGCTTCATGTTGCTTTTGTAAAGTAGAATATAGAGATAGCAAAATCATAAAGGGGACGTTAGGCTTGGCACGTTCATAGTTCATAGCAATAGCAGTCAACAGCAACGAAGAAATATAACGGTTTATTTTGCTTATGCCTTTTCATTAGTTGTTCGCTTACACAATCTTTTTGCAAAGCAAGATAGTGAACTGTGAAAGCAATAAAAGTCCAGTTCGATTTGTGACGTTCTTTGCTCAAGCTTACAAATTGCGGGCTGTGCATTGAAACAGCAGTGTTTGAGTTTTGAGCAACAAAAGGTGCTAAAAACACTGAAAATGTAGGGAAAAGTGAGTACAGCTCAAAGGCACTGTCACCTGGCACTTCACTCAACACAGCTGTAAATGTTGAATACGGCAATTCTCAAACGTTCTCAAACGTTTGACAGCTGTGTGTGTGTGTGAGTTCACAACTTGACAGTTGAACTGCGATTCAATGAGAGTTTCACAGATTGATTTAAATGTTTCAATGGTGCGCAATAAATGTTCGAGAATTCTGTTGTATTGTGAATGCGACTCACTCGCATACAAAGAGCCGCTCACTCCCACTTCCACTCCCACTCAAAAAGCTGTTATTTAAAATATTTCGACCCAACTTGTAGTGCAGTTTATTGAGTGTGCTGCAATTAGAAAAGTGAGTGTGGCGAATAAAGTTACTGCTTCTGCTGGCATTCTAATTGTCAATAGACAAAGTGTGCTAATGTGCGGAGAATGCGGCTTGAACGAGCATTCATTCGGGCCAACTTCATTATGCGCTTTTGGCCAAAATGTACTCGTAAAGCACTCTCGCCTGCGTCCAGCTGGACAAAAAGCGAAGAGTTTTTAATTAAATTGTTGCAAGTTTTTATTCTCAATTAGTTGGGTTAACCGGCAATTACGTGAGCTTGCGAGTGGATGCCACACGTGCCCAGACTGGGTACTGGACGTCCGATTACATAATGTGGGATCGTCGAATGGAGTAGCTGGTGGGGAAGCTTCGCTCTGTTGAAATTGCCGAAAACGAAAAGCATGCGAAGCGAACTCAATACATTTTTCTGTCCGTCGCTAGTTTCGGGTCTCGACTGGCTTCATGTGCATTCATTTGTATGTACTCTGTATCGGGCCATGCTCGCATGCGTTAAGCGTCTGGCCTAACGGTGTATGCGCCATCAAGTATACGCCGCGCGGGCAACGGGCCACGGGCCACGGGCCGCGGTCCGGCGACCTTGACCACTTTACCGCACACACGCATGTGATTTTGCGCGCTTTGTCCGTCTTCCAGCGAAGACTCGAAGGCAGCTCTGCCTCGACTTCAACTTCGATTTCGATTTGCGATCCGCGATCCGCGATTTGCGCAACGGATCAATGGACGCGCCCTTTTTGCACAATTATACAATGTGCGAGTGCTGCTACGCTCTGACGTCGACATCGACGGCGACATCGACGGCGACGGCGACTGCGAGAGCGACGGCGACAGCGACAGCGACAGCGACTTCACTTGAAACGGGTTATTCGTATTGTATATTAATTATGCTGTTTATCTGTCGCAATTTCGAAACGTGGCACGGCTATTTGGAGAAGTTTCGCGGCTTATTTTCATGCAGTTGACCTTCGTACGCAGCGAAATTTGTTAAGACATCACTTCACTTTATATTTACATTTATATACTGCTCTTAAGTCTGGTTTTCGTATTTTAAGCTCGGTGAAAGTTTTGCTTAAGCCTATTAGCGGCTGGCAAGTGTCATGTAATCAACAATCTCTATGCTCGCATTCTCAGCAGTACCACAATACATTGAAGTTATCGAGTCCCATCTCATAATGCCATAATTTCGATTTCATTCTGCTGCTTTTGTTTGCAATTATCGCCAAACGCGTGCGTAAGTGCACGCCATCTAGCGCTCATTGTGCGAAACGTCCGAGCTGCGCTTAGCCAAGAACAGAACCTAAGCGCTCTCGTCAGAAGTTCACAAGCTCGGCTCACACACACAAACACGTGCTGTACACGTATTCTTTTGAACGTATAAGATCATAATCAATATTGTTCTTTTTTTGTTGTTGTTATTTTTGAATTTTTGTATACTACGTAAATAGTTGGCAATATATTCATTCTAATACATATTAGTCAAAACTAGTCGACGTGCCAAGTTTACTTGTGCAGTTCAAAGTATAGTTTGCTTCTGTAAAAAGTTAACTGCAATTAAATTTAATACAAATATAATTAAAGATAGTTTCTAACATGGTGACTCCAGAAATACATATTCTGCTGTCACTATAGACTCAATTCAATATATTTATAAATATATTTTTATTTTCGTTTCTTCTTTTTTATAAGATTGACATGTTTTTAAAATGTAGCTTTCCCAAAATTTGCCATTTATGGTATATATTTTGAATGCATTTCAGGCCAAAAGAGAGCTAAGTTACTAATTTTTTATAAAAGTCTTCCATAAATTAATAATCGAAAAAGTTGCTGAAATTGTACTAGAGTCTTCTAGTCTTTGGGAATGTGTCCGCCCAAGAGGGATGTGCGCTTAACAGAGGTGCCTGCTTAGGCAGTTACTTCTCCCCTATAGTTATTATATGGCTGCCTTTTCTGTTGATATCTCTTTAACGCACACTTTTCTTCATTATATGCATTTATCCTAAGTTATCATTATTTCCTATAAAACATATAAACTTAAGTGAGTATTACAAATTGGAAACAATCACTTTTTCAGACTTATGTAGATTTATTAAGTAGTTGAACCAGCACAAGCTCTATAGTAGCATAACAACACATTTTGGTTAGCGAAAAGTGAATTAGGAAAAAAAGTTTCTTACAACTTTTTAGAAATTCACAGCTTAAGAATCAGAAGTAGTTAATTTGGAGCTTAGCCAAGGAAACTTTCCCAAAATAAAATACTATGAATTGCGAGAAATGTCCTTGCAAGGTTCTGCGGAATTCGGCTGAGTTGAGTAATGATTATATTATTTGCTGCCCTTTGGTCGTGCTAGTCTAGTGCCTTATCTCAGGTATTTACTACACAGATTGCGAATCAGTTTACAATATGATAGGAGAGACAGCGGCAAAGCAAAAAACAAGTGATGCCTGGGGTCAGTAGACGTAAATAGAGGGAGGATGAGAAGTGTTACTACGAGGCTATACTATAGTTTACTACACGAATACGAATAAGGCGTAGAACAGTTGTCGTACATCTGATTAGGTCGCCACCCAAATAGATATAGCAATGTAGTGACGAGCTTGCGTAATGTGAGAACCGAATCAGTTATTTATCGCTCTAGCCTTAGTCGACTGCACCGAGTGAGAAAGTGCGAACAACAGCATTTGGGTGACTGTGCGAGGCGGTCACCCGCGGACCAGATGCTCGGGAGTCACAGTTGAGCCCAAAGGTAAGTGTGACTCGATCGACGTAGTCGTAAACAAAGCGAGCATACCTCATCATCATGGCAATGAGCCATCGTCGTAGTCATAAGTCCGCCGGCTGTCTCTCTGTCTGTCCGTCCCTCTCTGTTGGTCCGTCCGTCCGCCCGTCTATCTGTTTCTCCGTCGGACTGTTCTTCTGTTTGAATGCCTTTCTGTTCGTCCGTCTGTCGGTCCGTCTATCTCTCCGTCATTTTGCCTATGTCTCTCTGTCCGACCGTCTATTTGTCTGTCTGTTCATTTCTCCGTCTGTCCGTTCGTCTATCTGTCTCTCTGTCGTTCTGTTCTTCTGTCCGTATGTCCATCTATCCGTCACTTTATGTGTCCGTCCGTTTCTCTCTGTCTAACTGTTTATCCGTCTCTCCATCAATCTCTCCGTCATTTTGTCTGTCGTCTATCCTTCTATCTGTATCTCCCATTCTCTGTCCCTGTGTCTGCCTATGTGTCTCTGCGTCGTCTGTCCTTCCGACTGTCTGTCGCCTATCTGTCTCCCCTTCTATCTCTCTCTTTCCCTATTCCTCTATTCTTCTCTGTTACTCTGTCCGTCCGTCTGTCCGTCTGCCTGTCTTTCCGTCTGTCCGCTTCACGGTTCGTCTGTCCGTCAACCTATATCTTGCTCTCTTTCTCTCTGTCTCTCCTTCACTATCTCTCTGGCTGCCTGTCTTTCCGTCTGTCCGTCTGTCGGTTCGTCTGTCTGTCTGCTTGCCCGCAGGAAAGCGCTTTCTACTCACGGCTTAAAAGAATCGTTGGTGGCTAAAGAAAAGTTGTACACAACAAGGACAACGACCGCGCTGAGCGCCGCTTAAATATTCCAATGGCTCAATGGAAAAATTCGTGGAAAAGCTGCGGCGAGGCAATCAAAAATTCATAAGACGCCGCACAAAAGAATCAGCTCGTCAGCGCCACAGTCGAGCTTCGCTACAGCCGACGCGCTCTAACCACAATTCAGAGTGTAGAGTAAAAACTTTGCACATAATTAGACAAATTAGTGAGTTGCTAATTACTTGAATTAGTCGCTCTTGTCACAGCGCAGGATGAGCCGACGACTGGAGAAGTGTGGGCGACTCGTACGCGAGAGCTGAGAGCGGCTGAAGTGCGGGACTGATGTGCTCGAGCGATCGAGGGGAGCGCAGCTCATTGGCATGCAGAGATTTCGTGGCGACCAAATAGGTCAATGGACATGAAAACAAGAGTAACCTTGAATACAAGCAAACTATCAGAATCAAAACAAAAATACTTGGGAGAGTGCGAGAGCGGTAGAGCGGGAGAGTGCGAGAGCGGGAGCGAGCACGCGGTCGCTCTTACACTTCAATGGGCGACGAGGCGGCAGCTCATTCAAAGAAACGGCAAAAAACCCAGCTTGGCTTTCAGTCATCTGCTCGAGGGGGGCGATGGCCGCACTAGGGCGAGCAGGGGCAGGGGAAGGGGCGGCGAGCGGCAGGCCGGGGCGCACGTTCTCGAGCAGGTTGAAGAGGTTGGCGCGATCGGATCGTAATCCGGAAATCTCATTCACTAGCTTGTTTTCGCCGCGAAGTCCGCTGATTAGTTGTATTTCGGGCAAACAGGAATATGGCCAGAAATCTCGCTGCCATTTGCACTGCGCTGTGCTTGGCTATGTTATAATAAATGCAGATATTTCAGTCAATTGACGCACACTCTGGCCCGATCGCAACTGCGCTGTAGCGCTGCTGCTTACAGCTTAGGAATATTTTAATTTATGCTCGAGGAAGTGTCGCCACTCCGTTCTCGCTGGCCGGGCCCAAAGCCCACCCCAGTCCGTCCGTCCGTCCGGCCGTCCGTCCGTCCGTCCGTCTGTGAGGTGCTTGAACCCCCCTAGGCTGCCTGCAGCTTCGATTCGACTGTTGGCCGCTATGGCGCAGTAGCAGCAAGAATGCTAAGCGAAACCGCTCGAGAGCGCCGAGAGCGTCGACTGGGACCGTGTGTGTGTTGCCAAGTTGCGAAGCTGCTGCTAGGGGCTGCGGCGTGGCGCGAGACGGGGGTGAGATGTCAGCGCTCGCGCTCAAGGTTGGCTACGTTATATAACCGCCGTCAGACCGCCAGGCCGCGCTCAGCTTCGAGATGTTAGCGCCGAGCAACCGCCTCCAAAGTTCATTGCTTCCACTCGCCACTCGGCCATAACACGTTGTGGCCGCTTAGACACAAGCCCACAGTAAACAAGCCCAGCTGTGTGACGTCGCTACGCTGCGCTGCTTGGCGTAGGGCTCGCGCTCTGGCTGTGCTGGCTCTGTGGCTCTGGCTGTGGTGGCTACCCCTTGGCGATGAGTCAGCAGCCGGACTGCGCGCTCTCCGGCAACAGGTTGACTCCCCGCCCTGCGCAGCCCTTCCGACGTCGTCGATCTCGCTGACAGCATCGATTAATTAGGCGAGACTGTAAACAAACAGCTCGCAATGTCGCAGTTGCTTTCCTCCCTAGCTGTCTCCTTGGCCACGTTCCCAGCTGCCTCCCTAGCTCCCTTCGAAGCTCCTTTCCTGGCCAGCTTCCTAGCTGCCTCTCTGTTCACCTCCCTAGCTGCCTCCCTCGCTAGAAGATGCTGACGGTTGAAAGAACTCTCGCGCACATTCTGGGACTTGTCTCGAGCTCGAGCCTTCTCCCTAGCTCGCCCCTGCCACGCCCACCTCTGGCGTTCAACGCACTGCAATTACATAATGCGAGAAGCAAGAATATATATGTTTTCCCGCCGGGTTCAATGAATTCCCCCACATTTTCACACGTTACCCAAACCCCACTGGTTTCTCAGTATTTTTGTACAGTCGCACCCTGTAAACCCTGTAACCCCGACAGCGGGAGGTCTGTTTGCGCAACTCGCATCCGCCCTAAGGCAAGCACAGGGTATACCCGCTAGTCGGGCAGTCGGCGAGGAGCATAAAACGCTTTCGCAGACATGCATAGCGTCGACTTTTCGCTGAGTCGAACTTGTTGCACCCGGAGGGCCTTTCACGCCCGCCATGAATGACGACGCCGACCGGGAGTTCTACTTACGTAAACAACAATTGCACCTATGCAGGTGTGCATGTGTGCAGGTGTGTGTGTGTTGTTATTTGTGATCTGCGTCGGGGGCCTCAAGTTTCAGCAGAGTCGCAGGGCCGCGAGTAGTACGACGCAGTTCCAGAACTTTTCAAGAATTAAATGCGACTGATTTGAGTTGTTTGTTCCCACCATACTTATTTTGGAAAATCATACTGAAATCAATGTTATGCTTGTGACTAATTTGATTATGCTGAAAGTGGCGGAAAACAGTTCCCACAATGCGAACACTTTAGAAATACAGTTTGGCATTTAAGCAGCGTCGACTTGACTGATTATTGCATTGATTATGGCAAACTGGCTTACGTGAAGTGAATCATTCAAGTTTCTACGATTATGCCGAAATTCCGAAATCTCATTGTTATCAGTGGAGTTAATGGCGTTAATTGCTGAAACTAATTCGATATGGAAATACGAAAACACTCACTCGACTGGTTCGCGCGATCGAGCGACGCTTCGCCTCCAAAGAATTCCAAATGAACTCTGCGCGCCGATTATATAATTGAAAATTCCTCAGCTCCGGGGTTTGTTGACTTTGCCGCGCATACGTGAGAAACGCCCGCAATTGCCGATATGCCATATACAGAATATATACATAGTGGAGCAAGCTAGTAATAATATTTGAATATTTGTATGTAAATTTTAATTTTAATTGCACTCGGGACTGTGAAATGCTCGAGATGTCTCGAGTGGCGATGTCACGACAGCGATTTCTCAGCTCGCATGCGAGTCAGCGACGAGTGCTCAAGGCCACAAGGATGAGGGAGACGGAGCGAGAGCGCGCGAATGTGCGAGAGCGAAAACACTTGACGCTAGCAAATAGCAAGCAGCCCAACAGGCGGACAGTGGGACCAAGGGATGGACGCTTAGAAGATTTATTTTTGTTTTCGCCGCAAGTTTCGTAACACTCTCGCGCCATTTCATTCCCTCCCATTCCCATTCCCATTCCTATTTCGACTCCCACTCCACTCGCTTCGCCTGCCCTCCCAGCACGTCGTTGACCGTTGATCTGCGCGTTCGTCTGTCTGTTGTTTTCGGCTGTTTACCAGGAATTCTGATCGCTGTTTTCGTTTTCAAGTTCAAGAGCACGACGCATTAGTGGCCACGCACACACACACACACACACACACACACACACACAAGCAAAGCACAAACAAAGCACAATCTGCTTGTCACGGCTGTTTAGCATAAGTAGTTTATGTGCTTCTGCGCCGCTTAGGACAATTCGGCGTGTTATTGTGCGCAGATGCCTTCGCGGGACGCTCGGCAACAACAAGCTTTGTTTACGCCCCGCTCTGCGCAGCGCCCAATAAATATGCATGTAACTAAAACTGGATATTAAAGCACCTGACATTCCACCACAGAATTCCAGAGAAACTGAAGGATTAGGCCATGATGCAATACCTCGCAATATTGTTTAATCCAATTGGTGAAGATAATTCAACCAGAGCAACATCGAATTTGTTTTGAGTTCGACAGTTTATTAGCAATTCAATATATTTAAATTAAGACTTCCACTGCAATGTCTATTTGTACAACTCCAAATAAATTGAATAGTTTAATTGATCGAGCACTTAATTAGTAGCGCAATAATAATTCGCCTTTTTTTGCAGTCGCCTCACTATTTCTATAAATACACTGCTGATATTCGACGCGTCGCTGTGAGTTGCGCATTAAAGCGGCGCATTCTCGTTGAATGCAAAGTGCCGAAAATAAAATAGCAGCAGCATTGTTCGAGTGCCACCCACAGGCGAACGCTAATTGCACACACTCATTGTCATTAGCGGCGAATTCACTTGAATTATTATTTGTGTTTGTGCTTTTGCTGTCAGATCATTTCGGCGCTCACACACACACACACACACACACACACACACACACACACACACACACACGCACACTTGAAGAAATGGCGAAATGATGCGATAAGTTGGCAAAAGTCGCTGCCTCCTTCTCGCTCCCTCAGCAGGTGCGTAGCGCCATCTCGCTCTCTGGCATCTTCGCTCTGCACTCTTCTCCCAACTAATCGCAGTTTATTTGCTTGATTTCGAGTTTGCTTTTTGTTTCAGTTTCGCTGCTGCCGCCGCTGCGCTGCCAAATTGCTTATTTATTGCAAGTGTGTGCACATATACATATTTAATTGGACACACACACACAGACACACACACGAGCGCACACTGGTGCACTCCTACACACAGCATTGTGTTTTACAAACGATGCTTTGTCTGACCGCTCAAGGTTGGTCAATAAGAAGAAGTGTGCAAAAACAATTCTAAATATTGCATCACAAGCGCGCTCGCAGCGAGCCGCAAAGCAACTGACACTGCGCCCAGCTCGTCACGCCGCACACCAGATACTCTACGTCCGCTTGGCTAGCACTGCAATAACAGCCTGCAATATAGACAACTCCAAATTATAGACAAGTAGTAAAAGTAAAAAACAAATGTCACACAGAAAAAAAAAAACATAGCAAATAATATAATAATAATAAACAATTATAATATAACTTGCAAATGCTTCCCATATTCAATTAATTAATATGAGCCTCAATTACAGTTTAAGAACATTTTCTTTAAGCAACTGCATTAAAATCTTTGGACAAAACAAATAATATATTATATAATAAGCAAATATAATATACTAAGTAATAATATATCTATAATTATTTCAATTAATTAGTACCAGCATCAATTGCACTTTAAGTAACTTTTCTTAACTTTTCTTTCTGCATTGAAATCTCTAGAAAGTTGCACTGTTTATGCTGCAGAACAAGTCGCTCATCCATTGTTGAAATTTAATAGCAAGGAAACTTCAAGTAAAGTGTTGTATTCCACACTCCACCCTAAAAAGATGGGCAACTGCAAATTCGATTTTGGTGGGAGTTAGTTCTGTCTGCTTCTTAACATGAACACTTGAGCAACTCACTATTCGCCTAGGGCAACAAAATGAGTGTTTTGAGTAAATGGTAATAATAGATATAGCTCCAACTAATTTGCTAATTTAGCATAATTATTAATGATTAATCGATGAGCTACGATTTCCACTGCGAGTGCAGCTGCTAATGTTGCTCGCGATGACGCCGAAAGCTGAAAGCTCCAGACACACACTCGCATTCGTCGCACAGTGGGCGCGTAGAGCAAACAGCGCAGCAAAAAAAAGAGTGCTATGACTTCTGACTTCAGCTCATAATTTGTTAGAAGTAAATAAAAATGTAGCGAAAAAAAAACAAAAATAATATACTTAAAATTTGAAAGAGTTGGACAGCAATTTTATAACATTAAATACAATAAACGTATGTACAAAATAAATAAATCACTTAAAATAGTTTTTCTGTTGGCTTTTATATAGTAAAGTAGAGTAGAGAGTCACACCTATTAGAAATAAGTTAAAAATATAAAAATCATGTACACACATTTTTGGGGTTTTTAAACGTTGGGTAAAAACTTTCACATTCATTAAAAGTATGTTCCAAATGCAAACATTATTTAAAAATAATTTTTCGGGTAATTATTTTACAACATCAAATCTTTTTAATATATGTTAAAAATAGAAAAATCATTTGAAACCATTTTTTTCTAAATTTTAAAGCCTGGTTTATAACACTAAATCAATCAAATATTTTTTAAATACAAAAAAAAAAAAAAATAATTTAAAAATATTTTATAACATAAAATGAATTTAAAGTATTTTAAAACTAATAAAATCACTTTAAAACTGTTTTATGTTAAAATTAGAAAAAATGTTTTAAAATAATATTTTTGTTAGTTTTTCGGAATGGGATAGCAATTTTATAGCATAAAATCCTTTAAAATGTTGTGGCAAATAGAATAATCATTTAATAATATATATATATTTAATTTTTGCTTTTAGGTGTTGGGCAATAATTGTAAAATATAACATCCATTAAAAGTATGGTAAAAATACAAAAAATCATAAAAAAATATTTATTTTTGTTATTAATTGCGTTATAGTGAATACTGTATACATGTGTTAAAAAAAAGTAAAGTTATTTTTTGTTCACAAAAAATAGATTTTTCCACGTAAAGCTCTAACTTCACTCATTGGACAATTTTGATGCCGCTAAAATTATGCGCACATCTGATTTAAAAGTGATATTGATTTTTGCAGCGAAATAACACATTCTGTTAAACTGTGCGCCGTCGAGTTCAGCGCGTGTGCCTCCCAAATTCTCAATCTGCCTACGTCTGGGTCTCTCTCCCCCTTCCGGTTTCCGTTCCCGTCTCTGTCAAAATCCCTCAGCTCGTGACGCAGTCTGGTTCTTCTAGAGTTGCAGACCGACATAGTTGGCGTCTGAGTCATGTCCGGCATCCTTGACGCGACCCGCCCGAGTTCCCGCCACAGTCTGCGGCGCGTTCGCGACTGTACAACACGACTGCGTTGCAGTTGCACTTGCCGCTCTCGTTGCTGGGCAGCAGTCATTAGCCTCTGGGGCAGCGCTGCTGTAGTTCCTGGAACCTTCGCTCTGCCTCCGACTGCGACTTCGACTGCGCCTCTAGCTCTGGGAGCTGGATGTGTGTGTCTGGGCCAACGACCGCGTCCAAGGCCGCACAGCTCGACTGTTGCTTGAGTGGCCCAGGTCCTGTGCAACCTAGATACGCGTGTGGCTGCCACATGCCGCGCAGTTTGTTGTCCTGTGCGCTGCGGCGCGGTGCGTTGACCTGCGGCCCATTGTCTGCGCTTCACTTATTTTTAATGCTGTTTCCTAGTGGCCAGCAGTCGAGCTGTTGCCTGTTGCCTGTTGCATGCTGCCTGCTGCCTGTTGCATCCTCGAGTCGAGTTCAACGACAGCTTAGCTGGCCCTGTGAGGCTGTACAATGACTGCGGCATGGTGGCATGTTGGCTGTTGCCAAGCCGCACGTTGCGCACTTGATCTTGCAGCCTCACACTTGGCATTTGAAATTTCTAATTTTATGCACTCGATTCCAGTTAAGAGAGAGCGAGAGCGAGAGTGAGAAGTCGCTGGTGCCAAAGTCATTGCATTGATTACACACGGATGATAAATAAACAACGTTAAAAAATGTGCTAATGCAAATTAGCACGTTGGCCACAGCGCCTCAGCCTGCTCGACTAGCAGCTGCCCTGCATGAGGAGGAATTGCTGTGAACTGCTTGCGAGCATTCCTCCAAAAAGTTTGACTTGAAGGGTAGCAATTACTTTTGACCCGCTCTCGACTGTGTCTCAAAAGAGTGCTTAGATTAAGAGTCGTTAGCTCATTCGACAATTTTGCAGGGTATTTAGTGAGGTATGGCAGAGCATTATGGGAAATGGCTCATGCGGACTTCCACATTGAGTTCAATCCTCCAAAGAATAGAGCAAGCAATTGTGTAGCAATCTTTTATGTACAACTCTGCTAAAAATTGGCTATGTCTGCAAGTCTGCAACATCGACTAATTTGCTGCACATCCACTCACAAATATTAGATGCAAGAAGCAATAATTCGAAATTTCTTGACCGCCAGCGGCGTCTGCTTCTGGTTCCGTCTCTCGCAGCTCGTCGACTGTCGACGTCAGTTCGCCGTGAGTGCTGAAGGTCAAACCCTGTCCTTAAGCCCAAAGAAGCGGCATCGTCTTCGGCCGTTGGTAAACAACCAAATAAATAAATAAACAAATCGAAAGGCGAACTGAAAATGAAACCGAAACTGAAACCGAAACTGAAATCGAAACTGAAACCGTCAAAGCGACGTGGAGAGCCACAGAAACTTCTGCAAAATTGATTACAAATGCATTTCAATTTGCATTTGAAATACAAAAGCCATTCAAATTTTGTTGGCCATCTCTATAAAGCTAGACGATAAGCGAAGCGCACAGCAACATTTAGAGATCGTCAACAAGCAGCAAGTATAACAACACCAATATACATTTAGTTTGTCAAAATAGTCTGCAGATATTTGTGCTTGAAACTTTTGCAGAACTGATTACGAATGCATTTCTGAATTTGTTTTGCAAATACACAATTTGCCGTTGATTTCAATTAATTTACATGACATGGGAAGTAACTTAAGAGTTGGTAAAAAAAACCCAAAGTAAATTCAACAATATACCAATATAAACTTTATTTGGGAAATACTTCGAATACCCCTGCAGACTTGATTCTGCATTGGAAATACAGTATATATAGTATAAATTTTTTTTTTTGTATTGATTAAGAGATCGTAAAAAAACCCTAAAGAAAAAATTCACTAATATATAATCTTAATATAAATTTATGATGGCAAAATAGTACGAAAATTCTGCAAAATTGATTACAAATGCATTTTATAATTTGCATTGGAAATACAATGTAGAATTTGTTGTTGATTTATTAGTTAGATTTAGAGCTCGTATAAAAACATTGAGGAACAAAGTCACTCATAATACTTAGATATATAAATTTAATTTGGGAAATTTAATTACAAATGCATTTCAATTTGCATTGAAAATATACAATTTGCTATTGATTAAGATATCATAAAAAAAACCTTTAGTAACAAATTTGCTTATATATTATTACAAATATAAACTTAATTTGGAAAAATACTTTGAAACTTCTGCAGAGCTTTTAGCAAACGCAATATTGAATTTACAATGGAAATACAATATAGAATTTGTTGTTGATCTGAATAAATTTAGATTTAGAGTTCATATAGAAACACCGACGAATAAAGTCACGAGTATATAACATCAATATAAATTTAATTTTGTAAAATTGCTATTAACTTCGGCAAAATTTACTACAAATGCATTTAAATTTTGTAAATTGTTTTTGTAAATATACAATTTGTTAGTGGTTTAAAGATCGTATAAAAGCACTAAGCAACAAATTCACTAATTTATAATATTAATAAAAATTTAATTTGGCAAAATAATTTGAAACTTTTGCAAAACGGATGACGAATGCATTTCATATTCCATTTGAAAACATAAGCGTTTCAGAGTTGTTTTTTTTTTTATATATTTTTGGGTGATATGCGTGAAAGATTGTTGAAAAACAATTAAGTAAAAAGTCACTAATAAATGAAATATACTAATATACATTTAGCTTGGTAAATAGTAAACATCTTTGACATTTCTGCTATTATGTTTTTGATCTCACTGATGTTAGTTGATATGAGACAAACACGAAAAACCTAAGAGATTGAAAAAAAAAACAAATTCATGAATATATGTGATTTTTGTTAAAAATATATGCATAAAAAATTCACTTATATAAAATACTAATATAAATTTATGCCAAAATAGTCTCAAGATATTTCTGTTTGAAACTTCTGCAGAGTTGATGACAAAACCACTTAAAATCGAATTTGAAAATTAAAATTTGTAGTTAATCTCAATAAAGTTGTATTGCATGCGAAACACACAAGAACCTTAAGAGATTTAAAAAGAAACTAAGCAATAAACTCATTGGTGTATTATATGGAATATGGGAAAATAGTCCAAATATATTTATGTATAAAGCTTTTCAAGATTTGAGTGCATTTCGAATTACATTTGAAACACAAAATTTGACGATTTCAAGAAACCAAGGACCGTAAATCAGAGCTGTGAATTTATGAGTTTGTAGAAGCAACTTAAGAGTTGGTCTATAAAAAAAACTTGGGAACACGTGCATTATTATATAATACTAATTAAATATGGAAAGCTAGTCTACAAATGTTTGAAGTCAATGACAATTTAAATTTCAAACTTGCGCTCGACAATTTTGGCAAGAAAGTGTATGCAGTGTTCGGCGTGTAATTTCTTGTGGTCTTAGGAATTCGGTTGTTTATGATTTTTGCCCGCTTCCAGTTCCAGCATCTCGCCCCACCTCTGACGTCATGAGCCCTGAGCGGCCTATTGACTGTCGCGTATTATTGACTGTTGATTAATTTGAATAAATCAGTGTGAAATGACGCGCTGCTGCAGCGGCGCTTCTTGTGGCCATCACAAGCCGTCGAGCTGACCCAAAATGCAAATGCGAGGAATCGATTCGGAATGAAGCGGGCGGTAGAGTTGCAACTGCTTCCGCTTCGGCATGCGTGGGCATATAAAGGCACCGTCGTGTTGCAGAGCTGCAGTCCAGAGTCCAGTGCGGCGGGTGAGCAGTGGGCTGGCAACATGGTGTCTGGCTAGCTTATCAGCAGTGCCCGATAACACGAGCGCATGTGCAACTGCGCGCTGAGTAAGAGAGCAGAGAGAGAGAGAGCGAGAGAGCGGGATGTGAGTGCGTCGCTGGTTGCTCTTGAGCTGGGCTTGCGACCGAAAAACATAAACAGAGAGCGCAGTCACTCAAAACAACGCCGACGCGTTTGAGATCGAACATGTTCGAAGCGCACGCGGTTCGCTAGCAACTTGAGCGCGTTGCGTTCGACTGCGCTGCTTGGCTGCGCTGCGCTGCGCTGTGTAGGGGAAACTTGTTGAATTGGCGCAGTAGTGCGAGGGGTGGCGGGAGGGCTGAACTGATACGAGCGCATCAAATGGAGACGGTGACTGATATCAGCGACGCCGACAGCGCAGCCACAGCGACAACGACGCGTCGCTTCGTTCGAGCTCCAACAACAGTGACAGCAACATCGGCAGCGCAGCGACTGCGCCAGCAGCTTTTGACTATCGGATCGTGGTCCAGAGCGGGCCCCAGTCAGAGCCAGTGGCGAAGCCAGAGCTCGAGCAGCGCGCAGCTCGCAGCTCGCAGCTGGCAGCTCGCTGCGCGACGCAGCTCAAAGTTGTCGCAGACAGCGGCGTCGTGTCGTTCGGCTGTCGTCGTCTCGCGTTCGTACGTTCGGTCGACGCTCGCGCGCTCGTGTGGTCGCTCGGCCGCACGCTCGGCCGTCGCTTGGTCGCCGTCGTCGGCTTCGGCTTCGGCCGACTGTGTGGGCTGTGTGGCTCTGGGAGTGTGCGCGCGCTTGAAGCGGCCGAGCCGCGATTGCCGTCGATCACTCGTTCGCGTTCGTCGCTGCTCTGCGAAGCGACGGCCGAGTTGTTATAAAAGTGGCAAGGACATACGCTCGAGCCATTAGTCGAAAACTATAAACGCTCGACGCGAAATCGTCTCCGGGTCTCTCTCACTCTCTGTCTGCGACTGCGACTGCGACTCGGCCACTTGAGCACGCTGACAATTTTTTATATATTTTTTTTTTACTGTTAGGCTGTGCATTGACAGATCGCCGCTACAAATGCCAGCGAGACCCCGTCTAGGTGACTCCCAGCTACAAATTCAGTTTTAAATCCTGCCACAAACTCAACAAAAAAAAAAAAAAAAAAAAAAATAAAATTCCACAATTCGAAAGACAATAAAGAAGACGAGAAGTAATTCATTGGTGACGCGCCGCCGCCGCAAGTAAAAGCAAAAGTGACTACACAAATGGCTCAGCAGCAGCAGCAGTGCGGCGAATAAACACAAGTTAACACACACACACACTCACCGCGCACGCACACACACACACACGCAGACCAGTATCCTGCAATCCAGCCAACCACGAGAAGCAGAAGAGAAAGATAGTAAAGCACAACGCGCAACGAGGCAACATGCTGACCGACTCGTACCTGATCAAGTGCGTGCTGCGCCAGCTGCAGGTGGAGCAGCAGGACGCCCAGCACCTGTTGCTGGTGTTCCTCAGCCTGCTGGCGCTGGTCCGGGCGCTGCAGTGGCTGCTCGGCCACTATCGGGAGCTGCGCAAGCTTCCTCCGGGACCGTGGGGCCTGCCCGTCATCGGCTACCTGCTGTTCATGGGCAGCGAGAAGCACACGCGCTTCATGGAGCTGGCCAAGCGGTACGGCTCGCTCTTCTCGACGCGCCTCGGCAGCCAGCTGACCGTCGTGATGAGCGACTACAAAATGATACGCGAGTGCTTCCGGCGCGAGGAGTTCACCGGCCGCCCGGACACGCCCTTCATGCAGACGCTCAACGGCTACGGTAAGTGCGCTCTCCGACTGTGGAAATTTACAAACGGCGATCGCGCTGAGGCTGCAGAAAGGCAGCAAGGCAGACGACAGACGAACAAGCAGAGACAAACGAGTGCGCTCGCTTGCAAAATATTTATAGAATTTCTGTGTGTGAGCTTAAAAATAACACTCAGCGTTTATGGCCGCTCGATTGCGGCCGTCGAAAGCGACCGCGAACTGGGCCAGAGCCTACCTCAATTGCCGCCGATCGTCAAAGTAATCTCAATCGTGATCGTAATCGTTATCGTAATCGTTGTCGTTTTCGTTGTCGCGCAGGTATCATCAACAGCACCGGCAAACTGTGGAAGGACCAGCGCCGCTTTCTGCACGACAAGCTACGCCAGTTCGGCATGACCTACATGGGCAGCGGCAAGCAGCAGATGCAGAAGCGCATCATGGTGAGTAGTACCCCCTCCATCCGACCGACGCCACTCCGGCTATGTCCTCACCCCTTGCTCAACGGTCAATCGCTACTTGCAGACGGAGGTGCACGAGTTCATCGGACATCTGCACGCCAGCGACGGACAGCCGATCGACCTGTCGCCAGTGATCTCGCTGGCGGTGAGCAACGTCATCTGCAGCCTGATGATGTCGACGCGCTTCGCGCTCGATGACCCCAAGTTCAGGCGCTTCAACTTCCTGATCGAGGAGGGCATGCGGCTATTCGGCGAGATCCACACGGTCGACTACATACCGACGCTGCAGTGCTTCCCGAGCATCTCGACGGCCAAGAACAAGATCGCCCAGAACCGCGCCGAGATGCAGAAGTTCTACCGTGACGTAATCGACGATCACAAGCGTAGCTTTGATGCCGCGAATGTGCGTGACCTCGTCGACTACTACCTCTGCGAGATCGAGAAGGCCAAGGCCGACGGCACCGCGGCGGAGCTCTTCGACGGCAAGGATCACGGTAAGAGTTCAGTTTAGTTGACTGATCGTTTGACTGATTGTTTGACTAATCCTTCGAGTGACCCTTCGAATGATGCTTCAACTGACCCTTCAACTGACCCTTCAACTGGTGCTTCGACTGATCCTTCGACTGACCCTTCGACTAATCCTTCGCCTGACCCTCCGACCGATCCTTCGACTACTCCCTCGACGACTTCCTCGACTACTCCCTCGACTACTACTTCGACTGATCGTTTGACTAATCCGCCGCTCTCGCTCTCTTCCGCCGCAGAGGAGCAACTGGTGCAGGTGATCATAGACCTGTTCTCCGCCGGCATGGAGACGATCAAGACGACGCTGCTGTGGATCAACGTCTTCATGCTGCGCAACCCGCGCGAGATGCGACGCGTCCAGGACGAGCTCGACCAGGTGGTCGGTCGCCATCGCCTGCCCACGATCGAGGACCTGCAGTACCTGCCCATCACCGAGTCGACCATACTGGAGTCGATGCGACGCTCCAGCATTGTGCCGCTAGCCACCACGCACTCGCCCACAAGGTAAGCATACAACGTCGCAACGAGTGACGCCAGCCAGCCGATCGTGCGTCGCAGCTTGGCCCACTTTCGCACTTGATTAGAGCGCGCGCACATTTTGTCTGATAAGCTTGCACTCACTAATCGCATCGCTCTCGCCCGTTTCGCCCCCTCTTGCTTCCGCAGGGACGTGGAACTCAATGGGTATACCATACCGGCCGGTTCGCACGTCATACCGCTGATCAACAGCGTGCACATGGACCCCAGCCTGTGGGACAAGCCCGAGGAGTTCCGGCCGGCGCGCTTCATCGACGCCGAGGGCAAGGTGCGCAAGCCCGAGTACTTCATACCGTTCGGCGTGGGGCGGCGCATGTGCCTGGGCGATGTGCTCGCTCGCATGGAGCTCTTCCTGTTCTTCGCCTCGCTCATGCACTGCTTCGACGTCGCGCTGCCCGCCGGCCAGCCGCTGCCCAGCCTGAAGGGCAACGTGGGCGCCACCATCACGCCCGAGTCCTTCCGCGTCTGCCTCAAGCGACGACCGCTGGCGCCGACCGCCGCCGAGCCGCACCAGGTGCGCAACGTGGGCTCCAACTGAGCGCCGCTCCAGCCAGAGCACGGTTCCGTTCCTACACACCCACACACCCACACACACACACATTGAGTTTTTTTTGTAGTTTTTTTTTGGTTTAGTCCGTAAGTTGAATGTTTAAGTAAGTTAGCGTTAAGCGGTAGCAGCCGCAGATGCGAGTGCATCGCGGCGACTGCAGTACGAATTCTATTCTGTCGACCCCAAGAAGCTGTGTTCAGTTAGTGCGTAAGTGTAGCAGTTAGCACGCCTAGTTAGCCAAGTTAGCAATTGATTTGTGCGCCGTCTTTCGATATATATGTAACTACGTTTACGTCTAGCCTAATTAGTTAGTTAGTTGTTTTTTGTTTATTCTCCTAGCACCTAGCTTAGCCTAAGGCCAACAAACAACAAAACAAACTGTGGTTTAGTTTTACACACAACACACCAACACACAAACACATCAACACATGGACAGCAGCAGTTGCGAAACAATAAAGCAAAAGCATTTCCATGGCATTCAGCCAGCAATCACATTACACATCAATTAGTTTTCCTTTGTGCTCACCACGCCGTCATCAACTGCGCGATTTCGAAATCAATTACGCGCCTTGCTCCCCTCCTGATAACTGCACACACGCGTCATCTATACGCTGCATGCAGCTTGATAACACTGTTAGGTGTGGCAGCGACAACAACAGCAACAACAGCAACGGCAACAACGGCGGGAAAAACAAACACCCAGCTTGCAGTGCACTTATTATTTATTGTTTATTAGCTCCATTCTCCGTCTACTCAATTGTTGCGCAACATAGTCAAATTATTCTAATTGTTAAGTGGCCACTGACGACAACTATTCACACATGAGCAAAAAAACACAAACTAACTAAAAGTAAAAAAAAGAATTGCGAGAAAATAAATGAGAAACACTGTAGCAAACCAAACTCAATTGTCGCTCATTCACCTCCCCAGCTACAGCTACAACTTGCACTACAACTATAACTACAACTACAGCTAATGTTTCAGCTGCATGGCGTGTTGCTGCTTATTCATAACATCGTTCCGCTGACTCTTCGCGCTCTCTTCGTGGCCTTGAACCTGCCTTCGATGAGTCATTTTCAAGGAATCGTTTTCATTTTGCAGATTCTTAAAGTTCCTATTCGTTCACCACAAACTGTTTTCCTTGCGTCATCCCATTCTCCACTAGGATTTATTTCTAGTCACTTCTCGAATTTGAGCTACACCCTTTTTTTTGTCGCGCTTCCTCAACGTTTCACAAAAAAAGTTACTAAATGATAAACATTCCAGCAGACTCTACATCTACAACTACAACTTTGACTTTAACTCAATCGGCTCATTGTCAACCTTTAGCTTCAACTGTATTTGCGCATTCTCTACGCATCCTTAAACTTTCGTTCGTCTCTCTTTTCAAGCTCTTTTTCGCTCTTCTTTTCGACTGCTTACTTCATGCTCTTCTTTCGCTCGTTTCCCTGATTCTCCAGACCGTTCTCCACTCTGTTTTTCTTTTGTTGTTCTTTGCCTAGTCACTTGTCAAATTTGTGCTCTCTTTCAATTCCCTTTTCTCCCGCGCTTCTGCAACGTTTCACCCCACTTGTTTTGTGCGTTCTCTGCGCTTCGCTTTCTATACTTCAAATGCGCCTTCGACCGCTACTCGGTCATGTTCGTCTCCATCGCCAGCTCGTTTCCTTACTCGTCCTCAAGCTTCGACGCCTCCTCCTCCTCCTTCGGTTGCAGCTGCTCGAAGTGCAACTTGTAGTGCGCGGGCGTCAGCGTGATGCCGCAGTCACCGTCGAGGCTGATGGGCGGCTGGTCGGCGGGCAGACTTACGCGAAAGCTGCGCAGGATGCGGCCCGCGAAGAGTGTGAGCATCATGCGCGCCAGCTCGTCGCCGGGACACATGCGTTTGCCGGTCTGGAAGGGCATGAAGTGAGCGGGCGCTGTGAACTCGCCGTCGGCGCCGAGAAAGCGCTCCGGCCGGAACTGCTCCGGCTCCGGCCAGGCGTCGGCATCCATGTGAATGGCCCACTGCAGCACCAGCACCATGCTGCCGCGCCGCAGAAAGTAGTCGCCGACACTGACGTCGCGCTCGACGCCGTGCGGAATGCCCAGCGGCACCACGGACCGAATGCGCTGCGTCTCCGCGAGGCAGGCGCGCAGATATGTGACGCTCTCGAGCTCGGCCAGCGTCGGCGTTGCGTTCAGCGACTGCAGCGTCGCCTGCAGGCGCTGCTGGCAGCGCGGCTCGCGCGCCATGTAGAGCAGGAACCAGCGCAGCGTGGCGAGCGCGGTGTCGACGCCGGCGCCGAAGAGGTCGGCGAGCAGGTGCCGCAGCTGGGCGTCGCAGTGGAGCTCCGAGTGTGGCTGGCGCTCCTGCAGGAAATGCTCGAGCACGCTGCACGGCTGCGGCGGCGGCAGCTGCTGCTGCTGGCGCTGCTGCAGGTCGAGCTCCAGCTGCTGCTCACAGCGCCGGATAATGCGGTCGTAGAGCTGGTGCGTCTGCGCCTTGCCCTCCAGCAGGAAGCGTATGCTGCGCCGGTTGGACGCCAGGTGGCGCAGCCAGGGCAGGAAGTTCACCACGGCCGACACGCCGATCAGCTTGACGCCCTGTTCCTGCAGCTGCTGCAGGTACAGCCAGCTGGGGTCGTTGCGTCCGTACGTCTCGCCGAACACCAGATCGTTGATCACGTTCCCCAGCGAGTGCTGCAGCGAGGGCAGCGGGTCCAGGATGCCGCTAGCGGCCAGCGCCTCCGTCTCGTACGCCTGTTGGGTGCACAGAGTGTTGGGTGAGTCAAGTGGGGTGGCAGTGGGTAGCAAATTGGGGAAGTCAATATAAGGTTAAAAGGGTAAGTGAGGAGACACCCGCTACGCAGTCTTCACAACGTCTAAACAAATCGCAGCTCTATTCACCTCTACTCAGTTGGCTCATACTGCAGCACCATACGAATATTTGGTATTTTTGACATATTGTTATTCCATTACATTCAAAGTACCTAATAGAGCATAAACAAGTCGGTTTGCTCAACACCCGCTAACCGATTGGAATATACTTAAATATACCACAAATTAATTTTTTTATATTTGGTATTTTTAGTATATTTGGTATTTTTTGCATTTTGTTATACTCCTGCATGCAGAAAACCACATAAAGGTATACGCGAATCCGGTAGTATATTCAGTATTTTATACTAAAATATACCAACAAGTATTTTTTCATAGTCAATATTTGCTTGACTATTAGGCACACGCTACCGGGTTGCAATATACTCAAATATACCAAGAGCTATTTTTGGTATATTTCACATTTTTTGGTATTTTTATAATTTCTCACTTTTGGGATATCTCATAGAGGTTAAGCAAGTCAGACAGTTTATTCGATATATACATTTAAATATACCAACAAGTATTTTTTCATAGTCGGTATATGATAAACTGTGATGTATGCGCTATCGAGTTGCAATATATTCAAATCTACCAAAAATTAATTTTTACATATTTGGTATTTTTTGTATATTATATATTTTTTATTTTACTTTGCGAATGTTTCATTTTGCAACTCGGGCAGTATGTTCAGCACTATATACTAAAATATACCAACAAATGTTGTTTGCACATATCGTATTTTCGTTCAAAAATCGCATAGTCGACAAAATATACCACACACTGACACACTGTTTACTAAGGCAACTCGGCTCGTTTAGCTGCATTAGGATTTTCCCATACAGAATTGTTTCTTAAATCATATTCAGGCTCTTTCGACACTGTAGTTATTATTGTGTGCACTGAAATTTGATACTCTAGCTTTAAGTTTACCTTCGAAAAACGATTCTTTTGATTTCAGAAGTTGACAGTTGACTTGATCTGCGTATGACATGCTCATTTTCTGTCACCAAGTCTGGTTTCTCTAGTTGTCATAGTCTCTGAGAACTCGATGTTTCTACGGACGGACGGACGGATGGATGGACGGACGTGTTCATATCATCTAAGCAGTTGATGCTTACCACGAGTCTATATACTTTATGTGGTCCCAGATGTTTTCTCCTGGCTGTTACATTAAGTCATAATACCGCTGTACTTACTCATAAAGAGCAAAGTGAAAATTCCTTTTGGATAAGTCTATTAAGCGGATCTCCCTTTTGTTGGACACTTTAAGAGTATTTGTGACAACTGTTTTAGCTCTTTCGGGCGCGCATTATTTTCTAAGAATCTCTTTAAGGCTGACGCAATTCTACAGGAGCAAAGTCAATAACAAACGGCAGGAGAAAAGTCAGTTGCAAAGAAAACCATTTCGGCGCCTACTAAATACAAAATAAAACTAAATTTGTGCGTAATTATGTGGCGAAAAGTTTGAAGTTGGTAGGGGAAAAATCCTCTTGAATGACTAAGTCTGCTTTTGTTGGATATAAATAAAAGTATTCCATATAATGAAGAACAAAATGCGTAGGTAAACATCAAATTTAAGCAGCATTGCATATACAATATTTAAACAGAATTGCGTATACACAAGTAATTATTTAATTGTGATAAAATTATCTGAAAAGTCCATTGAGCACATACGCCTTAAACAGGAATAAAGTAGAGCAACATTTGAGAATTCTCGAAGACTCTAAAACGCTCAAGCATTTCGTTGAGACGCTAATGCAGTGCAGTGAATTGAATGCGAATCAGCAAGGTAACCAATTAGGGGAAGGGTCACTAGAGGTATCCCAACTTTTGTCGGTAGTAGCTCAAACAAACTCAGATTCCTGACTGTTCGGCGGAAGGACTTTTTTACGCGTTGACAACAGAATAGACGGCAGACAATGAGTCATGGTCACGACATTCCTGGTCGACTGCGTACTGAGTGCGAGGGATTATGTTGTGTTGCCGACAGATGGAAAAGAGAGAGAGAGAGAGAGAGCAGAGAACGTGCTCGGGTCGGTCGCAAGCGTGGTCACGCAGTCATTATACTCTTCTACTGACAAAACTTCGAAGCGAGGCGGCAGCAACAACGACAACGGAACAAAAAATTAGCAAATTTTAAATTTATGCGTCGTCGCCGCCGACGTCGCTGTCGCCGTCGTCGTCGTCGTAGCAGCAGCAAGCACACACAGCGGACGTCGAGTGCTGACCACAACGGAAAGTGAATGTCCACCAACAGAGACAACGACGACAACGACGACGACGACGGCAGCAAAAGCAGCTCAGACTGAGACTGAGACCGAGACTGCGACAGCGACGATGACGCGTAGGACCTTCACTTTCATGATTCTTGGAATTTCGCGCGCGCAGCCCAGTTGGCCAATTAGTCAGAGTCCGTCGCGCGCTCTCGCTCTCGCACTCGCACTCGCACTCTCCACTCTCCACTCTATAGCCGCACTCACCTGGACGCACTCGTTGACGCCGCGCACGATGCGCTGCTCGAGCTGGGCGCGCGTCTCGCACTGCTTGCGCGTCATGCCCAGCGCCTTGAGCCACTCGATGAGCTGTCGTCGCTGGTACTTCCAGATGGCGCCAGCGGCTCCCACAATGCCTGCAACGAATCACAAGCTAGCATCAGTGGCACAGTCGCAGGCCGCGTCGAGGCGCCACTTACCGTAGCCCTGCATGATGCCGTGCGTCACATAGAGCGGGGCGCGCCCCGTGAGCGCCTCGTGGCGCAGGAAGTCGCGCACCAGCGCCGGCTCCGAGAGCACCACGGTGCGCACGCTGCCCATGCGCAGCTGGTAGATGCCGCCGTAGCGCTTGGCCAGCGCCTGCAGCGACTTGTGCGGTGCCCGCTTGTCCAGGAACGGCAGGTAGCCGAGCAGAGGCAGGCCCCACGGTCCGGGCGGCGTTCGCCCGAACAGCCGCTCGTTGCGCCTCCTGCAGATCGTCGACACGATGATCACAATCACCGCCAGCAGCGCGCCAAGCACTGCGACTCCCACGACTTCTGAATCACGCGCCTGGCTCTTCATCGCTGCGCTGTTGCTTTGAGGTGCTTTCGAGGTTCCAGGTGCGGCAGGTAAGCCACGTCCGTTCCGCAGCGAGGCTCTTCAATTACTGTTCACTTCGTGTCGAATTTGAGACGTGGCCAACGGACAGATACCGATACAGATACAGATACAGATATAGATACAAAAGTATCTACATATGTGAGTCGCCGTTCTCGTCGCTTCCTTCGTATTTGAAATTGAAACATGCTAAGTGCGCTCTACGTATGTACATATATTTCCACACACACACACATACACACACACACACACACACACACACACAGACAGACAGACAGACAGGGAAACCGTTTCGGAACCCGCTGCATATAATTTGCATGGTCTGAGCTGAGTCCGCTGATCGCTCGCTTTCGGCTTCTACGACGCCGCCTCGCAGCCAACCGACTTCATTTTCATCTCATTTTCTAACGAAAACACGCAAAAAGCGCGCCAAAGAAGTTTCACTTACTCGTACAGTGGTAGTAAACAGCAGCAACTGTCTTTATTTTATACTATTTTCCCCTAGACTGTAAATGTACTTCTTACTCGCTCTAGTCACAAACTAAGCTGGAGACAAAGATTTTTAGTATACAATTCATTATTATATTCGGTACAAACACAAATATATTCTATCGAAAGATTCTAAAGAGTGTATTTGTCAGCCAGAACAGCGCACAAATTTCCCTTACTCTTCAATCTTCAACAATTCTATTTACAAACTAAGATGGAGACAAAGATTGTTAGTGTGTAATATATTCCACTTTCAAGTATGTATTATATTCAGTCGTACATTAGAGAGAACATGCATATATATTCTAACGAATTCTTCCCGACCTAAAATGCGCCAAAAGTGCTCAACTTCACATACAGTGGTATTCGTCAGCCAGAAGAGCGCACAAATTTTATTTATTTTACTCTATTTTTATTTTACTTCTACTCTTCAATCTTCACTGTCCATTGTAAATGAGTTTTCTAACACACGCTATTGACAAACTAAGCTGGAGACAAAAATTGTTAGTATGAGATAGTTTGCACTTTCAATTGATTATTATATTTTATCTTGATAAAAAGTCAATGCATAAATATATTCTAACGAATTCATCTCAGCACGAAACGCGCCAAAAGAGCTCAACTTAACATATGTTACAGTGGTATTGGACAGCCAGAATAGCGCTCAAATTTTATTTATATTACTCTTTTTATACCCTGTACCATAAAATGATAAAAAGGGTTAATAAGTTTATGCAAATTAATGTAATAGGGAGAAGGAAAAATCGTAGACTATATGTTGTTACAACAAATACGCTTAGAATCGAATTCTGAATCGATTTAGATATCCCCGTCTGTCTGCTTGTCCGTCTGTATAAAGAAAGAGCTAGAATAACCAAAGTTGGTATTCATATTCATCTCTGTCTGTTTCTACACTAGTTTATGGTTTGACTGTAAATGCGATTTCTTACACGCACTATTCACAAACTAAGCTGGAGACAAAAATTCTTAGTGTGTGTTGCACTTACAATTTCTTTTTTTGTTCAGTCGCCTTGAAAAACAAACGTATCTTTTCTAACGAATTCATGACAACCCAAAGCTTCCAAGAAGCTTCAACGAGCTTAACTTACAGTGGATCTTGACAGCCAATATAGCGCTCAAATTTTATTTGTTTTTCTTTATACACCTCAATCTTCGCTCTGCACTGAAAATGTAATATTACTCGCACTATTCACAAACAAAGCTAGAGAGAAAGATGCTTTGATATAATTTGACTTACATATATTTAGATATATTTTCAATTGCTTTTTTATTGAATCACCTTAAAGAATACATGCATAAATCTTTCCTAACGAATTTATCTCAAAGCTGCGCAAAAGCTTCAAAAGAGCTTAACTTACCGCGACTGTAGGAACTTTATTTATTTCGGAGTATGCTCTATAATCAGCATTCTCTTTCGTTACAGGAATACAGACAACAACACTGCATGTTTCCAGCTTTATATTTATTATTTGTTGTCCCCCAAAGCTGCTACAAAAGCGTCCCAAAGAAGCTTACAGTGGGATTTGACTGCAGGAACTTTATTTATTTTATAGTATACTCTTTACTCACACAAATTAGACTACAGACGAAGACGGAAAAAACATTGCTTTCTTCGTCATATTTGATATTTACCTAATACAATTATTTATTTTATTCAGCCATCTTAAAGTGCAATTGCATGAATGCATTTCAACAAAAGATACCCAAAAAGCGCACCAAAAGAGCTCAACTTACAGTGACAAAAACTGTGTTTTTTTTTACTTTATGCTCTTCAATCCTCACTCTAAATTATTTACTCGCGCATATTAGTCGAGAGACGAAGACAGAACACAGCATTGTTTTCTTCATTATTTTTGATACTTCTCTATTCCAAATACGCAAAAAGTACGTCAACAGAGCTCAGTGACAAAAACTGTGCGCAGCTTTTATTTATTTTGCATTATTTCTTCAATCTGGAGTGTAAATGTAATCTCTCAGTCACACAAATTTATTTAGATGCGCATCCTGGAAACAGCACTGCGGGTTTTCTGAATTGTATTTGATACTTAAATTACAATTATTTATTTTATTCAACCTTCTCAAAGAGCACATGCAAAAATCTAGTCTAAGCATTAAATTTCAGTCTAAAAGCTACAAAAAAAGCGCCTTGAAGAAGCTCAACTTACATTGAAAAAAATTGGATTTAGTTTGCATTATTTTCATTTATCTTCACTCTTGACTCTAAATACAATTATTTACTAACACAACTTAATATAGTTTCGAAGCTTCGAAACAGCACTGCGTATTTTGTGAGTTTTATATGATACTTCTCTTTTAAAATTGTTCATTTTGTTCGGCCATCTTAAAGAACACTTGGATTAATCTATTGTAACGAATTCATGTTAAAGATACGAAAGCGCCTATAAGAACTTCAACTTAAAGAGCCACACTTTGATGTCTGTTGCATTATTTTTTTATATCGGTACTCTCCACTGAGTGTTTTCTTAGTTATATAGATATTATTATAGATATTTCTATATTGCAGTTCTATATTTCATTCAACTTTCTTACAGAGCAACCCACAAGCTACAAAATCTCACAAATTTGGTTTATTTCCTTGAATCGAAAGTGTCTATGTTATTGGATTGGAAACAGCATTGCTTGTTTTCATTGTAATATTTGTCATTTAACTATTACAATTATTTATTTTATTTACCCATCGTAATACATGCGGAATAAAGCAACGAAGCTGAACTTATAGTCACAAATCTGATTTACTTTGTCATATATTTTCTGCAATCTTGACTCTTGACTGTAAATGCAACTATTTAATAGCACAAATGAATAAATTCTCTACTTTATTTAAACTTCTTAAAGAGTAACTCTATAGCTACTGAAAAAGCGCGCTAGAGAAGCTCAACTTACAGAGGCTCAAATTTGGTTTATTTTCTTCAATCGAAAGTGTTTATGTAATTCTTCCCTTTCTCAAATTAATTTAGTTGCGTAGACTGGAAACAACGCTGTTTATTTTCTTTGTAATATTTGTCATTTGTCCATTACAATTATTTTTATAATTTAGCCATCTTAATACATGTGGAAGCTCAACTTACAGAGGCACAAATCTGAATTAGTTTTATGCTCTTCAATCTTCACTGTAAATGTATACCAATATTGGATACAGCACTGCTTGTTTTCATAGTAATATTTGTCATCCCTCCATTACAATTATTTATTTTATTCAGCTACCATAAAGACCACATGCGTAAATCAATTCTAACCAATTCAAAGCAGCGGAATGTAAAGCGCAACTGAGTCGCAAATCTGCTTTAGTTTGCATTGTTTTCATGGATCTTCTACACACAAATTAATTTAGCTGCGAAGACGCGAAAGAGCACTGTGTGTTGTCTTAGCTGTATATGATGGCTGTCAAATACAATTATTTGTCCAGTAAGTGAATCAATTCAAATGCAGAGACGCAGATTAGCATAAGGGGTAAACCCCCAGCGAGCTCTGAGATTAATTTGCAGATGGACGCTGAATAGTTTTGCCAGTTGAGCATCTAGTTGGCCTGGCGAGCGTTTGCTCGGAGGGGGGAGGGAAGGGGAAGGGCTGGGTGTAGTACGACACTTGCCCCCAAGGCCGACACAAAGATGCTGTGAACAGAGACGCAAACAACAACAAAAAAAAACTCAAAAACAAAAAACGCACAAAAAAAGGGAAAAAATAGAAGAGGAGAGGAGAGGAGAGAGAGAAGGATGAAGGCGTTCAACCAGCGGAAGCGGGCGCTGCAGAAGCTGGAGAGGAAGCTGCGCACGCTGCTGCAGAGCTTCCAGGCGGACTGCCAGACGAGCTACGAGGAGGCGGCCCGCCTGCTGCTCCAACTGGGCCCCGACGACCTGCAGATGCACATCGACTGGCTGGAGTCGTACAACGCGCATGCGCCGCTGCTGAAGTGGAACGCGGCAGAGAATCACATCGAGCAGCACTATCGCAGCGAGGGCCGTGTGCTGAAGACGACCATTGGGGAGTACACCAAGCTGACCATCTACATGCAGCACGAGAGCCTCGAGCTGCCCCGCAAGAAGGCCCACTACCTGTTCGAGATGCTGCACTGCGCCCGCAGCCTGGACCAGCTGGCGCTGGGCGGCGTGCAGCAGCCGCTCGAGCCGCTGGTGGCCAACCTGCTGCTGCTCGGTGAGACTATCGAGAAGTTCCACTACCTCGTCTACCAGCTGCTGCCGCTCTACCGCGACCACATGCGTCTGCAGTGCGACTGATCGCTGCCCGCTGCCTGTTGCCCGCTTCCCGCTGCCCGCTGCCGTCGCCAACGCCTTGGACATTTATTGACAGACTGTGCTTTGTATCTTTACCGTTCAGCATTAAAGTCGACGTCTGCTCTTTTTTTTGTATTCGAACCCGCCGCTGATTCACGAGCCTGCGGCTCAAACCAGTTCAGGGCTACTGGCGGGGAGGGGGAGAGGGTGCGTGCGTGCGCCTAGAAGCCAGCCATTGACTCCTCTGCTCGTGGCCACAAAGGAGCAGTCTCTTTTCTCCTCACCTCACTTTAATGACCCGCGACTCGTGCTGTCTGTCAATGAACCGCAGCCCATTTCGCTCTCTCTCTCTCGCTCGCTCTCTCTCTCTCTCTCTCGCTCGCTCTCGCGCTGTCTTTCTCTGCTATTCTCTTCCGCCACACTGCGATCGCGTTCACAGCTCTAAATACCTTTCGTTGCATTTCAGCTTCGACCTTCGAATATGCTCGATAATACTGCATGCGTTGCACAGCCACAAGCCGACACTTTCTTTGCTACTCTCCGACAACTTGCCACGCAGCTGTTTCCATTTACTCTGACAAGTCTATGAAATTGCAACCAATACTACATTGTTTTGCATCTGCTTGACACAAACATTTTTGGCATTAAGAGTTCATTGACTGCTATGCAAAATTAGTAGCAATTTTAAGAAGTTCGCTTCTACTTTCTTTCAAACTCATCTACTCTTAAAAGCCAGACTGCTGAAAGCCAACTCACATAATAGTTGACATCTATTTCGAATTAGATTAAATTAACTGAATTAAGTCCTCAAACATTCGTGATTTTAAAAATGTAATATTAATTAAGTACATTTCTAAATAGTGCCCATATATTTACAAGTAATTCTTTGATGCATTCTTCTCTCTACGTCAAATAAATTAAGAACACTTCTAAATAGTTCCCATTTTTTGGCAAGTAATTTTTAATGCATTCCACTATTTTGCAACGATTAAAAACTATTTTTTCTCTGACCAGAAAAAGACAAACAACAACACATATTACACACATATTATAAAATGTATTCCAAGTTCACTTTCACTAAATGCACTACTTGCGGCTTACACAATAAACACATGCTTAAAACATTTAAGTAAATTAAGGGAATTTCTAAATAGTGCCCATATTTATGCAGGTCACTTTAAATGCATTCTCTATATTTCAACTATATCACAACGATCATAAACTTCTTCGGAAAGTTACAATTATTTACAATATAACTAAAAATCATCTCTCAATCCACGGCATTTTGTCTTACACACTACAAACTTTGTCAAATAATTTAAGCACAATTTCTAAATATTTGATATATTTTTACAAGTAATTTTAAGTGCATAATGTATCATTTAACTATATTACTGTGATAACAAACTGTTTCAGGGAGTCTCTAGTTTTGCTGCCTAGAGCATCGCATCATCGAGCTTACTCAACTGAAAACCAACTAAAAAACAGCACATACATATAATTATATAGATATTTTCAAAATTAACTGTCGTTAAAGTAAGTCACTTTTTTCACACATGTCACATGAATTAAGTATAATTTCCAAATATATTCAATAGTTTTGCAACTAATTTGAAATACATTCAATACATTGATTTCACCGTGATCGCAAACTGCTTCAGGAACTCTAGCTCATTCGAAGCGATCAATGAAATACATTCTCTATCTTTCAACTACATCACAACGATCACAAACTGCTGTCCAGTGCATCGCGTCGTCAAGCTTACCCTGCTTAAAGCCAACTTAGTATCAACATATATAATATAGATCTTCTTGAAAGTAACTGGCATTAAATCAACACACTTCTTCTCCATCTTCCCATATGTTTTAAAAATGTCAAAAAAAATTAGTCAAAATATCTAAATAGTTCCTATACAGTAACAAATCATTTTAAATGCATTTCAGAACGGTGAAAAACTGTTTAAGGAACTCTGTAGGTCATTTGAAATACATTCTGTATCTTGCAACTGCATCACAACGTTAGCAAACTGTTGAAGGAACCTTAAAGCGCTGCTGTCTAGAGCACCGCGTCGTCAAGCGTAGCCTGGAGAGGCTGCTGGTCGTAGCTAATCTGCGGTGAACGCACTGATTTAAATAGGAAAAACCCTATGGTCGGCGACCTTTTTATTGTTGGCCAGGCCAGCGATCAAGGGCTGAGTACTGCGCCAAGGGCAACAGCAGGAACACAGACAGGAGCAGGGACAGCAGCGCGAGGGAACGGGGGGCTGGGGCAATGAACTGGCTGCGTGCATAAAAAAGGGTCTGCGAGGCAGGCAACAGTGTTCTGGCAACAGGTTAAGCGCAGAACGAGAACGAGAATGGGACGGGAATGGGAATGGGAGTGGGAAGCGAGAAGAGATCGCGAGCGGGAGCATTGGCCGGGCAACATCCTATGGAAAGGACATGAACCCGACGCTTGAGCCCGGCTTCTGCGCGACTCTGTCTTATTTTTAAACCGAGCTGCAGCGGCTGTCTGGTCATTAAACCCGCGTGCGCGACGTCGCGATGTGGCGCAAAGTAAACGCACTCTAATGTGAAATCAGCGCATTGCGCACACTAATTTTTGGGCTCGAAATGGGGGCAGCGCGCGGCTCACGTGGCGTATGCGTTCCGCTTATCATTTTCACATTCTTGAGAGCACAGATTTCGTAAAGTCAACTGCCGTATTACGACAAGCAGTGCGGCTTCTTTGTCGCGGCTTCAGAGTCGCCTCCGGCCTCCTCCGGCTATGCACAACCCCTTCGCCACCCTCGCCATCATTGTTTGCTCCGCTCCGCAAGCAATGTCGAAAGCGCGCGCGGCCCGCGAAATGTGTCAAGGTAGTTCGCATGCTTTATTTCTTAACCCAATTGCGATGCACAGACACAGTCACAGTCACATATGCATGCTATATGTTTTCATTTATGTCGCCCGTCTCGCGCCGCATTCAATCGGCAATCCGCAATCGACAATCGGCCAAAGTCTGGCAGCGTTTCGGCTATGCTGCATGACTCCGGTATGTGCCACATTTGGCTGTGCTCTCCGATTCGAGCTGACACCTGACTGCCTGGTTGGCTGGTTGGCACCAATGCAGCGCATCTCGGGTGGGGCGCAAAGTCCAAGGTTGTGCAGGTCAGCAATGATCGGTGGGCTATATGTTATGTTGCATATGCTCGCGTTTCGACAGACGCTCTCGAATTCGCCGACGCCGACGTTGTGCTCGCCTGACCTTTCTCGGGCCGCAGCGCCCCGCTGCCCCGCCCGCCCAGTCAGCAGTTTCTGATACTGCCGCCGATGCTCGAGGGCATTATAAAGGCGGTCACAAAGGGTTATTCACTTCGCTAATCAGTGTCATGCTCGCACTCGCATTCCCACCACTCACTTGCTTCATTTCCTATTGATTATCGCCGAATTCAATCACAGCGTCTAGCCCCCAGTGCACAGCGCGTCGCTCAGCTCGATTCGATTGCATTCGCACAGTGTTCGATAAAAAGTGCCAGCACTCAACTTTAATTAATTAACTGCAATTCAAGTATTGAGTGGAAAGTGGGCAGCGAAAAGATCTATTCATCCAGAGTTGTTGGAGTATTTAGCTATCTTAAATGGAAATAAGATTGCAAATTCTAGCAATGGGATCTTTCTTCCTTACCTTAAGCTGCACATTATTTAGAAGTATTTAGCTAATTTAAAAATGACGATAGAGTATTTGATTTACCTTTATTGTCTACTCTAAAAATGCTTGAAATTGCACTTTGATTGTCATAAGATACAGAACTTTAAACCAGTGTTATTCTAATACTATCAGTGGAATCTATCGAGTAAAATTATTGAGTAGAAAATTGTACTTTGATTGCAATAAGATACTAATTCTATCAATGCAACTAACGATTAATTCGTAATCAAGAGTTTAAATTGCCCTTTTATGTGCTTTAAATATGAATGAAATTGCACTTTGATTGCAATAAGATAGCGAACTTTAGACTAATGCCGTTCTAAGTCTATCAGTGGAGTCTATCGAGTAGAATTATTGAGTGAAAAGGCGGGGGATAAAGGCTTCTTAATCCTGAGTTGTAAGAGTATTTAGCTATTTAGCTGAATTATATTTTTGGCTTTGTAATCTAGTGTTGTGAGAGTATGTGATTAACCTTTCTAGAAATTGCACATTGATTGCAATAAGATTCTGATTCTATCAATGGAATCTATCAACTAAGAATTAGCGAGTTAAAAGTGGCGGCGATAAAGGTTTCCCGGTCAAAAAATGTAAAAGCATTTAGCTACTTTAAAAACGAAGACTAAAAGCTTTTTAATCTAGTGTCCTAAAAGTATTTGATTAACCTTTTTCATTTACTCTAAAAATACTTAAAATTGCACCTTGATTGCAATAATATGGCGAGCTTTAAACTCATCCTTGTCTAATTCTATCATTGGAATCTATTAACTAAAATGATCGAGTAGAAAGCGAGCAGGGTAAAAGTTTCCTAATCGAGAGTTGTAAGAGCATTTAGCTACCTTAAAAATTACGATTAAAAATTTAAATAATTTACTCTTTTATGTACTTCGATTTATTGTATTCTAATTCGATCAATGGAATCTATCAAGTAAAATTATCAAGTGAAAGGTGGAAGTGTAAAGGCTACTTTCTCAAATATAGTAATGTAAAATTATCGAATGATAAGTGCAACTTATTAATCTACAGTTGTAGGAGTATTTAATTTATATGCTTAAGTACTTAATAAATGATTGAAATTGTGCTGCTGAATGCAATAAGAAAACTAACTAATTCAAAGAGTAAATAATAAAACCATTAATCATTTCTTACATCAATATTTAGTGTATTAAGTGGAATATGCTGAATGTTTAATCATTCGGCTAGTTGAGCAAATAAATTGAGCAGAAATCATTGTACAATACTTGTAAATGATAGAGAGAGAGAGAGAGAGAGAGAGAGAGAGAGAGAGAGAGAGAGGGGAGAGAATCAAACCGACATCTTGTTACCGATGGTATCTATTAAGTAAAATGATCAAGAGAAGAAACTTCTTAATCTAATCGGGCCAATACAATGCAGCAATCAATAAGCATTGCACATACCAAATAAGGAATGAATATGAATAATATCTTGAAATGCATAGTGACTATTGACAGCAAGTTAAGATCATGAAATAAAGTGAGCAGAAATGATTGAACAATACTTCTTCTACTAGTAAAAGAGAGAGAGAGAGAGGGATAGAGAAAGAGAGAGTGGGAGAGAGAGCGGGGGAGAGAAGGAGAGCATAGCAAAGCGTCGGCTTGCCTATCGATTTTATCTTACATATCAAGTATAATTACCAAGTAAAAGTGGGAGGCAAAAGCTTATTAATATAGAGTTATAGGAGTATTTAATTTACTAACTTTAAGAACTTATTTCAATTACTTTAAAAATGATTGATTGATTGTATTGTACTTTGTTTGCTTCTAAATGCATTACGAATGCAAACCAATTAATTAATAAATAAATATAAAATGAATATGTTGCAGTACATCATGGCTATTGACTGTGAGTAAGCTGAGATCAGCAAATAGTTTAACCAGCAATGATTGAATAATACTGCTAAATACCAGAGAGAGAGAGAGAGAGAGAGAGAGAGGGGAAGAGAAAGACAGAGAGAGAGAGAGAGAGAGAGTAAGAGGGAGCGAGGCAATAAGTGAGCTTGGTTATCGATGGCATCTAACATGTCAATTAGAATAGAGTTGTTGTAGAGTACTCGTATTAGGAGTATTTAACTTGTTGATTTTAACAACTAACATATACCAAATACTTCAAAAATGTTGTAAATGCAAAACGAAAGCGAACCAATTAATTAATAATAGATAAATATATAAACGTTTAAGTGCATTATGACTACTCAAAGTAAGCTGAGATCAGCAAATTGTTTGAGCAGAAATGATTGTGCAATGCCAGATAGAGAGAGAGAGAGAGAGAGGGATAGGGAGATGGAGAGGGGGGTCGGCTTGGCTATCGATGGCTTCTTCGATTCTGGGTTTTTGCGCGCAAAATAGTAGCTGCGATTAGCCCAGAGTTGAGCAGACACCTTGACATCTTTGGCAGGCGGGTCGAGCGTTCGTTTAACTCATCCGGCGAGCGGTCAGAGCGGGCCAGCAACTGCGCGCCAATGCAGCAGCAATGCCAGCTATCCATTAGATACAATTCGCGACTAAGAACTGGCGGCAATAAACATGCAGATAAATGAGGCAGGCATTTGCCACACTCGATCGCATTCTCAGCTTGCATTTTGTTCGTTGTCGTTGTCGTTGTCGATTTCGCTTTCAAGTGGCAACAACCCCGACAACCCCACGACGTTCTGGCCGACCCGGCTTAGCCCGGGCCATGAGTGCGCAGCGGAGTCTGCTGGCAAGTCGCCGAGTCGCCGAGTCGTCGAGTCGTCGAGTCGTCAAGTTGCTGCTGGCGCACAGTTCAACGGCTTTTGCGCCATTTTCAGATCAATGCACCCCGCCAGACTGCAGGCGCAGGGACAAGACTACAGGCGGGGGTGCGGCCACTAGCCACCGGCCGGCCCGGCCTAGAGACTGGCAGCGGGTCCGGTCCGAGCCGGGCCCGGCCAGATTACAGATTACAGCAATCGCATGCGCAAAAACCTTGCGCATGAACGAATCCATGGACATGGACACACACACTCACTGCCTCCCCCGTTCCTCCACCTGTTGCAGCTAGTCGCTGTGTTGCACTGTTGCAGTGTCGCTGCCGCCTTCTGCGCCTCGACGTGGCGCGATTCGAGCCAAAATTGAGAGCTCACGGAAACTT
Organism: Drosophila rubida; assembly: GCA_035046165.1. Classification (NCBI taxonomy): domain Eukaryota; kingdom Metazoa; phylum Arthropoda; class Insecta; order Diptera; family Drosophilidae; genus Drosophila; species Drosophila rubida. The sequence goes on along the minus strand of JAWNOF010000023.1, from coordinate 26,082,631 downwards.
CGTCTTGTTGTTGTTTGTTGTTTGTGGTGCGCTTATTGAATTTTGGGCGCGAGATGCGAATATGCGAAAAATGCATTTCGAATGCATGCAAAATGCAGTTGCCGCTGCCAGTTGCCAGTTGCCCGCTGCCAGTTGCCCGTTGGCCGCTGGCAGCGTGTCTAGCCGGTTGCCGTTGTCGTTGCCGTTGCCGTTGCTGTTGCCGGTTGACAAATTGCCGAATCAACTTGTTCTGACATTTTTCTACGAGTGCATTTCGGCTTGTTGTTGTTTTCGCTGTTGTCGTTGTTGTTGTTGCTGCTGCTCTGAGCATGTGGTTGATCGTCTAATGAATGTGGCAACATTCTAATTTAAATTGCGCTCAACACATTGTTTCGACACCTGTTCAATAGCCACACACACACTCGCTAGCACAAACACACTCATAAACACACACAATCACACACTCACACACTTGCTCATACGCACTAACACACTAATCAACACACACGCTAATTAACAAACACTAGCTAACACACTAACACACACTAAGGTCTGCACAAGCACTTAAACACTTAAATACACACGCACACACACACTGACACACACTCTAACTAACACGGACTAACTCTCACACACTGACACAAACACTCACACAAATTAACTAACACGCACACGAACTAAGACACACAATCACACACTAAGACACACAATCACAAACACACTAACGCAAACACACCAATCAACACACACACTAATATACACACACTAGCTAACACACAAAAACAAACCCACACCAATACACACACTCACTCAATAACACACTCACACATACTAACACACTCTATCTAAAACACATTAGCTAACACACACGCTACTAACATACACTAGCTAATACAGACACACAAACACACCCTAAACCACACACACTAACAAGCACACTAGCATGCACTAACACACACAAACACACACATTAACTAACACGCACACTAGTACACACTAACACACACTCGAACTAATACACACAATCACATGCGAGTACACACACAACACACACTAGCTGACGCAGACACACCATCGCACTAACTAACACCCACCAACACAATCACACACTCACACACACAATCAAAACACACACCAATACACACCACTGCACACCAACACACACACTAACACACACATGCATGCACACACACATGCATAAGTCGAACTCCATACGACATCATTGTCGAGTTGAGAAACATCAATCGCAATAAGCAAATAGTATTCTAATCGCTTGATTTCTTAAGCTGTTTTCAATTGAGCAATTGTACAATTTATTTATCTTTAACTAAATAGCTTTAATACTATCAAGTTTCTTATCTTTCAGACTGTTTTTATTAAGCAACCTCAATGCTCTCATCAAATCTTTAATTATAGCAAACTTTGCTCTCAATTTTTTGCATATTCTAATTGATTTCTTTATTTGTTTTCTCGGGGCACATTTTTATACATTTATCTAATAATACAATTTAATGCTTAAATAGCAAATTGTGAATTAATCTTTCAACTTCTTTATATACATTATATATATATATATATATATTATATACATTTTTTGAAATTTGCCACTAATTAACTTAAATAAAATGCCTCGCTTATTCTAGGCACTCCAAGATTTCCATTCAATTTTCTTAATCATAATCACAACTTCTTTCAAATTTGAATTCATACACGTAAAACAAACAAATAATAATTATTTAAGTAATTATTCAATGACTTCATTATAACAAACTTAGCTTTCGATCGATCTTATACAACCTACATTCTTCATATATTTTGAAATTATAACAAAATTAACTTATTTTGTTTTTCTTATTCTAGTGAGCTAAGGGCACATATTTAATAAAACATTATTTATTGGCAAATATTGTCAATTAACTTGTAAACTTATTTAAATGCAAGTTCCATTTCAAATACATTTTTATAATTTGTCAGATATTAACTTAAATTGAATATTTTACTCATTCGAATCATCGTAAGATTTCCATTCTATATTTTTATATTAACTTAAATTGAATATTTTACTCATTCGAATCATCGTAAGATTTCCATTCTATATTTAGATCATAACTATAATTTGTATAAAATATTATGTACATAATATTATGTACATAATATTTTATATTACTTCAAATATACAAATAGTCATATTAATCTAAGTATTTTACCAATGCTTTAATTTTAACAAGCTTTGCTTTCGATGTTTTGCTAAGATGATTATAGTTTAATATTTTAGGTTAGCATTCACTCTTATTTTTATATGAGTTCAATTTTGTACCTTTTAATCTGCCAAAAATTAACTTAAAAAAGCGCTTTATTTATTTTAATTCTCACAAGTTTTTAATTCATTATAATTTGTGCAAAATATTAATTTGAATATTTAAAATATATTATTTATATTTCCGTATCAATGCTTTGAGTATAGCAAACTTACTTTTCAATGCTCTATTTCTAATGTTTTTTTATACAACTTACATTTGCGGCCACTTTCTTGATCAACTTGTTTAATATAGTTGGTCGTCTTTTCGATTTATTTTACTGTGAATTTAATTTTTACATTCATAATTTAAAATTTGCCGAAAATTAACTTAAATAAGGCGGATAACTTATTCTAGGCACCTATTTAATTATATAATTTATAGTTTACTGTTCTAGGTTGAATTTTACACTAATTTTTATGTGAGTTCAACTTCGTATTAATCTTTTAATTTGCCAACAACTAACTTGAATAAATGTTATTCTAATTTTGACAAGATTTAAATATAATTTTTGCAAAATATTAAACTGTGGGCCTAAAGTGTATTTGTTAAATGTTTTAATTCTAAAAATCGTTAAATCTTTTGCTAAAACGGAATACGTTGAACAGAAAACAATAAATGATCAAGTGCTGAAATACTTTTGTTAAATAGTTTTTCAAATATATATAAATGATTTGTTGTGCTGCCTGAATTCTAAGGCTTCCAGGATAAACTCGCGAGGACACTTCGCTTAGAGATTGAAAGAGAAAGCGGAAAACGTGAAACGAAAAACGAGATCGACGCAATCTTGAAGTTCGCGCTTGTGTCGAGAATGAGATAATTGCAATAGATTTAGCAGCAATCAATTGGTGATATTTGGGTAGATCGGCGTTGGTTTAATGCTTGTCACCTTCTCTAGTTGGTTGCTTTCATAATGAGCCATGAGTCAGCAGATTGCTGTGAGCAGAGCGAAGTCAAACAAAACATGGCAGTTTTGCGAGCAACTCGACGAGCAGCCAAAACTTGTAAATTGAAGAGCGATAGAATGGAGCTGGATGGCGTCGAAGCCGCGCCAGAATCAGAATCAGAGCCAGAGTCATAGACGGAGTCCAAGTCGAAGGCAGAGTCAGAGTCAGAGTCGGAGTCAGAGTCGGAGTCAGAGTCGGAGCCGCAGCCGGACTTATGTGGAGCAACAACGTTTTATGCTAATTTCAAGGTTCTGCATCGCTTGGGTCAACGAATCGTATCGATCTGATGTCGATTCGAAATGAGTTGAGTTGGAATTGGAATTGGTATTGGAATCAAATGAAATCAAATCGAGTCGAATCGAGTCGAGTCGAGTCGAGTCGAGTCTAAACGCCTTAATCGCTAATAACGTGCCAACTAATCATCGTCGTATATTATCAATAACAACAGAATTTGTATGGAACTGGAGCTTGGTCGTGGGGAGGGGAGCGGTGGGGAGGGGCGCTGAGACGGCGGCGAGGCGAGTGACAAAGAAAACACGCAGCGCTTTTATTTTGTTGTCGATTTCGATTTCAATTTCAATTTCGATTTCCTATTGAAAGCGTTCATTGATCTCGCTGATGTAAGTGATGCTGCTGAATTGGAATTCAAATTCTTGGATGGACTGAGCGTTAGTTACACAAGACGAGCCAGTGTCCAAGGCTATGGCATGATTAGGCGGCGCCAATGCCGTCGAGGCATCAATTTATGACCCGGTTTCCTACTAGGGCACTAGACAAATGCCCCCCAAGGCCACAGACGACACACAGCCGGAAAAGCAGCATTGGCCGACGATAAACAAAGCTGACTGAGAATCGAGAATACTCGTAGAAGAGGTGAACAACAACCGTGTTATCATAGCGCGTATGCAAATCGAAGAGCGAGCCTTGGACTAGGCATTGGATAGTGGCAAACAGGATCGATCGCGTCGACTGACAAGCTCAATGAAACGCCCACTTCGATTGTGTAACGCTCCAAGGGGCTCCCCGACAATTGCACACTGCTCACTGCATACTGAGTGTATTATACTATATATACACTATATATAGTGTGCCTATTCGCATGCGGCACGGGCTGCTAATCTCATCTCCGTCACTGCTATTTACATGAATTGCGCTTGAGCAATTACAATGTCAGCCATTGACAATTCAATTACAACGATAAATTTCAATTCTAATGTGACACTTGAATAACAAATGCACTAAGCCACAGCCATAGCCACAGCAACAACACACAAGCACTGCAACTGCAGGTTGAATGGCCAGACAGAACGACTCGCAGATACCCTAGGCCAAGGTTCCGCGAGTCGCGTTTTATTCGCGAAGACGCATAGAGCGAATTGCCGCAAATAGAGAAAAGTTAGATATAAAAAATTCGAAAAACTATATTTCAGTAAATTGCACAACTTGCAAGTGTATTTAAGGCATCTATTTATTTACTTATTTATTATGGGCTTGATATAAAAGTTAAATGCTGCGATTGTTCAAAGTATTCTGAGTTTAGTCAGACTATTGTTGAAATATCAAATACATTATGAATTTTAACAACTATATTTAATTAATTATGCCACTTGAATTTATATTCATTTTGTTCAATGTTTTGCTAACAGTTTTTGATTCTCTTTAGTGAAAGTTGGAATATAATTTAATTGTTCAAAGCATCCTAGCTGTAGTCAGGCTATTGTTATAATATAAAAACACTATGAAACAAAAAGTAAAACAAATTGATAAATATAAATTTTATATATACATTTATTTTGTTCTAACGCTATTTTTGCGAACTAATTTCAATATTTTGCTAGCCGAAAACATAATTCCAAGTGTTTTAAGAATTGATACTTCGACTGTTTAAAGCATTCTAGAGTTAGACCGTTGTTATAATATGGAACAAAATTGTAAAAAATTTGTGTTTCACAACTATATTTGCACAACTTACGAATTATTTATAGCATTTAATTATTTTGTTATTTCTTAATTATTTAGTTAATTTATTGGCAAATGTTTCGAATTCGAAAATTAAATTGTTTTAATCTGTTGTTAAATGCTGGGATTGTTTTAAGCATTTAAGCAAATAGAAAAGCAAATAGATAATTATAAATTAGCAAAACGTTATTTATTTTATTATACTACTTACAAATATATCTATTTGTGTTTGCCTAATAATAAGAATATAATTGTATTGAATTACGAATAAATGTTGCGATTGCTTAAAGTATTCTATATTATTTGTTTTAATATAGAAACGTTGTTTTCTATCATATTAACAAGACAAAACAATAAGCAAGTTAATAACATGGAATTTGAAAAAATATATTACTTTAATTACAAATATGTTTATTTTGCTTTTACACTAATGTGCTTCCAATTAATTTCAATATTTCATTACAGAACACATAATTGTATTGAACATTTTAATTGTATTGAAAATTACTGTCTTGGTTCTTTGAGGCAGTCTAGATTGCGTTAGACTATTACGGAAAAAGCAAATTAATTTATAAATATGTTTGCAAAAGAATTCAATGTTTTGCTTGCAGTTTTCGAGTCTTTAGAGAACATTATTGCAATAAAATAAAAACAAAAGAAAAAGTATTTCTTTTACGAATATATTTATTTTGCTTTTACACGATTTTTGCAAATGTGTTTGCAGAGAGCATCATCGAATTGTTGAAGGAATAAAAGCTTAGATTGTTTCAAGCACTCATGAGTTTTTTAGAATATTGCGAGACAAAAGGAATAGTAAATTGATAATACAACTTACAACTATATTAATTTGTATAACTGTTCCCCAATTAAAGTAGATAATACAACTTACAAATATATTAATTTGCTTCCAACTGCCCATACTTGAATTCTTTAAAGTGTTATAGAGTTAGTCACACTATTGTTATACTATTGTTACAAATATACAAGCAAATTGATATTGGAAACTATTCTTCACAAATATATGTATTCTCGCTTACGCACTAATTTGGCTAATGTGTGAGTAACTGATTTTAATTGTTTTGCGAAAAGTATATATCTTTAATTACACAACTTGCTAATAAATTTATTTCGTTTAAACACTATTGGAAATTGTTTCGCGACTGAATTGAACTTTTAACGCTTGGAGTCTTTAAATCATTATAGAGTTAGTCGGGCTATACGATTGTATTATCGTATTAAAGAACCAAAAAGAAAAGCAAATTGATAAACATGAATTTAGAATTCGGAAAGTATACCTCTTTAATTACACAACTTGCAAAATATATTTACATCTCGTAAACACCATTTGGAATTGCTTCGCAACTAAATTGAATTGTTAAGCTGTGGAGTCTTTAAAGCATTGTCGGACTATTGTTGGTTTGCCGTCGTATCGGCGAGACGCAAAGAGAAGCAAATCGATTGGAAATATGCTTGGCGCTCGGCAACCTTGAGGCGACCTGAAGTCGGACTGAGGAGCTGCAATGGCAATGGCCACTACGCCACTACGCCAAGCAATCGCACTCGCAATCGCACTCGCAGTCCCTGAGCGACGGGGAAGCACACGGCTGCGGCCAGCAGCAGCAGCAACATGTCGTTTCGACTTTGACAGCCACTGTGGTGGCCGCTGCGAAGGCGGGGTGCAGTCGGCGACGGTGGTGGGCGTGGCAAGAGTCGCGCCTTATATAAGCCAACCTCAAACACAGCGAACCGCAATCAGCATGCAATTGCGACTCGGCATCCCAATGCGATGCGCATGTGAGTGCAACACGTCGCTATGTGGCAGAGTGCATTAGATGCAAACACATGCATGCCGCACCCCAGAGAGATGCCGCCAACACGTGACCCGTGCGGCAGGTGACACTGCAACACCTCACAGTGAATCGCGCCACAACTGGGCCAAGCCAAAAGTCAATACTTCAGCATTTAGCCAACAGCCTGCGACTTCAATTAGTTGCGCATAAAGTTAGAAGTCTATTTTGCAATTGCTAAAAGATTAATTAACAATTCGATAGGTTGCAGATTGCATATGTTGCACTACTCTGTTGTTTGTTTGCCATAATTTACAATGAATATTTCGATTTTACTTCACGCTGAATCTTCATAACATATTGGTATTTTCTCTCAATTTAATATATGTATCTCGAAGTTCAAGTAAGTGTGCTTGCGGATTACTAATAGTGTAAACAGCGCTTTAAGCAATGGTATTGCTTAACACTATTTTTGCATCGATACCAGTATCGATATTCTAATTAGAGCAACATATCGATACAGACAGAGAGTGTTAGTCACGCGTTCAAGCAAGACGCATCTTTGGCTTTTGGCGAGCATAAGTTAAGAAGAGATATGTAAAATATATCTAGTCAAAATATTTCCTAAAATAAACCTACAAAGTTATAACACTCAGAACAACATATCAGCCATTCGCTCCACAGCAGATAATTGATTAATTCGAAGTATTGTCCACATCATTGATGACTAATAATATTGCCCACAGCTGAAGTTTTCATATGTCTCATGTTCATGCAACACATAGACATTCGCATAGATCTTCATATATTATATATATTGCTGGTAATAAATATTAAATTAATGCAACTACACAAAAAAAAAGTATTTTTTAAAATCCTTGCTACAGTGATAGAATTTTAATGTAAATATTTGAAAAGAAATAGGAATTTTAAGAATTACATAATGTTATACATCGCAATGTTCTTTTGGCCAAAGTTTGAGCCAAAAGATTATCTCATATTTCGAAATTTTGCCCACAGTCTGGAGGAAGTTTTCTTATGTCTCATTATATACGCATTACATATTCGTGCAACAAATAAATATTCGCAGACATCTTATATATAATATTGTTCACAATTATTGCAGAGAAACTCTTCTGTAAATACACCAACATTTGAAAACTTTGCTTCAAGTAAGAGATTAGAATATGAATATTTTAATATAAATACGAACTTGAAAAACTGCATAATTCATCATAATTAAACACCGCAATTGCCTTTGAACCAGAGCTTGAGTCAAGTCTTTTACTAATGATCGATGAACAATTGGCCTAGCTAATAGAATTTTGAATTATTCGGCATACTGTCCATAGCATATTTCTCATTTTATTTTATTTTTTGACAGAATTTTTATTACTAATTACTATCTCGAAGCTTGAGTGATTCTTGTGACAATGATGGCTTCACAACTATTTCCGCATAAAAGTGTGTGTGTATTATTAATAGATTGCTTAATAATTCGATATATATCATGCACAATTTTTATTTTGCACATATCACATTGACATTTTCTCTCTTATTATAGTTTGGCCTTTTGCCACTTAGCAAAAGTGCTTATGCTCCATAAACATTTGACCTGACTTGATTATGCAATAATGTTGTATGTAATGTTGTATATAATGTATAAAAATTGTATCACAGAGAGAATTGCTGCGAATTATAAATTCGATTGTTTGAATCGAAATGTGAATATTTTAATAGAAATACAAAGATTGAAACTTCACAATTTTCACAATTCACTTCACAATATTGTTTCGAAATGCTTTTTGACTTGAAGCAATTGACCTGTCTTGATTATTAGAGTTCTGAGTCGCTTGTGTAGCTTCACAACTTTCCTCAATAAAAGTAGGCGTAGATTTTGAATAGATTATTGAATAGTTGCTTCCACCTCATATTTATTACTACTTTGCTTACGATAATTTTCATTGCATATTAATAGTTTCTCTCTAATTACAAGTTAACGTCGCGGTTGAACAATTGGCGTGGCTAAAAGATTATTTAAAAATTTGAAATATGCCCCACAACATTTCTGACTACTTTGTTTATTGCCTGGCAGAATTTTCACTATACACACACAACATCTTCACATTGATATTTTCTCACTAACTATATCTCTTAATATATACTATGCTACTGCTCGATGAACATTGATCTGCCTTAATTATAAGAGTTCTGAGTCGTTTTTGCAGTTTCACAACTGTCCTTCAATTAAAGTAGCGTGGATAATAGATTATTGAACAATTCAAAGTATTAGCCACCACATATTTTTCACTACTTAGTTTATTATCTAACAGACTCTTCACTATACACACATCACATCTTCACATGGACATTTTCTCTTTAATTGTCGAATTACTTATATTTTGGCTTAAGTTACAGCCACTCTTTGGGAAATGCTTGATGAACAATTGACCTGCCTTAATTATTGGAGTTCTAAGTGGTTTGTAAAACTACGCAATTCTCCGCCAATAAAAGTAGGCGTGGATTATCAAAAGATTATTGAACAATTCAAAGTATTACCCACCACATATTTGTAACTACTTTGCTTATTATCAGCAGAATCTTCCCTATACACACATCACATCTTCACATTGATTCTCACTAACTAAATCTCGTAATATATTTTGGCAATGTGTGATGAACAATTAACCTGCCTTGATTATAACAGTTCTAGTTGTTTGTGTAACACCACAATTCTCCTCCAATAAAAGTGTGCGTGGATTATCAATAGATTAGAGAGAGAGAGTATTTCGAAGTATCAGTCACCGCATATTTCTCAGCACTTTGCTTACTGCCTGAGAGAGTTTTCATTGCATATTGATCATTGCTCTCTAAGTGGTTTGGCTTTGCAACTCTGCCGCCAGAAAAGTGGGCGTGGCGCAGTGTGCAGTTGCAACTTTCCTGCTGGCGGCACGAATGCAATAATGTTGCAAAGAGCTGTCGAGAGGGGGGAGTGGGGAGTGGTTAATGCCTGCCACCGCTGACCTGCCGCCGCTGTTTGTTGTTGATGACCCGGAGCCGGGTCTGGAGCAGCGCGAGGAGGCCGCCAAGCTGCTCCCAGCTTCCAGATCGCCTCCAGCTGCAGGCGGTTTTCACCTTATGGCTGAATTGACACACACACACACGTACACACACACACAGGCACACTCCAGCGGACATAGTGGCAAACAGTCACAGCGTTTTTTGAGGCCAAATTTAATTGCAACAACGGCGACGACGACGACGATGTAGAAAATTGGCAACTGTGCAAGAGAGCAGCAGCAACTGGCAAGTGGACAACGGAGTCAGCTCTCCGTTGAAAGTCGCCAGCAGCAGCAACGGGCGGTGCGCTTCAATAATTGCCGAATTCTGTGTCTGAGTCGCAGCGTCGTGTTGCTTTTCTCATTATTATTTTATTATTATTTTTTATTTTGCCTGTCGTTCTTGAGCTGCTGCTGTGTTTTAGCTACTTTCGTAAAGTAATTGACATCAATTTGAACAAAGCGACGACGACGACGACGACGTCGGCGAATGCATTTCCATGTCGCGCATTAAAATCGAGCACGCCTAAAAATAAAGCAGCTTCCCGCGCGCGCTCTCTTTCTCACTCTCTCTCTCTCTCTCAGAGTATCTGGCTGATAAATGGGGGGAACTGCAATTAGTTGGGCCAGCTTGGCTTGCATAACGGTGGTGTCAAGTGTGGCAGGATGTGCTGCAAGGCTGCCAGTCGCTTGCCGGGTCGTTGACCGCCGGCCGCTGACCGCTGGCCGCCACCCACCAGCCGCTGCTCTCTCTTTCGTTGCATTCTTGTGGCACGCCAGCAGCTGCTGGCGGGCAGCATTGATTTTGAAAAGTCAGTCAGGGAACCACTCCGTTTTCCGGTCACTGTGCCAACGACATTGTCTCACATGCAACACACGCCGTGGTGGCACATCAATGGCGAGATCAATGCACTGCCTGCCTACTGGCTGCCTGCCTGGCTGGCTGGCCAAGTGTTGACAGTGAGGCGATTGCCTAACGCAGCGCCGCATTGCAAAAAGGTTAGCGGCAGCAGCAGCAGCAGCACCAGCATTGGCGACACATAACCAACAACAGCGAGTGCAACAACATCCGCAACAACAACGCCAGCAACAGCAAACCCGGCCTGGCAAGTGGCTTACCTACATTCCCAGCTGCAGCTGTGTTGGTGTGAATTGCACACACAAGACGCGACGCCCCCACGGCAGCAACGGCAACGGCAGCGGCAACAACTGCGGCAGCGCTGCAAGCGGATCAAACGTCGACGGAGTTCATTGACTTTCGCGCAAACGCACAAGCCTCCAACTCCAATTCAATGCACATAACGCGCCACTCACGTAGGCCGTCAACTTGTCCAACGAGTTGGGTAGACGACGCAGCCGCAGCCGCAGCGGCAACAGAGGCAGCAGCAGCAGCAGAGGCAGCGGTAACAACAGCAGCAGCAGCTAACAACTCTCTCTCTCGCTCTCTCTCTCTGGCTTTGCATGCCTCTCACTGTCGCTCTGCCGCTCCCTCGCTCTGTCCTCCCTATCTCTCTCTCTCTCTCTCTCTCTCTCTCTCTCTCTTGTCTCTCTGTCTCTCTGTCTCTCTGTCTCTCTGTCTGTCTGTTTGCCAGGATAACAGCAGCAACAACCACAGCAACAGTCGCTGCCCCAAACGGCCACTGCCAGTGGCAGCGGCGTCAATGCGTCTCAGCTGCAACGGTCAATGACCGACCGACTAAAAACCTCGCACACACACACGAACGCGCGCACGTTCGTGTTGCTGCTGCTGGCAGCGCAGTCGCTGTCGTCGTCGTCGTCGCTGTCACTTCCGAGCAGCAACGACAGTCGCTTTTGGCAGCCGCAAAAATCCTTGCCGTCCACTCGCATTTGCCGCTTCAATGTCAAGGAAGTTGCGCGCATGCGACTTCCTTATGCGCCGCCAGCAGCGCTCAAGGCGTGACTCAGCCAGCCGCGCGCAGCACGCGAGGAGCACGCAAGTGGGCCGCGCACGTCTCGCGCCTTCGCCTGCAGGGGCGAGCGCAGTTTTGCACACGCTCTGCGCCTCGCTGCCCAGTGTGCGTCGTCTGTGCCCGTCTATGCGCCTGACACTTCGGCTGACTCTTCGCCTCTTTCGCTGTTTGTCCACTGTCCGTCTCTCGCTCTCGCCTGCTCTCGGTCTCGCTATCTCTCTCTCTCTCTCCCCCGAGCCAGAGTGTGCGCAGCATTTGAAATACGCGACGTCGACGTCGACGCTACTGGTGACGCCGACGCCGGCGCCGCTGCTGCGTGACTGCTGCCGGCAGCAGCGTTGACTTGTAAACAGAAAAGTTCGTAAACCTTTAAAAGTGAAAGTAAAATCGGACGTAGACCTACATATACAACGACGTGCCGTTTGTGTACCACTCGCTGTCTGTGTTAGCCGTGTACGCGAGCGCGCCGTCTTCTGTCGGTATGCGTGTGTTTGTCTGTGTGTGTGTGTGTGTGTGTGTGTGTGTGTGAGCCAAGAAGCAGCTGCCAAACCAGAAAACTACACACGCACAAACTCAGCGACGAAGACTCGAAGCTGTCGTTGCTGTTGCTGTTGCTGTTGCTCTTAATGTGGCTGGCAACGAACGACGCCAGCAGCAACAGCAACAGCAGCAGCGGCGGCAGCAACAGCGGAATTCCCAGCAACCGCTCCCAGCAGCAGCAGCAGCAGCGAAAGAATTTGATGCGACGGGCCAAATAATGACAGCAACTAACTAATGCAGCTAATTAAATTCAATTCGTTTTAGCTTTAATTGCTCCCAAATACTCGTATCTCCTATGACACTAATCTCAAAACCTAATCCAATCGAAAAGAGCTCGAAGTTTTACTCGGCAGTTTCCCAAATCAAACAGCTGCCAATCTAAGCGAAATCGATCACTAATTTCCTAAATAAAATCATCACTTACATTTCCTTGCATTTTTTAAACCACAATCTCGAATACCTACATGTTGACTATTTGAATCAAGTTCTTGTTATGAAATATAGTTTATTTTCTAAATAAAACATTTGCCAAAACTAATAGAAGTAAATCACAAATCTACAATGCTTTAAGTTTACTTAACACAATTCAAGTACGCCTTAATAAGTTCATCCACTTCTTGGAATGAAACATAGTCAGTAGTTGATTATGAGATTGTTTCGAAATAAAAATTAAATTAATTTCTTTTAGTTTTTATAACGAAAATTTGTCAGTAGATAATTTTTATTGACGAAAAACAGTAAGAAATCTAATGCAAAGTCAATTGAAATAGATCACAATTCAGATTATGATCTAAAGATGACTTATATTTCCTACATATTTTTCTATTTTATTTTAAAAACTTCAACAATTCTTTTCATGAAATACTGTCGGTAGTTAATTAATCAGATTTCTAAGTGAAAAAGCTACAAATCTAATGCGAAGTCAATCGTAGATGATTAAGAAATATAGTCAGTAGATGATTTTTCATATTTAACAAGTTTAAAAGTTGATTGTTTTCTTCTTTACATTTTGTATTAATAACAATATCAAATAAGTGTTGAAATCTTCAACAAGTTCTTGTAACAAAAAATTGTCAGTGGATAATTAGTTAATTACTGCTCTTAAACAATTTATTGAGCTAATATTATTGCATAATAGAATTGAGGAAAAACAATAAATTCGAGATTGCAATTCTTAAATCAACTCAGCATTGAAACAATTGCTAAAGTGTATTGCATAAATTTATGTTAAATTTGTTGCAAATGTAAAGTCGAAATAATTATTAAAATTTATTTCATCGATTTATGTTAAATTTTTTGCCAATGTAGAACACTTTATTATAGTAGTAAAATTAACAATATACTGTTAATTAAATACAAAATTAAAGTTAAGTTTAAAATTCTAAAGAATAACAACAATTTATTCCAGTTTCAAAATTATCAAAAAAAAATATATATTAAGCCTCAAAAAATGTAAATAATTGTTAAAATGTATTGCATATACTTATATTAGAAAACTTCATTCAAAAAGTATCGAAAATAAAATTTAGTCAAATCCAATAACAATAAATTCGTAATTGCAAATTTTTAAGTGATTGAGCATCGAAAATTGAAAGCAATTTTTAAAGTATATTGCATAGATTTCAATTAAATTTACTTCAAATGTGAAATACTTTATTCAAGTAGCTAACGTGGCAAGAGACTATTCATATACTGTTAAATAAAAGTGTGCTTAAAGTTTCCAAAGGTGTCAAAGTTAAGGTTTAGCCAAGTATTCAATTAATTGAAACATCGAAAATTAGAAATAATAGCATACATTTATACAGTATATTATATTACTTTATTCAAGTAGTAAAGTTAGCAGTTGACTACAAAGTAAAAGCTTATTTTTCGATTGCAAAATGTTAAAAATAAAGCTTAGCCAATTCTAATAACAACATCAATTAAAAGCTGGCAATAGACTATTCATAAACTGTTAAATAAAAGTTAACTTTGAACTTCCAAAGTATCAAAGTTAACGTTGAGCCAATTTGAAAAACACACAAAAAATATATAAATATAAAAAATTGAAAATAATTGCATTTATATTAGAATACTTCATTCAAGTAATAAAGCTGACAATCGAGTAAAAAATAAAACTTTGCTATGAGTTTCCAAACAAAATATAAGTTTGCTTTGAGATTCCAAAGATATCAAAGACAACGTTTAGCCAAAAATTCAAGCGAATAACAACAACAATAAATTCGAGACAAAAAATTAAAAACAAAATGGATTATCGAAAATTGGAATTACGTTGAATTTGCAAAGTAGCTAAAATAAAGTTTGACCAATTTAAACAAGTTTACTTAAAGTTTTCGAAGGCATCAAAGATAACATTTAGCGGAATAATAATTCGATTATCGAGTTAGAGCCAGAAAATGCATGAAAACAGCAGAGAAGAGTGATTGGATGCATAACGATTTCATTGACTTTGTGGTGCACTTTGAGTGCATTCCTGAGTCGTAAGGAAATATTGCATGATTAAGTAATTGATCGGAGCTGATTGAAAATATTTATACGGAATTCGCAAGAATTCTCAGGGGAACGCGCATCACGTGACGCAAGCAACAATGACCCCGGTTTTAAGCGACTCTCCTGCGTCGGACTTGGGACGTCCGACATCGGACGATGGCGGCTCCTGGAGCGACAGAGACTTCCTGTCGATACCGTTAAGTATGCAGTGAGTGAGAGCAGTCAAAGCAGCGCCGACGAATCGTATTGCGCAAACAGCGGCGGCAACAACAACTCGCAACCATTACCCACCCCAACAATAATGCGTTGGGATCAAAAGCCAATAAACTTTAAACGTATTCGCTGAATTTGACTGCGATTGCGAGCAACTTTCACGTCTGGCGGGCGCTCGGGGGCGGACAGATCGGGACGCCGATCGCTGCCGGGATTGCCGGCCGGCCGGCTGCTCGCTGCTTGCTGCCCGCTGCCAGCTCGGTCGCCGAGGGTCAGACTTTCCTCGTCCGAAAGCAGGCAGCAGCATCTGAGCGCGAATGCGCGAATGTGCAGTCAATAAATTGAGGGAAAAAAGCACATGAATCGCGATCGCTGCTCATCTGTATTACATAACAGCGGCAGCAACAACCGGCAGCAGGTTAAACAGCTGATCTGCGAGACCCAAAAGGTTGTCAACCCCAGCAGCAACAATGCATACGAAACGAAACGAGACGACAACGACGACGACGACGACGAGAGCAGCAGCCATAAAAACTAAGGAGAGAGATACAAACAAATGCAAAGCAACAAATAATAATAATAATAATAATAATAATAATAATAATAATAATAATAATAATAATAATAATAATAATAATAATAATAATAATAATAATAATAATAATAATAATAATAATAATAATAATAATAATAATAATAATAATAATAATAATAATAATAATAATAATAATAATACGAACATCTATATATATACACAACATTTCGTTGGCCCTGGCCAGCGCGACTAGAAGTGGGCGGAAAAGGTCAACGACGCCTCGTCGTCGCACCGGAAGCGTGCCAAAAATACCAAAATCTCTACAAATAAATACACGCTCAACGCGTCGCCAACTCGTCGAGAGATTTGTCTAATCAAAAGCGGAAGCAAGGCGAGAACAGCTGATCAACGGCAGCAGCAGCAGCAGCGGCAGCGGCAACAGCAGCAGCAGCGCTTGCAAGCTCAACGCTAGCTGGTTCCTGGTTGCATATTTGGCATATTGAAAGCGGCCAAGCGGCCAAGTGGCCAAGCGGCCAACGGCGGCCGAAGTCAGCAACCCACCGAGCGCAGCAATAAACTTCAAAAACTCAGCCCGGTCAACGAACTCGACTGACTGGCTTAAATCCAAGACGCTGTCGCGCTCGCCGTAGCTGTTGCTGTTGCTGCCGCCGTCGACATCGCCGTTGACGTTGGCGTTGGCAACGACGTCAACGTCGCAGCAACACTTTTGCCAATCCGCAGCCGAGACAAAGTCGACGCTATCGATGACGCTGACAACGCGGAGAACGTTGACCACTCGACTGCTTCTAAGCAAACAGCATCAGCTGCTGGCCCAGCTGCCCATCTTAATTTGACAGCCACTCGTCGTCGTCGTCGCCCCCCCAATTCTTTCTCCACACTCGCAGAGTGGGCCAAGCGAGACGTCATCGTCCAACTCTCGCTTCTTCACTTTTCAGTGGGTCTCGCGGCGTCGCGTTCGCTTCGATTTGAAAGCAAATGCCATTGAACTGCCCTAACTCCGCACCGAAATTATCTAATTAAGCGCCGAGCAAATCTCTTCATCTGCCACTCATACTCGTATATATACCAAGCTAGTGCCGAATTCATATCTAAATATTAATTGATTTTCAAGCGCTCCTTTCCCACCTCAGCAAACTTTTACGATTTGCAGAACTACTTCTTCTCTGCTTGCCATTTGAACTTCAATAAATGTTCCATGAATTGCAATTATATATATTATAGCTACTTCCTGAAGTAGTCTTTTGATTGCCATTTCAACTCTGGTGAATGTTCCATGAATTGCAATTATAACACAACTAATTCCTGATGTATTTAGATTAATGAATTAATTCTTTCTGATGCACTAACTAATTTCTGATGTATTTCCTACTTATTTTAAAAAGTTACATATATATTTCAATCAGCTTTTCTATGCTCCTCTCCCAAAGCTCTGATTGTCTTTTCCAACTTCAATTGTTTTCCTCTAACTTTGCACGCTTATGCCTAAAATATAGGTAGTAAATATGAATATAAATAGTATTTCAATTGCTTTTCCATAACTTTGTCTTTGATATAAATCATGATATTTATCGAGAGTGTAGATTATCATAAGTCATCGTGAAAATCCGAATTAATTATAATAATTATAGTGAGCAATAGAGCAATATACAATATATTAAATACAATCAAATCCAAAATAAAATAAACAAACATTTGAGTATTCTTCTCCATGTTTCTTGTGCTTGTATACTAATAATAAATATAATCAAATAAAAAATAATGTTTCTTTTTCTTGTATAATAATAATAATAATAAATACTTTTAAATAATCAATAAAATTAATACAATTTTAGCATCAAGCATCTTCTCTATGCTTCATGTCATAATAAATACACTGAAATCTAAAGAAAATTTAATAAAATTTAAGTAATCTTCTCTATGCTGCTTGTGCTTGTACACTTATATTAAATCCAATCAAATCAAAAATAATATAAATACAATTTAAATAATCTTATCAATGCTACTTCTATTTGTATACTAATAATAAATACTTTGAAATAATAAATAAAATGCATAAAACTTGAGTAATCTTCTCATCACTTTAAATAAATACATTAAAATAAAGAATAATGTAAATATAATTTGAATCAGCTTTTCTTGTGCCTGTCTCCCTATGTAAAAATAGAACTCAATTGCTATTCTGCAACTTTTTGGCTTGAGCTTGTTTCTGAAATGTAAGAATATGCAACTAAATGCAATAAATACAATATTTAAAGTAAATAAATTGGAAATATTGATCCCAAATACATTTGGTAAGAGTTCATTGAGGCTACATAGAAAGCCGCGTGAAGGCAAAGAAAGAGTGTGATATGTAAAGCTGGCAGTCGCTGCATAGAATCAAAATCAGCTGGCCAAAAAAACGAAAGCTTTGGGTCGACAAACCTTACAACAGCAACAGCGACGGCGACGGCGACAAACGAATCTTAGATTCTTTCTAGCAGCTTGAAGACTCAATGGGCCAATGGCCGAGTGACGACAGACGAGCGACGTCTGCTGGCTGCGGAGCGCAGGGGAGTCCCCGTCCCCGCTCAGTTGGCTATTTGTAAATAAACCATTTCACCCGGCGAGAAAGTTTCAATTCGATTCGAATTGATTCGACGGCCGCAAAGCGTTTTCGACACTCCAAACGCAGAGCGGCCCCCGAGAGAAGTGAAAAGGTGCGCTGTGCGCGGGACGCGGGCCGAGGGGCGGGGTGCAAGGGGCACCCGGTGGCGGGTGGGTCCTGGTGCAGGAAGTGTCGACCCGCCAAACGAGTCGCACAAACAGTCGCGCTGCGCAATGCAGTGCATTGACACAGGCGAACCGCGAATGCGCTCGACTATGATCACTCATACGCACTGTTGCTGTTGTTTTTCTTCTCGACCGGCTGGCTGGCTAGCTGGCTGGCTAGCTGGCTGGCTGGCTGGCTGGCTGGCTGGCTTGGCAAGAATTGCATTTTAGTTGGCAGCAATCACATTACAGATATATAGTATATATGTGCCCGCACCAAGGGGTGCACCGGACAGACGCTGGCATACCCTGCAAAGTGCGCGGTGAGAGAGACGGGCGAGTGGCGTGTGCAGCACAGGGTATCTGGTAGTCACGCAGCGGCGACTAGAGCACTTCTCACTTGTTTTTACCTGTTTTCTTAAAAGACACTTTAGTTTATTGAACTTTTGTGCTGCATACTTTGAGCTGAGTCGCAGCCTCAACTCGATTCGACGCGACTCCGCTCACCTCGCTGACTTCACACGCTCGTGCGTTGGCGTTGACGCTGACGCTGACGTCGTCGCAGTCGTCGCGTCGCCGTCGCCGTTGCCGTCGCTTCAAGCTCAGTCAGCCCCCAGCACCCCCAGCCGAGCGACCCCACAGCAAAGCCGTTTCCACTATTGCGCATGCCTAGCCTCGTTCGCAGCTCATTTCATAAAAATGGCCTTCAAAACGATAATTCATGCGCTTAAATTGTATCCACACTCTTTGCACAGTTTATTCAACTTGCCAGCGCTGCGCTGCGCTGCGTTCCACGTCTGTGCTACAGCCGCTGTAGCGACGTCCGGAAAGGGCCTCAGCTCCAAATTTATGGGGGTTGCAATCGCCGTCTCTCTCTTTTTTGGCTTTTGGTTTTTAGTTTGTGCGCTGAGAAGAGAAACCTTGCTGCAGGAAACTTTTACGAGTTGTGGGCGAAATGCGAAAACCGCAGCGACAACAATTAAACCCCAAAACGAACCACGAACGCGTCCCTGGCCGCACTTTATAGCCCCGTCCGTCCGTCTGTTTGGCCCTTTTGGGCCGCCTAAAGATTTTTAGAAAGCGCCGTCCTCCATCTCGTATGCATAATCCCAGAGCTTGTTTTAGTGCCGTAACTCAGGAAACCATAAATCAAAACACCGCTTGACCTATTTGAACACAAATTAAAACCTACGTATGTATATATATATTTTCGCTGCAGATCTGTAGTTGTACTTCTGTTTTACTCGTATTTCTCTGCAGCACGATCCTCGCCCAGTTAGTTGGCTTTCTTTTTTCGCGCTGCATATTTCAGCAGCCTCACTAATGCACATCCTACCTATAAAGTATAAAGTAAAGTAAGTAATTGAAGATTTGTGTTAATATTTTCTGCTGAATGCGTCACAGTCTACAACAACTATTAACATGAAATATTCGAATTAAAGATACATTAATCGAGTTAAGTTAAATATACCTACGATTGATTTTTAAGTATTTTAAAACAATAAAAACGCAACAACTTGCAAATGAAACTAAGATTTAAAATAAAATACATTGACTTTGCAAGCAAACATAACTGTGGAGTATTGTAAATGCTTTAATTTTCTCAAATATATTTGAACATCTTCATTAGTAAGTATTGTGATTGTGTTCGCTGCTTATTTTCGGCAGTTTTGACCTTTCATATATAGACATATTTAAAACAAATAAAATTTTAAGATTTTAAAAGAAACATATGAAGATTTCGGGGAATTAGGTAAATAGGACTGTTTAATATTATAAATGCTTTAAATTGTTAAAATATATACGAATGCCTTCATTTGGAAGCACTATAGTTATGTTCGCTGTTTATTTTCTGCAGCTTTGATTATTATTATAAAGTTATATTTGAAACATACGAAACTTTGAAACTTTGACTCTGATGTATTATACATAATTTAATTTACATTGTCAGTTTTCAACATTAGTATAATGTCATATTTGAAACAAAAGCTCGCTGCCTCGTCTCACTTCGTCCGGCAGAATCGTGGCGCTATATATCTGCCTTGAAGCAAGCAGTAACTGTGAATAAGGGCAAAAATTCGGCTGAGGCGTCGCTGTGCGTCTTTTGGCGGGCTCTTAAGCCCGGGTATTATCAAATTAATAAGTATACTTACGCATTCGAAAACCAAAGACAAAAGGTGATTATTTAATTTAATTTTAATTGGAGAAAGTGCAAAGCCCCGCAATAAAAACCACACACACACCAACACAAAGACGCGAGCGCGCATTATGTGGTCCCAAATTCAAAATCAAAAACCAAAAACCAAAAACCAAAATCCAAAAATCGACACGAACAACAAAAGAGTGTGGTGGGGGGAGGTAGGGGGAAATCCGAAAAATTAAAATGCTTAATCTAGGCAAATTACAAACGCATTTGGATGACAAATTATGAATGTTGACACAAGCATAGCGATCAAGAGACAACGAACAACGATCAACGAACATCGATCGTGGAACTCCAAACCAAGAGACGACCACGGCAAACAACAGCAAACACTTGAACGCATTGGACACCAACCAGTTTGGAGCCGAAAACTGAAAATAAATAAATTTAATGGCCGCAATGCCAACGAAATGCAAATAAAAATCAATACAAAATCCAATCCGACCAAAAACCAAAAAAAAAAAAAACAAAAAAAAAAAACAAATTTCTACTTATGCAAAGCAGAAATATTGCTCAAAGTGGCACCGCTGTAGGCGACCCTAAAAGCATGTCACAATATCTGCCCAACAAAAACCACAAAAAAAAAAAAACGATAATAAAACAAAAAAAATTATTTAAAAAAGTGAACAGAAGGCGCAGCCGCATTCGAGCACCAGTTACATTAATTTTTTTATTTCTTTTTCGATTTTTTTTTTTGGTTTCTTCGCCTTTTGATAGGCATTTTTATTATGCAAAACATGGAAAATACTGAATTTAAAATCACACAAGTATAACTTAATTCCGATTTGCTTAGATACAGTGCTGCGGACATTGATCTATGCCAGGGGACGGGGGGAACGGGAGTGGGCTCTAGGCCCAACTTTGGGGGCGTTCGCGTGCGCTTTTTTTGGATATTATAATCGAGTCGAATTGGGGATACGTCTTGGGCGCGTATTGAACAATATGCGACAATCAAATAAAATGGAATTCATGAGCATTCAATGAGTTTGTTTCGTACAACACAAAAGGGCTAAACTCTCTTCGTTTTGGCTTCGTTATTGTACGAAAAAAAGCCAACTACAACAAGCGCCGAAACAAAAACAAAAATATATACATATCAAAAAAATAAAATAAAATAAAAACGATTTTACGTAAGGCCCTTGAACGTGCAGCGCTCGTTAACTTAAAAAGCGGTGAAATTTTTTTTCTACTCGCCTGCCTGCTTGTCTTTCAGCCTCTGTCCGACTGTCCGTCCGTCCGTCTGTCTGTCCGTGTGTGCGCTTTTTATTTACCTGTAACGACACCAAAAACTTTGTCAGTCAGTCACTTAGTCACATAATAGCTGGGGCCAAAACCCAACAGCTGATTGCGATCGCCTATCATCATCATCAACATCGACGTCGTCGTTGGCGTCGCAGTCGACGTCCTCATCATTGTGAAGACTTAGCGCAGCAGCGCGACTCCGAGCCCTGCACAGAGACTTGAAGGCGGCGCAGGGAGCCCAGCTGAGAATTACGTTTATGTAAATAGGATGTCAGTCGCTCACTCAGTCAGTCAGTCACTCACTCAGTCAGTCAGTCAGTCAGAAAGTCACTCTAATATCATCGCATAACACAAAAGAGTCGCTTACGCAATTCTGCACTTATTTCATTTTCACGTCGATCGCACCGCATCAATTCAATTCGAATTGGCCAGATGATATGCTTATGGTATAGATTGACATTTACATAAAGTACATCCTAAATAGTTTCTTGAGCATTTTTTATTCAGCTCACTCTGCTTACGAATCTAGCTCGATCTATTGGTTATGCACTTTAACAAGCAATCAAGTCCAGGCACACATTATAATCACACAAAGTTAAATCAAATTACAGAGTGCAGAACATATGCAAGTGTCGTAATTTCTGCCGCCGATTATTTTAATGCATATTCCAAGCAGTTGTATAATATATTATATTATTGTCACTGTAATAATTCATTGTTAGTTGCATGCTTTTGAGATATTACAAAATTAATGTAGGGTATGCCCAAGAATATACTTTGTTACCAAAACATTTCTTCATATTGGGGCAAGTACTTTATTACTTAAAAAATATATTTCAATCGATTGTCTCTTTATTTTTATCATTTGTTTGTTATTCTTATCACAATAAATGCTCATTTGAAATGTAACTGTTATTTATATTATTATTATATATTCTCAGTGTAAATGTACATAGTTTGTTAATAACATGATTTTAGATAAGTATAACTATTATGTTACCAAAATATTACTCTTTATTATTACAATTAGTAGGTAATACTATTATAAAATATTCCAAGCAGTTTTCCAATTAAAAACTGTTTATATTATTTTGTTATTTTCCTTACAATATATTATCTGCTTAAATGTAAACTGTCTATTATTATATGATAATTATTTTACTAATAATATATTCTCAGTATGTAAACTATTTGTTATTGCAGGGTATTTTCAAGAATATTTAATGTTACCAATACTATTACCAAATAATTAGCAATTAAATTGTAAATATTTTTTAAACAGTTTATAATTATTATTTGATCATTATACTTAAACTATTTGTTAGTGTCATTCTTTTAAGATATGTAAAAAAAATAAACTGTTATTATTGCCTGTTATTTTAAAAATTATGCATCAAACTACATATTATAAATATAAACTATATATATTAGTATTTTATAAAATATTAATTATAATAAATTCTCTGTCTAAAGGTAAACTGATTATTGATTTACTTGATTATTATTTTTGTTATGATATATTTATTCTCAGTTAACTGCTCATATTTATTATTTGATTATTATAGTATATTTGATATCAGACGTCCTCAGTGTAAATTTGAACGATTTGTTATTGGCATACTGTTGAGATATGAAAAAATAAATGTAGGGTAAACAAAATATTATATTACCCAATATTATTACAAAGAAATTGCATAAATATAAACTATTTATTATGATTATTTTGATTTATATTTTTGTTTTAATATATTATATAAGTAGTAGTATAAGTATAAACTATTTATTATTATGACTATATATATTCCCAGTGTTAGTTTGGTTTGTTATTAAGATGTGAATGGAAATGCAGGGTATTGTCAAGGAGCTAAGCAGTGTGTGCGGAGAGGAATCATGACTCTGGATGGGCCACCGATTAGCGTATGACGGCATAGAAGTAAGCCCGAGTAAAAGCGAGTGTCAACGTGAGTACGCAGAGCACTCGTGCAGAGGGCGCTGTTCATTGATATTCCGTGAACTGAGTGGATGAATGAGCGAATGTCCGTTGAGAAGTTGTTCGTTTGTTTACCCGACTCGCTTATCGCCTCGTCAGCTGCATTGTAACGTGCCCGCCAACGTGCATATCGTGTCCCGTCTCTTCCCGTCTCTTCACGTCCCGTTCCGTTCCCATGCCCAGCACACTGTAAGGCGAGAACCAAAACACTTGCCCATGTGTGCGTGTGATTCTGATTCCGTTTCAGCTGCTGCTTCTGTTTCTGCTGCTGCTTCTGATTCCGATTCCGTTTTGCGGTTCGTGTTCTCGTGTGCTGCGCTGTCCTACAGGCAGGCCCTTGCTTTCCCACAACGTCAACCTGATCACGTGGCGCACCGCGCACCGCACGACCCCCCCTTGCCCAGCCTAGGGCCACTTATCAGGCGAAGAGGCGCTGAAATTACCCGCTCACCGATGCCAATGCCGACGCGCAGTTTAAATATTTGTCGTTGCCGCGCAAACACGCCAGCTTTTTGACCAACTTTCAGCTGGCAACACTCGCAGTGGCCGCCGCTGCCGCCGCCACCGCCTGGGTATTCGCACTTGAAATCGCGATGGTGCTGCTGATAAGCATCGCCAGCAAATATGGGCAGGAAAAGCAGGCGCCAACAAAGCACAATAAAATCGAGCAAATAAAGTGCAGAGATATGCGCGGCGAGTGGAAGCGAGAGAATAAATAAAAACTAAAAACCGCAGCAGGCCTCTTTGTCGCCTCGCCGACTGGGCCCTCGAGTGAAATTATAAACATTTGTTTATTTATTGCGTGCTTAATTTTTGATTATTATCGAACGTGTTGCAAATCGCTCGAGCGACTTTCGTTTAATATGCGCACTCGCATTCCCTGGATAACGTCCGCGCCGTTGTTGTTGTTGTTGTTTTCTTTTTGCTGTTGTTGTCGTTGTTGTTGTGCTGTGGTCTCTTGCAAAACACTTAGGACCTCACCAGCGACGCAGTTTCGCGACAATTTAAAAACAATTTGCTGTCTCTTTGCGCACAGCACCGAAAAGCAATGCGACTATTGAAAACTATATAGCCAAGCTAAATGAATTGCGGCTTCCACTTTTATCCCTCGATGCTCTCTCTCTCTGCTGCTGGAGAACCGCATGATTAAGAGAGAACGACAGTGCCATGGAGCGAACTTCACAACTTAAAAACAAGCATATTTTCGATTTAAGAAACAATGTCTAAGATAAATCATTGGGAGCCTTCGACTTTTTTTGTTTAAGAAAGTAGACAACGGGAGCCTTGCTATACTCGTATAACATTAAATTCATTCTACAAACTTTATACAATTGTTGAAAGCAACAAAAGAAAGGAACAAAAGAAAGAAATATTCTTGGTTATATCGGATTCTTGTTGTTGATATAATTCCAAGCTAAATCACTTATTGTTTTGACAGTGTAGAAACAAAAAACTTTATAATATGGAATGAGCTCTACCAACTTTATTTAATTTATTAAAAAAAGAAAAGAAAAGAGCGATAGCAGAAACAATATAAATTTTTAGTTTTATCGGGTTGTTGCGGTTGATATACATATATCGAAGCTAAATGAAATGTAGCTCCTTCGATAGAGCAGAAAATGAGAGCCTCACAACACTAAACAAATTTTACAAACTTTATTCTTACAAAAAAACAAATTTTTCTGGGTTGCATCGGGCTGTTGTTAATACATATCCAAGCTAAATCAATTGAATTGTTCAATTTTTTTTTAAATAGCTAATTTTTTACTAAAGAAACAATATAAATTTTTGGCTTTGTTGTTGTTAATATACCTTCAAGCTAAATGAATTGTTGCTTCCACATTTATTCTTTGATAGAGCTGAATAAGAGATTTGTAAAATATTAAAAAAAACTTTACAAACTATATTCAATTGTGCAACACAATATACATTATTTTGTTGAACTTTTGAAAGCAAATAAAAAAGTAAATATTCTATTTGAGAAACAAAATAAATTCTGGGTTGCATCGAGTTATTGTTGTTGACATATATCCAAGCAAAATGAATTGACTTAAAGTATTGGACAGAGCAGAAAAAGAGAGCTTTATCACACTAAATAAACTTGGCAACTTTTATTCAATTTATTTCAAAAATAAATTAATTTTTATTTAAAGAAACAATAAGAATTCTGAGGAAGAAAAATATATTTTTAAAACATAAAATAAAATAAACTCCACAAACTTTATTGAATTGTGCAACTCGATATACATTATTTTATTGAACTTCTGAAATCAAATAGAAATGATACTTTTGATATAGGAAACAAGATAAATTCTAGGTTGTATCGGATTGTTGAAATATATCCAAGTAGTCAATAGTGAATTGTAGCTTCCTTCGACAGAAAAGAAACAAAAAGCCTCATAAAATGGAATGATCTTCACAAAATTTTAAGGCTGAATTTCATGGAAGTTGAAGTGCTTATCGGGCCGCAAATCGAAGAGAAGAAAGAGTGATCTAGTTGGAAGGCATGCAATTAATAATCCAAAAGATCGGTATCTGGACGCATGCGCCTGATTAGTGGAGGCAATTAACGAACCTATGATGACTACGATGGGCCGATAAAGAGCGGCAACACGGCCCGCACACGGCCAAGTACACGAGTTGTAGGCAAAGAGGAAGGCAAACAAATTGATAAAATGATGACGATTGCGGAGAAAGTCTGAGTGCCGCTCGAACGGCGACTGCGTCGCTCTATGGACGACATCGCCAACTCTGACTCCGACTCCGACTCGGACTCTGCGACTCCAACGAAGCTGAAGCTGAAGACGATGACGACGGCGACGGCGACCAGCTGAGAGCCGAGACTTGAGAACTGTGAAAAGTTCAATAAACTTGTCAGTTTGCCAAAAAAAAAAAAACTGAAAAAACCAAATAAAAAAAGTAAATAAACCAAAAACCCAAAAGCAAACTTTAGCGGCAAAGCCAACAGCAGCGTCGCGTTGCGTCGCTTTGCGTCGAGCAGCAGCAGCAGCGGCAGCGGCAGTGGCGCAGAGCAACGTGCAACGTTTGTGAAAGCAACCAAAACGCCAAATTATAAGTGCGTTTACGTTTGCATTACGATGACATCGACAACGACGCCAGCAGCGACGTCCAACGCTGCTGCTGCCGCCATGCAAACGTGGCCTGCTGTTGCTGTTGCTGTTGCTGCTGCCAAAACGCGGATTTCAAGCAGCAACAGTGGCAGAGCGAGAGAGAGAGAGAGAGAGAGAGCGCGAGCGAGTGCGAGATGCCAGCGCTAGCATCGACTCGGTTGCTGCTGCTGCTGTTGCTGCTGCTGCTGCTGCTGCTGCTGCTGCTGCTGCTGCTATTGCCGCTGCCATCGCGGCCGCAGTCGGCGTCTGCGCGACAGCGTTCGTTGACTTAACGCACTACTAACTCAGTGCCACAGTCACCGACTTTTGAAATGTGTGTTGTAAACACACACAAACACACACACGAACAGACACACACCAACACATGCAACAGTTGCTCGAGTGTTGTGTGTCGCTGTGTGTATATTTCATTTTTCACCATTATTTATGCTAATGATAATATTCACGATGTTGTTGCCGTTGCCGTTGCTGTTGCTGCTTTTGCTTTTGCCTCGGCTACGACTTCGACTCCGACTTCAGCTTCGGATTTGCCTCCGTTTTCTTGTAGTTTGTTTTATTGCCACAACTCCGCGCGAGATAGAGATACAGCCAGAGATACAGAGATACACCCAAAGCGAGACTGGAGTTATGCATTCAATTTGTAGCACTTTGTCAGTCGCCGGCCCACAAAATTGTCTGTCGCACTCATTATCAGTCAATTGTTTGGCAAATGCCAAAATTCAACTCAAGAACTGCCCAACTCCATGCACAAGTTGCAACATGCAAATGCGAATTGCTGTTGCTGTTGCTGCTGCACGCGGAAGAAGTTCATGGGCCACATACGCAGCAGGCAGCAGGCGGCAGCAGCTGCTGCCAAATTGTTGGTATGGAAGTGAAAGCATCTCCGAAAGTTGTAAAATATGAATGTGCCTGCCATAATCAGCATCATCAGCATCATCAGCATCGTCAGCAGCAGCAGCAAGCAGGCAGACAGACATCGGCGTGTAGCGCTGATTCGCTCGGCTATAGCCGATTTGCTGTTGCGCTTCAACACCACAGAATACTATTGCCATTGTCTCGCTTACAACTTGCGTTAAGCACAAAGTTAACACCTTAAAGTCTAAAGCAGACACCAACAATGGATTCGCAACAAATCAAATTAAATTATAGACTATTTATTGTGCTTTATCAATATCACTCTTCTCGCAACAAATCAAAGTCAACAGCTGCAGTTTGCAATAATAGTAGTTTATAGACTAACGATTTGATTTCTATTCTTTTCAATTTTATATTTAGTCCAACTGTAGTTTGGACTAAACGTGGTTCATAGACTATTGTATTTATTAATATACATTATTTTAAATTTTAGCTATTACATTTACAAATTAAATTAGTTTCTAATAAAAGTAGTTCATTGACTATTGTTTTATTAATATTCATTATTTTCAATTTGTTCTATATTATTTTTATAAACGAACGTTTTATAAATTTATATTATTCTGTATTTCATCTATATAATTTCTATTGCATTTCGCAACAAATTAAAATCAAAAGCTGTAGTTTGTAAAAAAAAAGCGGTTCATAGACTAACAATGTTAAAGTTGTTATTAATAATAATTACTATCGCATTTCCCGTTATGAAAAAAGTTCGGAGTCCAAGTAATTCATAGACTATTGTTTTTATTAATATTAAGAATAGATATTCTTTTCTATTTTATTATATAATTTTTTTCGCGAGAAATAAAAGCAACTGCTGTAGTTTGGTATAAGAGCAATTCATATATTATGTTAAAGTTTTAATTAATTTCTATTTTTATCGCATTAATTTTTTATCGCATTTTGCAAAATGAAAGTAATTTGAAATACAAGTTGTTCATGGACTATTGGTTTTATTAATATCTATGATTTTCAATGTATAATTTTTTCTGTATAATTTTTATTACAAGCAAAAAGAAGACAACCGTTTTATAGTAATTTAGAGTAAAATTAGTTTAGAGACCCATAATAATAATATTTGTATTCAATTTTATTATTTTATCTGTAAACTTTCTATTGCATTTCAAACCAAGACAACAGCTGTAGTTTTTAATAAAAGTAGTTTATAAACCAAAAAAAATTAATAATAAAATAACGTCAACAGCTTTAATTTAAAATACAAGTAACATAGCTCATATACAATTGTTTTTATTAAATATTATTATTTTCAATTTCATCAATTTGATTTTTTTCGCATTTTCGCATTTGTTTGCAATAAATGTAACAGTCAATGGACTGTTGTTTTTATTAACTTTTATTATTTAAGAAGAAATTAAAGACAACAGCAGCAGTTCATAGACTAATATTTTTACAAATTATTATTATTGTCAATTGTATCTACTAATTTCTTTCACATTTTGCAACAATTTAAAGTCAACACCTAGAGTTTGGAGAAAAATAACTTTTTTTCGTTTTACCTTTTTCCATTTGTCTATGCTTTTTTGCATATTTTGACTATACTTTTGTACCCATTTTTTAACAAATTAAACTAGTAGTTTTTAATTTTTATTCTTATTCTAATTTCTCCATACAGTAGTAGTAAAAGTATTTCATTATTTATATTCATTTCAATTTAATCTACATATGTTTCGTAGGATTTGTCGCTTTTTTATTCATTCTAAGCCCTTCTTCAATATAATATCATTGTTTTTCTTTACACTTTGCATTACATTAATCTCATTTATAATAATTAAATAAATTAATATGAGGGGCAAACTGAAAACTATTATATGTTGGTCACACAATTCACTCTCATATTACTTTTAGATAAATAAAATCGTATTATAGATGTTTTTAAAGGTTTCCCTTTTTTAGCATTTGTAGTAATGGAAATTAAACGTGTGGAAAATTCCACAATCAATTGAAGTGCTTTACTTTTCCGGGTTTCCGCTTTGAGTGTCAAATTATTGAAACCAGCTGGGTACAAATATTGTAATATAAGTGTAAAGTCTTCTTTAGCAACTGCAGTAAATGCTGCAGTTATCTGAGAACTGAAAAAGTTTAAAGAGCAGTTTGAGACGCTAATTTGTCGCCTCCTTCTGCATTCCTTGCTGATCAATTGATTGCTCCAATGCGACTCAAGGAGGAGAAATTGAGTGCTCTGTCTATATGCGTGCCGACTTCCACTTCTTAGGCGACTTTGGCTCTTTCTTTTGGCAGCGCCACGAAATCAAATTTAAATTGATGGCAGCGAATTGTGACAAATGCAAATGCCACGCCCACCGCGGCCCACCTGCGACCAGTTGTGGCGTGTGCGCCACGTGTGTGACGGGCTGACTGCCGATCAGTCTATCAGCCTATCGGGTATGCATATCGGTGTTAAAGAAAGCCCTCGCCATAGGCCTCTACAAACTACAAATGAGTCAACGGCTGGCTGGCTGGCTGGCTGGCTGGCTGGCTGGCTGAGAGGGCAACGGTAAATTTGGCCAAACAACCGTAATACAACAAACAAACAGACATCGGACAACGGACAACAAACAACAGACTGGCGGACGGACAGCTGGACAAATGGACGCGGCTCGACAAGTTTTTAATTGCCCTCAAAAGCGACTTGAACGAACCTAAGAAATGCCCATTCGACATCGGTATCGCCACCATCATCATCATCATCATTTGACTTTAAATGCCAGCCCAGAATCGTAGACGGGCCCTCAACAGCAGCAGCATCAGCAGCAGCAACAGCAACAACTACGGCAACAGCAACAACGACAACGCAACAACTCAAATAGGCCGTAAAATTTATTTTTGCTGCTGCAGATTCTGCGCGAAGCAACAACAGCAACAACAACAGCAGCAAACGCTTTACGAGCTGCGAGAGTCGTTTATACCCTCACTGCAGAGTATTTTCACTAGCTTATTAACCATGTCACCCACAGGACTGAGCAAGTATCATGTGTAGAGCGCAGAATTATTGAATTTCAGCACAACAAAATTTACAAAACTACAAAATTTACCAACAAGTAGCAACATATTAGCTAATTATTTGTATGTTTAAATTACAGAGTATCTTCTAATTGTAAAAAAAAAATACAGTTTACGGTTGGAAGTCCTTGAACTTATTTCAGTAGGAGTCGAAATTAGCTTCAAGCATGACTTGCTTAGCAAGCCTATCAATTGCTTAGTACTTTATAGAGTAAATAATTTCATTATCACAGCAAAATGTATAAGAGCAACATTTTAATTCATTATTTGTAGAGGCACAACAATTTAGCTAGTTATTTCCATTGAAGTGTAACTTATATGGGTTGAAAAATTATAGGAGGAGCATTTAAACTAATTATTTAAATATGCACAACAGCTTAACAAATTACTTGTTGTACTTAAAAGTCATCGAAAAATAACTTACAAATGTTCAAAAATTACAGTTTAAAGTCAGTTCAGTGTAGATGTCGAAGTAAGCTTCAATCAGTATTGCTTACAAAGTTAATCAATTTCTTTATACTTATATACTTATACTTTATGCTGTGCAAAGAGGAGAATTTCAATTAGTATAACAACATTTATGTGCACAACGTTAACACATATTATTTGTATATGCTCAGCAGTTTAGCTAATTATTTGTGTACTTTAAATTCATTGAACAGTAACTTGTAAGAGTCTGTCTTACATTCGACGGTCTTTAAGCGAATTTCAATTGAGTTAATGGCTAAAATCGAAGTAAGCAAGTTTATCAATTGCGTTATGCTTAAATTTTAAATATCACTACAAAATTATAAGAGGAGTATTTATGATAATTATTTGTATCTGCACAACAATTAAGGTAATTATTAGTATGTTTCAAATTCATTAAAGATTAACCTACAAATGTGCAAAGATTACAGTGTACAGTCGGTCTTATAGTATATTTCAGATCAGAGCATAAGCCGAAGTATGTTAAGCTTTAAGCTGGATTTGCACTTCGCACTGCTTTTGAGAGCATTGCATATTCGGCAGAAGTATTTTCGGTGGACATTTAGAAAGTTAGTGGCAGGATGCTAGATGCGTGCAGTTGCTAGACGCTCAGCGCTCGCTGAGTTCTGAAAGTAAAAGTGGCAAATAGAATGGGATGGAGCGACAATGGGGCAGCGGCAAGCGATGAGCGGCAAGAGCAGCGGCTACATTTCGTTTTATGACAGTTTTTTTTTTATTCGAATTTGAATACAAGTAGGTGAAATGTCATTGAACTCGCAACCGCAACAGCGAACCGCGAACGACTAGAAGTCAACGGCGACAGCGACGGCGACGACAGCAGCAGTGGCAGCGACGGCGTCGTCGTCGGCGTCGCCAACAGCGACAGCGACGACGACAACGACGACGGCAGCCGCCTGTAATGTTGGCCTATGTTGGCCACAGTTGCAACTGCAGCAGGCAACGTTTTGGCATACATCGGGCAACTGCTCTTATCAAAATGCCCCAAGTGCCAAGCTACCAACTTGCGGCGCACATCTCGTCGAAGAGACGGCGCGCTCGCGAATGCCGAGCGGCACGCTGCGAGCGGCAATGATAAGAAGATCGGCAACTGCAACCAGCTCGAACATGTTTGAGCGCAAATCGCCGAAAAGCACTCAAACACACTCAAGAGACGCGAGAGAGAGAGAGCGAGGGAGCGAGTGGCTGTAAAGAGCGCGCTCCGAAGAGTGCGCCGCAGCGTGGAACAGCTGATCGCGGGTCGTGCCACACGGGGTATGCGCTACATGCCGCACACAAAAGTGGCACAAGAGGCGAACGGCTAGAGTCGTGTGTTAGGTAAGAGGAAAGAGGAAGCTGCCTCCGCAGCCGAAGCCACAGCCGCAGTCGCTGCCGCAGCCACATCCGCCTCAATGTCGGCGAGCGCCCCGCGTGTGCCACATTCGCGATTTGGCACAGCAGCAGCAGCAGCAAAAAGAAAACGTTGCCGTATGCAAAACTAGTGGAGAGTGCAACAACAGCAGCGGCAAGTGCAAGGTGGATGTTGCCACCGCGCTGGCATTGTAATCGCTGCATGCGGAGTTCATTAACATTTACCAAGCAGCCCCCGTTGGCCGTTCGAAGGGGCGTCGTAGTCAGCGCATGCTGCTGCTGCTGCTGCCGTTGCTGTTGCTGCTGCTGCTGCCTTCACTTTGCATAGAAACGCAAATGTTCTGCTTTCGCTATGCAACATTTGAGCAGCTTTAATAGCAGCACAGCCGTCACTTGCTGTGTGTCGCTCAGAATCATTGGAAAATTGCAGATATTATAATATCCGTAGGAGTAGAAAGTTGGCAATCAATCAAGTGGAAGATAACTTTCGCTCTGCTTGCAAATTGCTGCAGCTTTTCTAGCAAGTTCGTTGCCTAAGTCTTTCGTTTGGGCGCACAACTCGACAGCGAAAATTCCGGAAATGCGCCAGAATATGCCACATATGCACCTGTATCCCATCACCTGCACACCTCAGCCAGTCCTCTGCTTAATCTGCATGATTTGAGCAGCCTAATTAGGTTTACTATTGCACTCCAACAACTTGCACTTTATTATACCATGTACCTATATGTACAAAGGTATATTAAGTTCGTTCAAATGTATGTAACAGGTTGAAGGAGACGTCGCAGACCACATGTTGTTACAACCAAAATGATCAGAATCGAAAATAATATCGATTTAGCCATGTCCGTCTGTCTGTCTGTCCGTCTGTCCGTCCGTCCGTCTGTCCGTATGAACACCTAGATCTTAGAGATGGTAAGAGCTAGAGTAACGAAACTTTGGATTTAGGTGTAATATGCAACTACGCAGATAAAGTGCAATATATAGATATTTATCATATTAACCGAAATCCAAAATATCGTTCAAATCTAGATTTGGTATAAGCGAAAGAAGTTTGACTTACGCAAAGCTAACGCAAGAGGCGGGCGAAACAACAACAACAACAACAAGCATTAATGTTCTAGCGTATTCGTACGCATGCATACACACATACACGTTTGCTTGTATGTGTGCGCGTGCATGACTTATTAATTTTTTTAATTGCAACATTCTAAAGTTGCATACATGAGTTTATGGGCGTGGTCACATTCTATCAAACCATATTATATGGTTCATAGAATCAAAATCAAGAGTTATGTATCGAAATACGATTTGCAGATTCTTTTGAAGCATAGCATAATTACAAGAAGATTTTCAAATTCATATCAAAATATACATATTTTATTTCCATAGTCAAATTGCAATTTGGAATGTAACTAAAACGTGAACAATCAAAAATTTAATAATAAAATACAAGTACAAAATATAAATTATAATCAATTAATAGAACATAATTAATTCATATAGAAATTATGAATTAGTCTAATTATGTTGTTCTAATTTTGCATATATGATAATATACTGTAGACTTTTAGTATATGTTGCATAGCATCACAATCAACACACAACTAAATACGGTATGAATACACTTTTTTAGCAGCGATACTCCGCTAAATAAGAGCGCTACGCAAGCGTAGCTAAGGAGTTATTTTGGAAAGACAATATCACAATTTCCGTTCATTGTTTATATATAGTGTTCTATGATAAAAATATTACTGCTTTAATGTGTCCAAAATGACCAATCTCTTATGAATCGCACATCAGCCAAGGAAGTTATTCAATAAAACATCTTTCATCACAAGAACCCAGTAGATTCGTTCGAAGTACAGCATATTTACAGAAGATTACTCTGATCATGGCAAAATAAACATATTTTTAGCCAAAGACTATTATTGGCTTAATGGCTGAACTACTCCAAAGTTAAATTTGAATTTGTAATTTCAATAAATCGCAAACAAACAGAAATTTAATGATACAAATACAAGTATAAATGCGTAAACATAATAGTTTTTATTGACATACACACAATTATTTTAATTATGATATTTTAAATTAGCATATATTTTTTTAAAAGCGTAGTCACATTTTTCAGAAATAATATTAACGTTGCATAGGATCACAAACACAACACAACTAAATGCGATATAGAGATTGATTCGAAGTATATCATAATTACAACAAGATTACGAAAATGAATATATTTTAAGTTAAAGAATATTTTAGATCTGAATGGGTCTGCTCCAAATTCAAATTTGTATTTGTATTGCAAAAAAATAAAAGTTTCATATGTGTATTGATATGCATTTGAATTTTAGCATAATTATAAGAAGATTACTAGCAACATGGCAAAATCAATATGCTTTAAGATAATGACTATTATTATCCAATTATAGGACTGCTCCAAAATTAAATAAAAAGTCTATCAAATATGGTATGTATATGCGGTTAAATTGTAGCATAATCATAAGAAGATTACTGATTTTTTTGCAAAATAAACAATTTTTCAACCAAAGACTATTTTAGGTCTAAAGATAGGATTGCTTAAGAGGTAAATTGTAATTTGTAACCTAAATAAATAAAAAGGTTTATTAAATATGATATGTATTATACATATATGTAATTGAACTCTAGCATAATTACAAGAAGATTACTAGAAACATGACAACATAAATATGCTCTAAGCTAAAGCCTATTATAGGGTCTAAAGATTTATATAAATATTAGATATATATTATAAAATAGGGTATGTATTCAGCCAAAAACTATTTTAAAGTCTAAAGATAGGATTGCTCAAGAGGGAAATTGTAATTTGTAACGAAAATAAATAAAAAAGTTTATTAAATATAGTATGTATTGTACTTATATGTAGTTGAATTGTATCATGATAACAAGAAGATTACTAGAATCATGGCAACATAAATATGCTTTAAGCTAAAGACTATTATAGGATCTAAAGAAAGGACTGCTGAAAATAAATAATAGAGTTCATACAGCAAGCCAGTTGGACTGCAAGTTGCCTATTCTATTGAGGAACTGAAATAACAAAGTATAGAGCAGGGTGTTGCGGAAACTGTGCACTGTGCAACACGCCGTGTGGCTGCAGCGATGGGACTAAGTGGGGCACACATAGGCACACTGACTGTCAACATACTTTCGCCAAGTGCGTGGAGTGCGGCACTCGAAAAAAAGAGTGAATAAAGAGATGAAAATAAATAAATGAATTTCGCCAATTAAAGTAAAGAAATTTCTTGGAAAAGTGCGCCTGCCAAACAGCCAGCGTTAGACGAGGCGGCCAAATGTCGCAAGAGTGGGCAAAGGCGGCAAATGGGAAGCAGACCAACAACGGCGAACGGCGAACGAAAAACACAAAGTGGGAAAAATGCAGAAGGCGCATAAAAAGCATGAGCAACAACAACAGCGGCGACAAGCACACGACGGTTGCAAATCACAGCCACAGCGGCAACTGCAGCAGAGGCAGTCATGCGGGCAGCGGGGAGCGGGCAGCGGGGAGTGCTGCGGTATCCACCACTGACACACTGACTGGCGAGTGAGGCAACTGCTTGTTGCATGTTGCTATCGCGAATTTGTGACCATGAACGTGAAATAGAGAAACAAATGCAACAACACAACAACGGCGCAGCAAAGTGAAAAATAATTGATTCCGGAAGGAAACTGACTCAACTGGTTTTCATTGCCAGTTTCGAATATTTTGTATTTTTTCTGCGTTTTGTTGTCGGTGTTTTGATTTCGATTTAGCCAATTGTGTGCTGTTGCTTTTGTTGTTGCACTTTGCATTTCGGTGGCGTAATAGGGAAAAGCGCGCGCGAGTGAAATCCATCCCGTGTTGTTGCCACACATTCCTGCTCAATTATGAAAAAGTTGCTGCTGCAGCCACCAGCCAGCATCAACAATATTATTAGGTTTTTGTGATTGAGCTCGCCATTGACGTCGCTGCAGCAACTGTTGCTGTTGCCATTGCAAGTGCTGCTGCTCCTATTGCCGTTGTTGCCGTTGTTGCTGCCACTCTTGACATTCGCTGTAAGGCTTCCTCTGATATGTTGATGACAGTTTTATGTCAGCCAAGCGATGAACTTTATTGTTGTTGCCCACCATAGTTATTAGTTTGATTGCTGCTGCTGCTGCTATTGGCGACGTTGTTGACGCGGCTTTTGTTTGTTTGCTGCCAACTCTGGCAACTGGCGAAGCTAAAAGGAAGTGGAGAAATCTGATCCACCAGACCAGCGATTCACTAATAAGGCACTACTGTATTTACACACACTTCTCACCAATTAACTAACTTAATCAGCTCACCAAGAGTCTGTATTTAAATAAGATTTATCAAACTGTGTACTACGACTAGTTCAGTCTTTTCTCTGAGATATACTTCAAAGTATTTCAATCGGCAATATATAATAGCGAATCACAACAATGCTGAATGCATGCTTTTCGCTTAAATACATAAGTTGCATAAATATATTTTCGGATCGTAGATTTGCGGCTTTATAATCACTGAGATGAAACAGAACTAATTCG
Organism: Drosophila rubida; assembly: GCA_035046165.1. Classification (NCBI taxonomy): domain Eukaryota; kingdom Metazoa; phylum Arthropoda; class Insecta; order Diptera; family Drosophilidae; genus Drosophila; species Drosophila rubida. The sequence continues at coordinate 26,045,215 of JAWNOF010000023.1, read as the reverse complement.
CCTGAAGACTTGCAGGAATTTTAAAAATCTATTATCCAGACAAAATATGCATGTAAAAATTAGAAATTAATAAACAATACATCAATTTAAAAAGTATCTTTTGGCAGAAGTATATTTTAGCAAAAGTATCTTTTAGCAGATTTGCTATAAGAAAATTGCATGCAAAATTAGGAAATTAGTTACCAAATGAAGCTAATGAGCATTAATATAATTTGTATTTTGAGACTAAGAATTTCAATAGTAAATATAGTTTAAAGATAAGAAATATGTGTGTGAAAATTAGAAATTGAGCAAATAATGCAATTGAGTATGTTAAATTACATTTTTATACATTCAAAAGTTTATAAAATATCTTTGAGCAAATGATGTAATTTTTAAATGGGTAATTTTTAAAGAAAGTAATACCAGTGAGCAATTTATTAATATTAAATTGCATTTTCTCTCTAGAATTTGTACTTTTAATAATTAAAAAGTATCTTTTAGCAATAGTAAAAAATGCCTTTAAGTAAAGTAACTTTTAAAAAAATACTATTATTAGTATCTTTTAGCGAAAGTATATTTTTAGTACAGGTATCTTTTAGCAAAAGTATTTTTGACCAAAGTATCTTTTGGCAAATGTATCTTTCAGTTAAAATATCCTTTAGCAAAAGTATCTTTTAGCAATAGTATCTTGCAAGCGTGTCTTTGAGGTAAAGTATCTTTTAGCAAAAGTATCTTTCAGATAAAGTATTTTCCAGCAAAAGTATCTTTTAGTATAAATATCATTTAGGAAATGTATCTCTTTGCAAAAGTATATTTTACATAAGTATATTGTGTTATAATACGTAATAAATAAATAATGTAGTGACATTGAGAAATTCAATAATACAATATATAAAACTATATTAAAGTTTCTAGAATTTGACATATATATTTAAGCAAAAATATCTTAAACATATATTGTATAATTATTCATCGATTAATTCTACTGAGCAATGCATTAAAATTAATTTGAGTTCCCTCTCAAGAATTGTACATTTTTTTAGTTTTTTTATCAAGAGTATCTTTTGTCAAAATAACCATCTAAATGTTCTGAATAGCAAATGTGCATGTAAGAATAGGGTGATCCATTAATATGGGACTAAGATAAATGTTTGGTATTTCAAAATTCTAGAGAGTACTTAACCCGCGATCTTTGTATAGGGATCGTCAGCGAACGAAAACGTTGAGGCACATTCGGTGGTGCCAGGGGAGCGCTTTGAATGGTTCTAGGCTGTGTTATGGCTGTCGAATGAAAGCTGAGAAAAAGATTCGACATTAAGTTGGACATCAGCGAAGACCCGCTTCGCTGCTTGTCTAAAATTTGCAATCTTTGGCCGCGAAACTTTCTCAATTGAAAATTGCATTTGAGCGTGGATAGAAGACAGCGGCTGTGGAAGCAGCAGCAGCGGCAGCGATTTCCCTCGAATTTTCCGCAGCTCAGCGAGCCGCTTGACTGAAGCTAAAAGCTGGAGCTGCAGCATGCGGCAAATGGCATGTTGCTGCCGCTGCTGCTGCTGCTGTGGCTGTGGCTGGAAGTCGTTGCCGCCAGCCGTTGACCGAAAAAAGTGTGTCAAGTTTTCGACAAAGATCAAGTACATCTCAGATAGTACGTCAAATATGTTTTGTTGCTGCTGCCGCTGCTGTGCTGCACTTGCCGCATGCTGTTGCCGTTGCCGTTGCTGTTGTCGTTGCCGTCGCTGCTGCATCTGCGGCTGGGGCAATTCCAGTTGCCATGACCAAAATGTTCTCAAAGTCCGCCACATTATTGTTTAGATTTCGGTGCAATTTTCTGGCTGCTTCTTGCATGTTGCACGCTGCAGTGAAAGTGCAGCAGCGACAACAAAACGATCGACCAACTGCCGGCCAGCAAATGTGTGGCACACACACACACACACACAAGCGCGCGCGCGGCACGAACGACCCACCATTATTGCAGTCGCATTAGAAATAAATTACAAAGCACTTCCCTTTGCCGCAATTGGTGCCAAACTCGAGTTGAGCACTGTGGAAAAACTCTGCACTCTGCACGAATTTCCCAACTACGCTTTCGACATGTTGCATTCAATTAGCCACTCAATTGCGATGTGGGCCAAGCTCACTTGGCCACAGTATTTGCCTCAATCTAAGGGCTAAGTGAACAGTTTCAACTTATACAACAGAGAATACTAATTGCGGAAATCCATAAAAAGCGATCCTAAGTTGGTATATGCTAATCTCAAAGAATAATACTAGAAATTCAGCTTAAACAAAAGTATATAAAACATGCAGAGAAGTCCTTATAAAGTGTTTTGAAGTTAATTTATGCTGATTTCAAACAATATAAATGAAGCGTAATTCACTTAAATTAAGAAAGTATCTCAAATAAAATCCGTGTAGAACGTTCTGTAGTTAGTTGAATTTGATCTCGCATAAAAAAATTAATAGTTCAGCTTTAACTAAAGCAAAAAAAACATACAACAAAAATCCAATAAAGCGTTCTTCGCTTAGTTCATTCTGTTATTAAGCATTAACATACATTTCAAATTTAATTTACTTGAGTAAATGAAACATTTAAAAAAGTAGCCAAAAATAACTATAAAGCGTTCTCTGTTGAATTCCGTTCTGCTATCAAACAATTCATTAAAATTATTCCTTCAACTAAAGTAAATAAAACTTGCAGAGAAATCTTTCTAAGGCATTATCTATTCGGTTCATGCTGATCGCAAACAATGTATTTAAAATGTAAACTACTTGAGTTAATAAAACATCTTAAAAAGTCTTGAAAATCCCTGTGAAGTGTTCTCTGGTTAGTTCATTTTGTTCTCCAACAATTACGCTAAATATTCAGCTTAAACTCAAGAACATGAAACATTCATATAAATCCCTGTAAAGCAATATTTGGTTGCATCATACTGAACTGCAGCAAAACATTTCAAATGTAATCTACTTAAATAAGTGAAACATCTCAAATAGTAGCGCAAATTCCTTTTAAAGCGTTCTCTGCTCAGTTGATTTTGTTCTCAAACAATTACACTGAAAATTGCGTTTATACTAAAGTAGATAAAGCATGCCAAATAATAGCAAATATTATACGTACTTTAGTCTCATCTAGATTGGTCTACCTATTAAAATAACATTGTTGTTTTGATGATCGTTTTTTGTTCGTTTTTGAATTAACTTCAATTTGCTTCAGCCTACAATCACTTGGAATAATTGTCATTCTTTAATTGAACGAAATATAGCTATGTGCATTTCGTTATTTCTAACAAATTACGATTTATTTTTAACTATTTACCACTGTGACTCAGATATTTAATGTATGTGCATTTCTATATCACTCGTAAGTTGAGTAGGCACACTAACTTTATTCAATTAAGAATAAAGCTAAGCGAGGAACAGTAATAAAAACTTACTAATCTTTATTTTGGTTTGATTGTTAATTTTCAATCATAACGTTTAATAAGTTTTTAGCTAATTTTAAATACTTTTTTAATATTTATTTTTTCACATTAAAGATAATTAACAAGTGAGAACGTCTACAGTCGACCTAACCCGACTGTAGTATACCATGTACCATTTGACAAAATAAAATTTAAAACAAACATATGTAAAATTGTAATCGCCTAAATTTACTTATAATTAAAATAATAATACATGAAACCCAGCGAATACTAAAATTCAGCCAATGCAAAAGAGATCACATCAAATGACATTCATATTATTTCATTGGAAAAGCAGCAGTCCAGCTCTTTCGTTGAAATACGCATGCATACACACACATACAAGCAAACCTGTATGTGTGTATGCATGCGCACGAATACGCTAGAAGACTAAGGCTTGTTCTTGTTGTTGTTGTTGTCGTTGCGCCCGTCTCTTGCGCTTGCTTTGCGTATGTCAAACTTCTTTCGCTTATACCAAAGCTAGATTTTATCCGATTTGAACCATATTTTGGATTTCGGCGAATATCATAAATATCTGCATACTGCACTTCAAATTAACTTTCTAGCTCAAAGGATTCCAGAGTAGCTTGCGGCTTGTGGGCAAGGGGAAGGGCGGGGGTGAGGAAAAAAACATAAACTTGATCTGCGTAGTTCCATATTACACCTAAATCCAAAGTTTGGTTACTCTAGCTCTTACCATCTCTGAAATCTAGGTGTTCATACGGACAGACGGACAGACGGACAGACAGACAAACGGACATGGCTAAATCGATTTTATTTTCGATTCTGATCATTTTGGTTGTAACAACATGTGGTCTGCGACGTTTCCTTCACCCTGTTACATACATTCGAACGAACTTAATATACCTTTGTACCTATAGGTACATGGTATAAAAATATTTGCCACACATAAATGAAATATGTATGCTCTGAAAGCAAGAATACGAACATCAAACTCAAAGCATTTCATTGCACTAAACGATTATAAATTGAAAGATTATTTTTAAAAATGTCAACTTTAACATCAGACTCTATATTTTTGAATGTATATATAACAAAATATAAACTGCATGATACATTCTTATGCCATGCTACGAAGTTCCAATTATAAACTTCTGGGACCACTTAATTCAATGCATTCATATTTATAGCAGGGAACGTAACAATGATTTTGAAATGAAATATTAAATACTTATAATCGACATACAAAATTTTATATCGGATTATCTGTTTCTAATATCAATCATAGTTTTCTAAATTTGCAATATTTATGATTACTGATTGTGTTTAATTATGAGTGACAAGTAATTATACATATTGAGAAAAACCGAATATAATCACTATTCATAATTTTTACTTATACTCAAAATAATAATCACCGTTTTGAGATTAATAGATAGTAAATAAATAATAATTTTTATTGATTTTTATTTCTGCTCAAAATAATATTCACACTTAAATACTCGTAGGGAGTTCTCAACACATTCTTCTGTTTTTTTTTTTTTTTTTTTTTTACCAAATCTAAAAATTACATTTCTATTGTAGTTTTGCTGCATTCTGCTCTGTAAAAATTAAAATATAAATCTTCTATTCTTCGACAATTGGAAGCAAGAGCTTTAAACTTTCCTATCACAATAAGTGCTCCAGGAAGTTATGCAAAAAAGATGAAATTATGACAAAAACAGGCGCAGCTTTAAGAAATGCTGTTGTATCATTATTTTAGCCAAACTTGTAAGTTTTAAATAGAATTTTCCACTTCCATCTTCAACAAAAGCAATTACATGCAATACTTATTTTCAAAGTAAAGTAAATAAGAAAGAATTTCAATAAATGTATTTTGCTTAAGATTGCAATAATTAAAAGATCACTTAGTAATAAAGTAGCCTAGACTACACGACTTTTATTCGTCTATCACTCTTCTCTCTGTGTAGCAGTTCTAAGAATGAGCATCTAACGATTTCAACCAATACATCTCTTTTGCTGTGACCCAGAAGACTACAATGTCTTTGTCTAATTCCAGCACACATTTGATTAAAGCTTAATTGAGTAACAAATCCCGAAATAAGCTAATCATTTGCCACTGCCAGCGGGAACTCGAACAGTGGAGCTAACTGAACGCCAACGTAGCATGCGACTCCATTGAATGAATGCATTGGCAGGGGTGTCAATGTACCGTTGTGGTTTGGGGGTCGCTGCGCCAACTTGTGGGCGTAGTGTAACTTGGGGCTATGGGCTCGGTCATCGATCCGAGTTAGCATACGCCTCGGCTCCAGCTTCAGCTTCAGCTGGAACTCCAACTTCAACTTCAACTCGAGCTCGAACTCCAACGCGCACTCGTAGTCGTACTTTGGCGACCTACATATTTGGGTATCGTCTACACTGACCTACTGCTCGGAGACGCTGGAGTGATGTTGGCGGGTCTGGGTCAGAGAAAGGGAGAACTCGTTTGTGGTGAGTGTTCACTTTTGCTACACTCACTCGGCAGCCAGCCAGTCAGTCAGTCAGTCTCTTGCACTGATTGCTCAATCGAACGTACTACGAGAGAGCGTCGAAGAGGCCATGCCAGTAATCAAGCACTCCCCACACAGCACCCCCTCCCCCATCCAACTAGCCCCCACTCGACTGACGACTGCAGCAATCAGCGCGGCAATCAATCGGCATCGGACGGGCGAAGACAGGTTCAAAGAACTTTGTGGATCGCCCATTCACTGTCGCTGCTCGATCGTTGATTAGGCTTTCAAGACGTCACCTGCCGACGTGATTGTGCTCGAGCATAATCACACAATCCCTGCTGGGACAATCTGAAGAGATCTTCAACTCTGCTTCAGCCGCCGCTAATTGCACTCGCGTATTCCATTTGCTATTCCCGATACGAATCTCATTTTGCAGCAAATACCACAATCGGATTTCTGTACCAAAATAATACAATTGCAACAGAATTTAAGCAAATTAATTGACAGCCAATTCAATTTGGTTATATTGAACATTATGAACGTGCTGCAGATATATCCAAAAATTCATTATTTTATTTGGAATTTAAAAATATTAAATTATTTAACGTAAAAAACTTAAATATTGTACATCTTTTAAAGAAGCCAACTAAAATATGAAAAGTTTCGAACAAGTGTTGTAATATATCATCTAATTCTTTAAATCAGTGATCTAATAAACCATTTTATAATGAAAAAAATAACTTGCTACTGCGTACTGATTATATTTAAAGCATTTTCAATATTAAAGTTTTTTTAAGAAACAAAATTATAAAGAGTTTCTGTAATAAATTGCGTTAGTCTTAAATTCATTGATCACACATTAGAATCAACAACTTATTATAAGTATTAAATGTTTAAGCAAATTAAATGCCAGACAATTTGAATTAATTTATGGTATCGTTTTGAACTAATTCGAATACCAAGACTGCTGAAGCAGTGAAATTTAGTCATATTAGTATTACTACATAAATACAATTCAAATTTATTTGGAATATTACAAGTTTAACATCATTCTTTAAATATCTAATAACTCAATAAATAAAACAAAAAAAATCTTCTGAAAGCGCTGATTATCGCAATACACTTATTATTATTTTTAGGCATCAACTTCAATATGAAAAGATGAAAACAAGTAATGTAATAGATCGAATTTGTCGTAATTATACACTTAAAACTTTTTAGTTTATTTTTAGGCACCAACTAAAATATGAAAATCTTAAATGAAGTATTGTAATAGATCGACTTTGTGTTTAATTCAGTAATCAAATAAAGTATTTAGTATTAAAAAACACTTTGTGGTAGTAATTATACTTATAACAAATATTTAAATATTATAGCTCTTTATAAGAAAACCAAATAAATAGAAAAAGTTTGAAATAAGTATTGTTACGAATCAACTTTAGATTCAATATTTTCAAAACTAAGTATAAATTGTACAAGTTTAATGGATCATTTTGTACCAAAATATAAAAATTGCAGTCTTGCTTAAGCCAAATAAATGCTGTTGTTCCAGTCAATTTGAACTAATTCATTAATTTCTTGCAATAATATTAATTTGAAGAACAGACTGACACAAATAGTGAAATTGTGTTATATCGGACATTACAAGCCTACTGCATAAATATCAAAAACTACATTATTTTATAAGGAATTATGAATTTAAAAATAATAAATCATTTAATTATAAACAATTCTTAGTGAAAGAACACTTAAATTTTGTACTTTTTAAGAAACCATATTAAAACAAATTTAAATCACTTTGCCTTTAATTCAGTGATTTAATAAATTACTAAATAATAATAGAAATACTTTGTTAAATTACTTCTTACACTAAATATTGTAAGTTTTTTTAAGAAATCAACAAAAATATAAAGAGTTTTTGTAATATGTTGAATCGACTTTTCTAATTCAGTGATCACACTTAAGATTCGCAAATTTGCAATTCTGTCGATAAATGGCTAGTTGATAAAGTTGACGCACTCCATCGGCAAATGTTGCATGCAACTTTCGAAATCCCAAGCAACAAGCTTGTTGTTCTGAATCTCACGGCGCTGCAGACGGCGCAACACCAGGTGCTATTATTGCTGTTGCTGCTGTGGTGCTGATGGGGCATTCGACTGGCGACTGTGGCGACTGTGCTATTTTCATATGCGCGCACTGTTGCCGCTGATAACCCAATATCCCAGTTAAATATGAAATCAAAAGCCGTAAAAGACAAGGGAATTTAAATACGCAACGAGCGCTGAAAGAGAGAGCACAAATCCAATTACTACAACAACTAGTGGCAAGCGCGTTCACGCTGCAGCTCGGATACTCTATGCGATAGCATGAGAAGTTGCATATATTCAAGTTATTTACTTTTTACAAAACTAAATGGAGTTATATTAAATATTTTCAAATATAGAAAACTATGTGCATTTTAAGCAAGTGTCTCCAAATGCTATATGGAGTTATTTGAAATATTGTGTAATATAGAAAACAAAAATCTATGATCACTTTAAAGAAATGTCTCAGGATTCTATAGGGAAATTTTCAAACCGAATCGAACGAACTTAAGGTAGTCTTAAGTAGTAAACTCAAGAGACATTTAATATATATACTATATCCTGAGTAACTTAAGACCACTCTGTGACTTTAGTGGGCACAATTCACAGGTATGATGCAGCTGATATGCCCGGTTGGCGTGAGGGCAGCATTAAGCCGTTATGCATAAATCCAGCAGTGTGGGCGCTGAGGTATTGTCGTCGCTGGCGTCGCGTCGTAGGCACGGCCAATTGCGACTGCTCAAATACTTTCAATTGTCGCTTTGTCGCCACCAAAGCGAGCGTCTCTCCAACTCCCGCTTCGCCCAGCCAGCCGCCAGCCAAAATATAAAAGCAACGCTACACTCGGGCCGGCGTTTCTTTTGCCCAGCGACAATGCCGAGAAGCGTGCTCAACACACCACACTGGCCAGTGACACTGGCCGTGGCCCTGGCTGTGGCCCTGTCCCTGCTCATGGGCGTGGACGCGGCGGGGGTGGCGGTAGCGGCGGCGGCGAGGCGACGCTTTCAGCCGGCTGTTCCGCCCGCGCCGCGCTGGGGAGCCAACATGCAAATGCTGCGGCGTCACAACAGTGCGTACCACAAGTCAGCGAACACAATGCCGAAGCACAGCTAATTTGTATTGCCACCCCACATTTAGGCGCCGCCTTTGACTACTGGACGGAGGAGAGCGACAGCAACATTTGGGAGCACTGCGGACTCTTCGAGGGCGACATCATGCTGCACCGCGAGTTCCTGCGCAACGGGCTGCTCAACGAGCGCCAGACGTGGCCGGACGCCGCCGTGCCGTTCTACATCGATCCGCAGGATTTCAGTGAGTATGACAAACTGACCGTACGACGCTTGTAACGGAAACGATTGTAACGTCACACAGCGGCGAACCAGACGATGGTCATACTGAAGGGCCTGAAGGAGTACCACGACCGCACCTGCATACGCTTCCGGCCGTACGAGGAGGGCGACAAGAACTGGCTGCTCATCAAGGGCAACTACTCGGGCTGCTGGTCGAGCGTGGGACGACGCCAGGGCGGCCAGATACTCAACCTCAACACGCCCAAGTGCGTCACGCACGGCGTCGTGGTGCACGAGCTGTTGCACGCGCTGGGCTTCTACCACCAACAGAGCGCCACGGAGCGCGACGAGTACGTGAAGATCAACTGGGAGAACATCCTCGACGGGCACGCGCACAACTTCAATAAGTACGCGCGCACTCACATCACCAACTTCGGCGTGGAGTACGACTACCAGAGCGTCATGCACTACAGCTCCCGGGCGTTCAGCAAGAACGGCAATCCCACCATAGAGCCACTGGTAAGCCCAAGCTAGTCGCTAACTTGACAGTTTCTTGAAGAGTTTACACACATATATATTGAGCAAATAATATCATATGTGGAGGAACTTAGTCCTCCTCTTGTGTCGAGTATGCGTCATTAGTTTAGTATATACCATAATTATGCTTACATTAACGTCTTAACATTTATCTTGACAAGGATCCGTACGCTTCGCTGGGCCAGCGACGCGGCCTCTCCGACAAAGACGTCTCCAAGTTGAACGAGATGTATGAGCAGGACTGCAACGGAGGTTACCTGTTGGGCTTCGATAACTTCGGCGGCTATTTGAACGAGCTGATCGACTACTTCCAGGGCAATCTAGAGGACCTGTTCGGCTAGTCGACGCCCATCTTAATTTACATAATACATAAATAAACAAACACACACACACCTAAGCAGTTGCATGCACATTAAAGAAGCTGAACTGACTCAGCTCCTCCAACGTCTGCGCAGCCTCCAGACGCGTCACTTGGCAGGCATGCTGATCAGCCAGTGCCTGCAGCGCGCCCTTCAGCTCCTCATTCCAGATGCACTGCACGCCCCGCAGGCTGAAACGCGCCAGCAGCAACAGCATTTGGCAGGCGCGCTGCCGCAGCAGCTGGTGGCGACTCTGCAGCAATATACTCAAGCGCAGACGCGGATTGAACACGATCTTCTCGACGAGCTCAGCGTTCTCCGGCAGCTCGCGCAACACGCAGTTGAACAGCGCCAACATGCAGCTGGCCAGGCGCACCGCATTGTTGTCCTTGAAATCTGCAAAGTGCGCAGTGAGTTATTACCGCCACTTGGCTGTTGTTCGGCGCGCTTACCGTGTGTGAGGAAGTTAATAAACATGTCGTTGACGGCGAGTATGGCAACAGCGTCGCAGAACTGACTGAGAAACTGCTGCTGCTGGTGCACCAGGTGGCAGACCAGCTCGTACAAGCTGCAAGCGGTGCTCATCTCCTCGGCACTCAAATCGGAGACGCTGCGCAGCGTTCGACTCAACGAGACGCCAGTGGCGCCGGGCAGCGAGGCAGCCGAATCGGTTAGCTGGCGCTGCGAGAGCAACAGTTTGCAGGCGTACATGAGGTTTGGCACCAGCTTGACGTCAATGTACACGCACTTGATGGCATCCACGGCCAAGTGCTTTTCGTCCAGCACAAAGGGGAGCGACAGCAACTGGGCTACACTCTTCAACACCTTGGGAATGGCCTTGAAGTTGCGCAGTGGCGCCACAATAATACTGACTAAATTGTGCTGCTTCAGCGAATCGAATTCACCGTCCAGCAGCTCCTGTGTGGATCGATGTAGAAACGCCAGCCACTCATCGTTCTCGATGGGCGGACTCTGTGACTCATCGCAGCTATCCCAGCCGGGCAGCAGACATGGCGGCGAGTTTCTGGACGAACAATTACAATTTAAAATTGATCGGCGACTGCGCGTACTTTATGACTTACTCGCTGCTGAGTTTCTCCTCGTTGTTGGAGTGCTGCGACTGCTTGAGCTGTTGTGATCTCTTCTCCTGCAGCTGCTGCTGCAGCTGTGATTGCTGAGTGAGCATCTCGGTGGTGCGGCGCTGCGCCTCCAGATCTATGCTCTGGCCCAGCCGCAGTGAGAAGTTGTCCAAATTTTGACTGAGTTTGCGCTTCTCCAGGTCCTTGCTGCGCGACTGCTTGATGTTGGGCGCCAGCTTCATCTTTGAATGCATACTCGTGGCCGAGTTTGCGATTGGCGCTTCGATTGGGAAATTGTCGTTCATGTGGTTGAGTATCATGTTCGAGTTGCCGCTGACAAAGCACGTCTGCGAGTTAATGAGCGGCACGTAGCCACCGCCTCCAGCAGCCGCAACAACGGCTGCTGCATTGATGTTGTGCATATTGGGAACGTTGGGCAGGTTGGACAGGTTGGCAGGTAGGTTGGGCATGCCAGGCATGTTGGACATGTGAGGCATTTGTCTGTAGGAAACATTGGCAAATGGCACTACAACCCGATGGACATTGTCCTCTATGTCGGTTTCCAGCTGCTCCACATCGCTCGGGGCAATGGCATTGATACTGTCCCGAGACGTGCTCAAGTTCTCATTGGCTGCATCGCTCAGCCGTAGCGCGGCCAAAACATTGCCCAGTTCGGCGCCTCTGCGACTGCAAGCAAGTAATTAGTTCAATTCGGTATAAATTTGCATAGATGGTGCTGGTAGGCTACACACCTCGATTGCGATCTGTTGGTGTCCTTTACTATCTGCGGATTTATGAAAGGCGAGTATTGGGCCGCCTGCACCTCTGGAATGTAGAGCTTTCCCTCGACGAAGGGATGGCACAGCAGCTGGGTCCAAGAGGTGCGCATCGTGGGATCCTTTTCGAGCAGGCCCTGCAGAAATGACTGGCAATCGCTGCTCAGATGGCTGGGGTACTTGACCTCCTCGTGCTTGATCAGCTTCACCAAGTGCAGAATGGAAGTCGCTGAAAACGGAGGCTGAGACGCCATGCTCTCGTATGTAATGCATCCCAATGACCACAAATCCGCCTGATGGTCGTATGGCTGTTCGGCAAGCAGCTCCGGAGCCATGTAAAGTGGTGTGCCCTTAATGGAGGTCAACACATGTGTGCCCATGGTCATATTGCGAGCCAGTCCAAAGTCACAGAGCTTGGCATGCATATTCTTGTCCAGCAGCACATTCTGCGGCTTCAGATCGCGGTGCAGTATGCGGTTCGAGTGCAAATAATACAGTGCTGACACCAAATGGCAAACAATACGTCGAGCATGGTCCTCTGGCATTGCTCCATTATAGGACAAATAGCGATGCAGGTCCATGACCGCAAATTCTGTGACCACAAACAAGTCCGACCTTGACTCGAAGGACTCCACCATTTCGATGACATGTGGATGTTTGAGGCGTGCCTGGATGTCGCACTCTCTGCGTAGATTTTTAAGTTCGCGATTCGAACGCCCACGCTGCATACAAATGGCCCTTATTAGTGTACATCGCTTTTTTCATATTTTTTTCATTCTTCAGGGACTTACCTTCGATATAACTTTGATGGCAACCACTTTGTCGTCACAGCGCCGCTGCGCTTTATAGACGCAGCCGAATGAGCCTTGGCCTACCAAGGAACTCACCGCGTATCGATCCATTATCAATAAACAAACAAAACCGAAAACTAAACAAACTTCGACTTGGAATGCATCAAAGAGCCAGCAGTAAGCCTGCGATTTGGGACTAAAAAATACCAAACTACCGATTTAAATACAAAACATCGATAACAAAGTGGGGTATTGGCAAAATGTATTGGTTCTTGTATAGAACCAATACAATACAATTGCTACTCGTAACACTTAATATAGCAAAGAGTAATTAAAAATATGGAATCGTATGTAATTAATACTTTCGATTCTTGCCCGTCAGCAACTCGTATTACCAATATGTTCGGCAATCGATATGCAGTCACCTGTTCACAAATAAGCACACAGCTGACTCCTTTAGATGGCAACGAATGAAACAGCTGTTTCAAGTACTTTGTTTACGACTAGAAAAAAGCAAAGCTGCATTAACATCTAGGGAGGCTTCGCTAATTAAATCACCCAGTAGCCAATTTAAATAATGAATAATATAAGCAACTAAATAGAGAATCGCAAACCCAAAACGCACAAATATGCGAGAGCCCAATTTATACGTCATCCTATCACACGCGCTAATTGGTAAGTAGCATAATTACAATTATTGCCGGCCGCAAGAGACTCACTCACAATCACTAAACAAAATTGCACGCTGCCTGCCATTAGGCTCGGGTTTCTTTTTTCTGTATATGCATCATGTGCGCGTCATCTATGAGACGCGTACGAATCTACGGCATCTCAATCAATTAGAGCGCGAATCGATGCTACGCCGTGAAGATGCCCTCTACTACACATTCTACAAAAAGCTAGCCGATGGACCTGATTTTTGGCATGGCTATGAGCAATTGAAGAATGTCACCGACATCGAGTATCCCCACAGCGTCAACGTGCTGCAGCGCTTCAATGTGCTCCCCGAGGTCGTGACGGCGTAAGTATACAAATTATTTCTGTTATCATAATTTATACACATGCAGGTTCAAGGTTATTGCTTCGGAGTATGACTAAGAACAAAAGGGTGCAGTTTAGATACATACACGAAGCTACATACTTCATTTAAGACATCAGTTAAACTAATATCTTTCTGCCCTTCTCAGATACTTCTTTCATGTGGTGCGAGCCGGCTTCAATCCGAGCGTGCAGCCAATGCAATTTTACTTGGAGTTCGTCTGGCTGATGGGCGGATTCACGCTGCTAGTGCTCTATCTGTACGGCACGCTGCTGAGCAAGAACGTCTTTGGCGGCATATATGGTGTCCTTTCCTACCTGATGTTCCACAGCTTTGCGGCCAAGATCTATGAGAGGCCGCTGGCTCGCGAGAACTTCGCGTTCCCGTTTATATTCCTGCAAATGTTCTATTTATGCATTTGCATTCGCCGCGTGCTCAATCGGCAGAAGCACAGCTCACGCATTGTCATGGTAAGCGCATCGTTTGCATGCAATTTATATACTTTAGTCTATAGCCAACGTCTGTGTTATAATTAAGGTGTTGGTGATGTCCCTGTTAACGGCATGTGCGCTCGTCTCGTGGCAATTCTCCAGCTTCATCTTCGCCACACAAATACTGATCGTGATGACCACATGGAACTTCAGCCTGACGCCGTTGAGTCATGCCAATGCATTCGCTTTGGACTTTTCGCTGTCGCATTTACTGGGCAACTGTCTGGCATTTGTGGTCTCACATTTCAACAGCCAGATGCTCTTCACCTGGCAAGTGACCAGCTCGCTTGGCCTCTTTCTCATCACCGTTGTTCGAAAGGTGCGCAAACAGCGTGCCGCCAACGATCAGCAGCAGCAGGACGATTACTTGTCGATGAAGATCATTCTGCTGGCATTGCTATTTGCATGCAGCATGCAGGCTAAGCTGATCTATCTGCTGAGCAAGTCGGGTCTGCTCGATTGGCCGGAGAACTTGGAGATACACTACAGCAATCTGTGGGTCCATTTGATGCTCCAGGTGGAAGTGAACTTTGTCACAAATCTGTCGGCATGCAATCCGCTCTACGCGCGTGTCGCGTGGTCCGAGCTCTGGCAGCTGGTCAAAACGCTGATCGTCAAGCCATATTGCATGTATGGCGTGGTCATGCTGGCCATGTTCTTTCGCAAGTGGCGTAAGAGCAATGTGCCCTCGACGGCAAGCCAGGAACAACGTGAACGCGCTCGCAACTACGTGCTGGAGGACTTTCTCGAAGAGCACCATGTGTCCATGAGCGACATGTCCAACAAACACACCGAGCAACAGCTGCAAAAGTGCTTTGCCATGCTCGAGAGTTGTGATCACGACTACGAGCGTTACAAACGGGAGAAATCGCAAATGCAAGAGGAGCAGCAGCCGGAGCGCGATGACTTCATGCAAGACATCAAGCGCTTGAAGGCGCAGATTCATCGCAACAGCGACAAACAGCGCAAGGAGCGTCAACAGGCCAGTGAGCCCAAAGACCAAAAAGATGTCTCTGATACTGAGAAGAAAAACGCAACTGACGCAGCCACAACGCAACCAAATGCTGATGCCAATGTCGATGCCAGTGAGCCCGAAGCTGAAGCTGAAGCAGTGCCCTCGAAAGCACCGGGCAAAGAGGCCAGCAATGGCAAGCGTCGCCCAGCGACAGCAACGAGACGCGAGTCCTGTGTGCCCACAGGCTATGCTCAAATACTCGATTTGCACTTCTTGTACAGCTTCATACAGATGCTGGTGTTCACGCTGATTGGCCTGACTGTGCGCAAACTGTTCTTCCTCAGCTTTACGCAGGGTTGCGTAATAGCGCCCACGATATGCTCAAAGGTGTGGTACCACCGTCAGCGGAATATCTTCTGGTCCGTCTCCCTGGCTGTCTTTCTACTCAGCATGTTCGATCCCGGCATGATGGTAAGCGCTTTGTCAACACGACATACAAGTCTATACATTTTGGTATTTTCGATAGAACATACGAGAAGAGTACTTTCCCACGCGCTATGCGAATCCATCGGATGATCTCGAGGGCATGCTCGAGTGGATCAAACTGAACACGGAGCGGGATGCCGTGTTTGCCGGTCCAGTGGAGATCATCGGCACCGTGCATCTGACGACCAAGCGACCCATAGTGAACCATGCGCATCTCGAAATGCGTCAAATGGCGTAAGTCATGCTGAAACGCGCTCAGCACTTGGTAATCTATTAATACACTTCTCCTTATCTGTATCTGTTAACGCCTTGGCAGCGAGCGCACTGAGCACGTCTACTCGGTGTACAGTCGACAGCAATCGTCGGATATTTATAATCAGTGTGCGCAACTGAAAATCCAATACCTGATCATATCGCTGGACGAGTGCACCAATGAAGTGCGGTAAGCCTCCTCCACACCCTGCTCCAATAAAAAAAAAATCAGACAATGTATTGAACTGAATCGCTTTTTCCAGAGACGACTGCGACATCTTATCGATTTGGGACGATAAACAGCCCGCGTTTCGCAAATATCCGCAATTCTGTCACGAGCTGTTGAATAAGAATGTGCCAAGCTTTCTGAAGGTGTACGCGAATGAAAACTACGGCATCATCAAGATGTTCTCCCAAAGTGTGCAGATCAATTTGAAGCACAACAAAATGCCGGAAATGTCCATGTGAGACAGACAATATGCCCAACTGTACGACACCGCGGCGTGTTGTACTTGATGGTAACTGCGGGCAAGCAAACGGCAAATGGCAAATTAAGAAAACAACAAGCAAAACAAAATTAACACAGACCCACACAAAATGTGACTAGAATATTTTAAAAGTATAATTCAATTGTATTAGTGTTTAGTAGTGAAGACACCAAGAAAAACGCCCTTACAGACACGCACGCAACACAGCCCTGGCGAAACCAAAAACCAGCCAGCCAGCCACCAACTGACAACTGAAACACAACGCCCACACATTACCAATTGTTTAACCAAACCCCAGCAGACATATAGTACAGTATGTCTAGACACATACACAGACGTATGATTGCATTTAAAGTCGCGTCCAGCTTTCGTTCCAATTCTGTTTATTTTTGTGATTCCGTCGGAGTCCAGTTCTGGAATGCATTCCTCCCACTTCCACGATTATATTTGTTTATATCTAGACATGTACGTATATATGATTGAGTGTTAGCAAGCATTAGCTAAGTTTAGCTATGTATTCGATTAAATAATTTGCGAGTGTTCGAGCGCGCACTGTGAGCGAGCTGCACCACTTATCTTACGCATTAAGTTTAAGCTAAGCTTTTTACATATTTACGACTAAGAAGCCATACAGCAGACACAGGACAACACACCGATATCCGTTTGGGCCCAGCCAAGCGACATGTCACTATTATTGAATGTATGTATTGTATGTTTGTTTGTATTTGGGTCATGGATAAATCGCATGTTGACCTCCTGCCCAGAGGATAATAGATTATTTAAAAGCTATTGCAATAAAGTTACAAATTCAAACAGCAAACTCGCAGTGTTCTTTAACTTTATTTTCACCCATCACCGTCTCGTGCGGGACTTGCAATCAAACAAATCCACTTTTTGCATTATGTAAACTTTGTTTTATTTCAAATATTCTCTGTGTGTGAGTGTGTGTTCGTATTGTGTGGAGTGTTCTTACTTCATTGTAGTGTAGCCATTTTGAAGCTTTTGTTTTCAGCGTTGATTTACAAAAAGCATTAGGAGCTTCAATTACTTGGAATCTTAAGTCAGAGCAGCTATATGTATATGTACATACAATGATTACATACTATATGCACAGAATTCGATAATTAAATAATTTCTGTTCTGTTCTGTTCTGTTCTCCTGTTCCGTTGTGTTAAGTAGCGTATTGAGAACGATAAACCCGAAGCAATAACTACTAGAACTTATGCGTAGTTTTAAGGCATAAGCGTGCTTTTAGACGTACTGGTAAGTAGTATATACTAATGTTAGTTTCTCTCCTAAAAAAAAAACAATGGAGTCGAGAAATGTGTGTGCGTGTGTGTGTGTGGTTGTGTATCATCTATCGTTTGTAAGTGAGCAATGAATAAGGAAAACCAGAATACTATAAAGTACGTAGAGTACAGGTAAAGTATTGACAATATTCGTAACCTTAAAGCATCGTTAAACAATCAGGCTAAGTGTCTTAACATTTAGCTACAGTCTTTCTTAATGTACATGTATGTATATATATAAATTTTTTTGCTTCGAATCGCTATATAGTTACCACATTCGAATAATTCAGTTTTGTGCTAGTTTTCGTTTTCGTTTGCGTTTCTTGATTTTGATTTTGCAATTGTTTAGTCAACTAAATGTGTTCCTATTACGAGTATCATAAAAATTTCAATATTTCCTTGGGTTTCTTTCTGGGTTGTGTGTGTGTGTGTGTGTGGAAGCAGTTGTCTCAGCTACATTAACTACGCTATATAAATATTAATTATTACTCGCTCATTATTACTTTACCTACATATGTATATATGTATGTGGTACAGTTATGTACTCGTACGTAGCCCCCAAGTCCAAACTAAAGCACACGGCATTGCCACTTTAAAATGTTTAAAAAACTTCTATGCACGTTGTTCTTAACAATCGATTTTTAAATCATAGCACATTTCGATGTAACAACTAATATCATTAATCTATATGGTTATAAATATGTTTTTGGTTTTCTTCTTTGTTTTTCGTTTTGTTTTTGGTGCGCGTTACTGTGCAAAATATTTGCGTAATTATAAAATTCATTCACAGTTGTGTTATTTGTTGTTATCTAATTGTAAAGCTAACACAAACAAGATGTTTATCAACGAGCCTGCAGCAGCAATTTCAAAACTATTATTATACCATATTTCCTTGGCTAGAACAAAAACTAATTAAAAGAGATTGATCAACGAACTTCAGCAAATCTGCGATTTAACTATACTCGTATTGTGTTTGGATGCATTTCGTTTGGTTTCAATTGCGAATAACAATATAGTGTTAGGTAACTAAAGTAGTAAGTAGTTAGTTAGTTAGTACATAAGGGATTGTGTCTTTCAATTTGATTTTGCTATTTACGAGTACTCGTAGTTATAAATCCTTACAATGTCCTTTCAATTGAATTTGTATCACAGCAATATTTTTGTCGTTTTATTATTATTATGTAAAATACACAATGGTTCTAAGTAATGTCTGTCTGTCTGTCTGCAACCTGACCAATCCTACATGAGCGCCCAATGTTCACCATCCCTCCAAACTATCCGCATATTGCAATTTCGAGTTGTCTAGCCGACTAGTCCCCGAGACAGTAGCGTATCGTAGTAATATCAAGTTATGAGCGTATAGTTTTGCAAATAAACCGATTAGATTAGATTAGTTTAGCGATGCGTGGAGTTTCAGTTCTTCTTGAAGCTCACTTGAGTTAGTCGAACCCATTCAATTTCTGCGCGCTAATTTTGTGTGTGTGTTTCGATTGTTTCTCAAAGCATTTCAAGCGAACCCTAAGCAGTGTTTAGCACTAAATAACAATCCTGTGTTCTGGCAACTGAAACCGAACCCAAAGTTATCATGATAAGCTCTACGTAGTATAGTACAACATATGTGTAGCCGTAGCATAGTCAACAACCTAGATGGATCAGTGAACTTGAATGCGAATGCGTAGCCATAAAATTGCGTTTTGTACTCTCAAATACGTTTAATGGTGGGACCTGTAAAAAATACCGAAACTTTACGCTTGAATTTCTCCATAGTCGGCTCCTGTTCCTCCTCGTCCTCGTCGTCGTCGTCGTCGTCATCGTCGTACTCTTGTCCGTTGTGGCCAAAGATAACTGTGCGCGTGAACGGCGGCGCGCTCTTAGCTCCGTCGGATTCACTGAAACCGGGATTAAGTATTATATTCGGTATAAGCTCAATGCTGTCCCAACCATCTTGAAGTTCTATGGGCCGCATAGCAGGACACGGAGGGGAGTGAACAGTAGTTGGACATGGAGAGAGACGATAGGCGAGAATTGATGTATGTATGTGGGTATAGAAACACAAGAAGGAGCAGTGGAGCAGTGGAGAAGGGAAGAGAATGAGATAAACAGAGAGAGAAAGAGTAAAACGAGAAAACACTGAATTAGGCATTTGACATTAATTACGTTACCTTTTTGCTTCTTTTGTTTTTATTTGTTTCGTTTAATTTTGCTTGCTTTTTGCTCTTGTTTGCGTGTGTCCGTGACGTGTGTGTGTGTGTGAGTGTATGCTCTTAATTACTGGTTCATAATTGAGCGAGTGTTGGTGTGAGTGTGTGCAATTATTCACCGTATTTACCGAGTCTAAACGGCTGTGTCCAAGTGGCCAAATGGCCAAGCGCACTCAGCGCGCAGACGGGGCGTATACGTAATGCGCGTGTACAAGTGTTAGTGTGCGTGTGCGTGTGTGTGTGTGTGTGTGTGTGTGTGTGTGTGTGTGGGTGGGTGGGTTGTGTGTGTAACAATAAGCACATAACTCAAAGCAAGACGGGTACTTGAGGATATATTGCGATAGTCGAATGTATTTATATCGTTCATTATTGAGTTAAAACATTTAATCGGCGTGCCGTAAGGGAAGCACAATAAATGGAATTAGTTCGCTACTTATACATGTCTAAAGCTAGTATATATAATAGGTAGATATATAAAGTATACATTACATTCAGTTTACAACATTAATAAAGTGTTCTCTAAACATCTGGGCATTTCAACATCAATATTAAAGTCAACAAAAACGACACCAAGAAAACAGAAAGCATAAATCATATCACTGATCACTTATCACAAGCCGCTACTGTCATACATACAATATGTTTTGCAAATATTATTATTTCATATACACATATATATATTGGTCTTGTCGTTTATTTATTTTATTCGCTTTTCGCTCGCACTTAAATCCAATACAATCTTTCTTTTCTGTTGAAATCCCATCAAAAAAGTGCATCATCATCATCTGTAGAACATAGTTTCAAGTTGTTTAATTTAGAGTGCTAGCTATCACAGTTGTGCCTAATACTTTGGTCGCTATTAAGAAGAGAGCATTACTAGTCTAAAGTTGTTCTAAACAAAAAAAAGGAATACCTATATGATCAAATACTATGTGTGTGATCGCACAATCTTCACTACTACACTACTTTTTTAACTGCGTTTTTACTTTTGAATTCTTTACATGGACTACTATATATGACTATTGGAACACTACGTAAATACTGTTTAGCAGAAGTCTAGCTGAGCACCGAAGCGCAGAAATTTGTAATCATATAGTAAATATTCATTTGTATTTCTTAATTTGTATTCGCATTCACCTAACTGCTAAATGCTTTGGATTTGAATAAATTCAGCTAGTAAATTTGCATATAATTTGACTATATCTTGAAGGTTTTCGTTTTCTCTTTGGTAGATGCATAGTAGGACGGCGTAGACACAGAGTTCTTAGGCTTGAAATTCGAAAAATATCACAACAATTTAGAGATTCCCTAAGTATGAGTTCCTAATTTGTTTTCCAGCGAATATTTAAAGCACAATTAAGCAACATATTTAATTAAGGAATTAAAAAAAAAAAACATTGCTTTAGCATTGGTATTTGGACAATGTAAGAAATATTAAGTCGCAAACTCTTATTAAAGCTATTACGAAAGCGTAAAATGCTTAAGTGTTATACTCAATTATTTGTTGATTTTCGTAATTAAGGGAAGTATTTGAATCAAAAGGGATTTAATTAAACCTATTTAATTGTAATGAAACTGGACATTGAACATTCTATTTGGATTGGAGTCAAACTCTAATTTCAGTGTGTGTCACTTGAAATATTACAGCATACAGACATATATTTACATATACAATCACTCACAAAAGTAACAGCGGATTGTCTTTCAATAACGTGTAAACACTTTTGAAAGTTGTCCAATATAATATGAGAAATGAGTTCCAGTGAGTTGTCGCATACTTTTGCCTGCGACTGTAAGGCTCTGTTGCTATAGGGACTACACATCTGAATCATTACAATCGGTTGCGGTTGCGGTTGCGGAATGTGCTCGGCTCTAAGGGATCGTTAAGATTATTGCTTAAGATTAGGTATGTATGCTTAGTATTGGATTGATCGGAACAAGCGCAAGAGGAGCGAGTATGCGTTTCTATATAATATCGTTCGGCACTATGCACTACTTATATAATATAATATTAATATGCTGTCGCATCTGGCAACCAATGCAAATCAAGTGTGGCTAAAATTAGGCAGAGCAGCAGCAGCAGCAGCAGCAACAACAACAATAGCAACAGCAACAATAACGACAACAACGACAACGATAAGAACAACAACAATAAAGACTGAATAGAAGTAGAAAGGCGAGCAAACGAAACATACGAGTCATAATTAAAGGAAACAATAAAAATAAACCATTCCAGATACTGTTAATTTTTGTTTTGTTTTTTTTTTTTTTTTTGCAGAGTTACAACACTGGCAATGGCAATAAAAAGTTTGCGCAAGCATCAAATGTTGCAGTTGCAGTTGCAGTTGCATATTGCATATTGCATCTTAGCCTCGATATATATGTATGGTATATAATTTGTTTCTTTGTCTGCAACAGGAACAACAACAACATTTTTTGCGATGTCCAAATCATAACTGAGCGCGCGATTGTCGGTCCGTTTCTGGCTGTTATTGGGCGATTATGATTTGGACTCGGTTATTGTTATTGACGTTGGCGAGTTGGCTGTACCCATTTGCGTTGACTGGTAGCACTCCTTGGAGAGCACAATACAGAGTCCGATGGCTAATATCACAAGTGTTCCCAGCACTATGCTGACGGCGACTATCCAAATGCGTGGATCGAAATTATCTAAGTCGGGTTTAATAAGGCGTATGAGATCTGTCGTCGTCGCCGGCGCGTCGTTAAGCGTGGATGTGGTGGTGTGTATATATATATAGACAAGAAAAAGAGAGATGACAAACAAAATTACCAGATACCAAGATACTTCAACAGCTCTCTCGCTTACATACATACAAATAATAGAAACGAATCAACTGAAGCTCGAACTGAAGGTCAACTCAAGAGTAGTTATCGATAGTAGTAGTTCTATGAGTAGTAATGCGATAGTAAGTGCTAATGCTCGTACCATACACACACACAGCTAAGGGACACACAACGCAGGGCTCGCCCCGCTCTCGCTCTCGCTTACACGCACTCACTCGGTCTCTCTTTCGTCCCCTGCGTTGCGTACGATTGAAACGAACAGAAGAGTGAAAATAAAAAGAGAGAGAACAACTACTAACACATATAGGTAGATGTAGTATGTACGATAGTTACGACAGCAAGAAAACTATCGAATGGTTAGTAAATAAATTCATTACCCTATGGCTAGGACTATTTGATTAGTTTAATGCCTGACAACAGCTCAACACCAACCAAGAAGAGGCGTGTGGAGTCGTGAGAAACTGAGTTGGCTTACCCTCCTCCTTGGTCTCGGGCAACGTCGTCACGTTGGTGGTGACCACCTCGCCGCTGCCCAGCTCGTTGTTGGCCCATATTCGGAACTCGTACGTGGTGTTCGGCGCCAGCCGATAGACCTCCATCTGGCGCTGTTGCCCCGGAAGCGATTAGAGAGCGGAAACAACAACTACAGCAGCGACAAACGCTGAACACGTCGTCTACTCACCACATTGGGCGCTATGTTGATGGGGTCCATGCGACTCCACTCGTGCTCGTAGCTGGCGTTCGCCGGCGGCACGCGGTACGACACATTGCGGTACTCGGCCGTGAAGCTGCGTACGGGATAGCCCCCGGACTGGGTCTTGTTGAAGCGCCAGATGAGAAAGCCCAGTATGGTCGAGGCCTTGAAGTACAGCTGCGTCACGGGCCCGGGCGTTGTGCGCACCGTCAGGCGGATGCGCTGAAAGGCCTGGTACTGCAGCTCCTCCTGCCCCTGCCCCTCCTCCTGCTCCGGCTGCTGTTCATCCTGCTGCTGCGATGAGGTAGTTGCTGCTGTCGCCGTCTGTGTCGTCGGCGTCGGCGTCGTCGTTATCGTCTGCGATATCGTCGTCGTCGTCGTCGTTGTTGTCGCTGTCGTTGTTGTCGCTAGCAATGCTGCACTTGTCGTTGTCGTTGTCGTCGGCGTCCTCGCCGTCGTCGTCGCCGTCGTCGTTGTTCGCCTCGTTGTCAGTGGCAGCGTCGCAAAGCAGACATAAATGCCGCTATCCGAGGTACTCACATTGCGCAGCACCAGCACTCGACCCGTCTGCAAAAGCCAAAAGCCAAAAGTCAACTGTTAATCAGCAAATCTTTTGAAAGTGCAGTCAAACTTTGCTCGCACAACAATTAATTGTCAACTATGAATTATTGCCACGCTAACAATGATACTGTATTTTCAGTTGATTTCTTAAGAATCTATTCGCTATTTACTCGAGTTGATATATTCCACTCAATCAGCAGAAAAGGTTCTCTCTGCGCTGTTGATTGATTTGATTGATTAAGCTAAAACGCCTGTCAGCCTAATTTAAGTCCAAGCACATCAGAGCCACAGCCTCAGCTAAACCCTTGCTCAAAGTTTCGCGAAAATAAAATCCTCTTGCCTTCAGGGACTGCTGTCAGAGCAGCCGAAGAAAATTTGTTATTTATAGGCTGGCGTGGGTAATGTTCGCAGTGCCCAAAGACAGCAGCGTACTGCATCTAAGTGGCTTCCTGCTACACGGGGTCTGCTTCAGCGACATATTGACAATTCCCGAAAAAGATTCACATGCGTGCAAATTATTCAATTATTCACTGTAAATACGAGTAAGTAAATAAGCTAAGAGACTTGCTACAAATAACAGACAAATCTTGTTGTCGCTGTCTAGTTTTAGCTACTTTTTCATGGCAGAAATGCTAAAACATTGCTACTTGTTTTGTTATATACACAATGTTCTATAAAAGAGTTTATTTATTTTATTTCAGTTCATTTGATTACAAAGATGGCTTGAACACAATGTTTACTTTCTCATAAAATTGTTTGTGAATTGATACAAAAATAATAATTCAGGAATTAAGTGCTGCGCAATTTGAAGAATTTGCAAGACAAGCTCAAAAACTGCTTCCGTTATTTGTGCTTATGACTTTCGACCGCAGAGGGCTAACGAACTAAAGCAAGCATGTACTAAAATATACCCAGTTAACTTTCGTTTGAATTTATATAAACCAAGGGTCTGTCGTAGTCAACTCAGAAACTATGTATGTGCATTACAACACTATTCAAATAAAATAGAAGAGTCGATAGTATTTGAAATGAACTCA
Source organism: Drosophila rubida (assembly GCA_035046165.1). Lineage (NCBI taxonomy): Eukaryota > Metazoa > Arthropoda > Insecta > Diptera > Drosophilidae > Drosophila > Drosophila rubida. Next base: position 26,020,109 of record JAWNOF010000023.1, on the reverse strand, counting down.
CTTGTATGATGGTGCTATTGTTGCCATGCTCTTTCACCCACATAATATTGCCCTGTGCAATGCAGGGTATGCTGAAGTTGCCGCCTTTATCCGTTGCGTATTCGTTGTACTTGATGGTGATACTAAGCACCGTTAACACTGCAATAGACGAAGCAAATTTAGATCAAATTAATAGGAACTAAAATTCAAGTTGCATTAATTCAAATAAGAATACATGAAGTCCAGTTAGAAGATGGGAAATACAATGATTACTACAACACGTGAGATGGCGCTAGTGACACCAGCTAGCTTAAAGCCATAAAGTACTAGATGGCGCTAAAGTTGTCAAGCCGACTACACATATTAACATAGAGAAACCCAAATCAAATGGAAACCAGAGACAATAGCTTAACTTTTATAATTTTATATTACCTACATAGTTAAAGACAACACTACTTTAATTCAGTGGCCTATCGATTTGTGGCTGCTTCAGCTTGTAGCCGTGTGCAGTTGCTGTCGGCCCGCGGCAATATGATTAATTAAGCTGATACAGCACAGAGCCACACTCATTAGGTGAAATGCCCTCAGAGTTGCGTTAGTCTAGTGGAGGATGGCCAGTCGAACGCTTTGCTTTCTCACGTTCTACTTTCGCGTGCTGGCGATCAGCTGCAGCGGCAAGAGGCGGGTCACGCAGGGCCTGTTGAGCGCCTATGTGGCGCTGGTGCTGGGCGACATGATACTACAGATGTGCAACTACTTTTTCGGCGGCTGGCACATGAACGACTTTCATCTGCGACAGCAGCCGAAGTACATGTCGTTTGTGAAGATGCTCGACGCGATGAACGTTGCCTATCTGACCACGCACATGGTGATGGTGACGCAGGCGCTTCTGTTTCGCGATCGCGAGCGCACACTGCTGTCCCAGCTGCCGGATGCGCGCAGCAAGGGTATCTCGCTGACCAGTCTGCGCATCCACCTGGCGGTGGACTTCGGCGTCACGAGTAGCGCCCTCTTGTTGGGCTTCTACAATGCGCTGCGGCTCAGCCAGATGATCGCCACCGCCCGCTACCTGTTCAGCACGCAAGCGGTGCGCGCCCGCTGCCTGCAGGTGGCGCTGCTAATCATGCGACTCGACGCGCATCTCCTGCAGCTGCAGGACCAGCTGACGGAGGGACGTCGCTGCAGCCAGGAGTTGCGCGCCACCTACGCGCACATCGTGCGCTTGAGTCGCCAAATCTCCGGCATCTACGGACTGTCCGTGCTGATGATGAATGTGCTCTGCATTGGCGACTTCATCATGGTGTGCTACGCGTACATTGTGCTCTGGGACATCACGGAGGTCCAACTCAGCTGGCTGCTGGTGTGGCAAGGCCTCTATGTACTGCTGCCCACCATCATGAAGATATGGATACTGTGCGAGTCCTCGCAGAAATGCGCCCAACACGTAAGTTGCCACACCACCACTTGGCTTATGTTCATCTATTTGTTGCAGTCGCAGCAGCTTCAGGAACTGCTGAATGCCGCCTACCAGCAGACGAGAACAAACCACAGTGTCAACATACGCTCGACGCGCAACCAGACAAACGAGTTCGCTCTGCAGATCATGCATAATCCCGTGCAGTTCGATGTCTGCGGCATCTACCACCTCAATCTGCAATCTTTCGCCGGGGTACGCTGCCAAAATGCTCTCTTTTGATGTGCCTCTAATTGCTGCCAACACTGTTGCAGATGTTTCTTTTCATTGTCGAATCCCTGGTCATCTTCTTGCAGTTTATGGCGCTCGACAAGCAGTAGACCTGCATAGACCCGATCGCAGCCACCTTGTTGTTTATAAGTGGCGACATTTGCACCACTTTCTTTTGCACCACCAAGGTCGTGCAGTGGCAATTATTCGCCCAGATTTTTATCGCAGCTGGGGAAATGTGCTGGCGACACGCAACCAGTCTTACGCCAAATCCATATATAGATTGGGCTAGATGTGTGCTTCTTGGCGAGAGTGGATTTAGTCGAGGGAACGCTTAAAACGCCACGCTGGACACTTAGTCACTTTACATTTATAGACAAACACGGCAGAGGGCAAAAGCTAAGCCAAACGGCAAAGAGTATTTAATCGTTATATTTCAAGAATATTGCATGTTGAATATTAAATATTTTTGAATTTACTTCATAAACACAAACTTAGTAACGAAAATTATACTAAGAAAGTAATCATTTGTTTTCAATAACTAGACAAAGTATTCAAATTAATATATAGATTGAAGTTGTCCCTTATCTTGGTAGAAGAGCACGACAAAAAATGAAAAGCTAAACGAAATGCCAAAGAGTATTCAATCGTTATATTCCAACATTGAAAGTATGCAATCTCAACTAGTTGTTAGTTGATTTTACTTCATTAACGTAAACTTAGTAAACGAAACTGTGGTGAAAAAGTAATCATTTATTTTCAACAACTCGACAAATTATTGAAATGAATGTATAGATTGAAGTTGTCCTTCTATCTTGAAAGAAAAGCACCGCAGAGAGCAAAAGCTAAAATAAAAGCCAAAGAATATTTTAAAACAGTCAATCTTTTCAATCAATGTACATCATACACAATCAAATTGGGGACAGTTACAGCTGAATTTGTCATTTACCTTGACCAACAAACCACATGCCGAAGAATATTTAAAACATTAAAAATAATCAATCATTTTTTAATCAAATTTAAAGAAAACTAGTTGCAAGTTCAGCTTACGTCATAAACATAAACTTAGTAAAAGAAATTGTGCTAAAAAGTAATCACTTATTTACCATAACTAGAAAAAGTATTCAAATGAATGTATAGATTGCAGTTGCCCTTTTACCTTGAAAAAAATGCACGGGAAAAAGCAAAAGCGAAACCAAATGCCAAGGAATATTTTATCGTTATATTTTAAAATAATAAAAATAATCACTTGTTTTTATTATTTTCACATAATTGACAAAGTATTGTAGTATTGACAGTTGTATTATACACAATCAAATTGGGGGACGCGGCAATTGAAGTTGTCCCTTTGCCTTAACTAAAAACTCGGCAGAGAGCAAAAGCTAAAGCGAATGCCGAAGAATATTTTACCATAGCTAATCGTTTTGGTCTGGCAAACTAGTTTTTAATAACTAAACATAATTGACAAAGTATTTAACCGAAAATATGTGTTATACACAATCGAATTGGGGGGCAACTGGAATTGAATTAGCCTGAACTCTACACTTTTCACAGCAATTAACTTGCAGAGCAACGCTAGAGGAATTTTGGGCAAATTATTCATAAAACTCATTTCCTGGCTAGCTGAGTCTATATGCAGGACTCTCACTCACTGCACAGTGTATATTTTAGTTATTTATTAAAGAGCGTGTCTCGTGAGTCATGAGTTGGGCAATTATTTAAAATCCACTTAATATTTCAGTGATCAAATAAAAGTGTCTTGCAACTGCAACAATAATGAAGTTGATTTATTCACCAAGCGAACACTTGGCGAGGGTCGCCAGAAAAGATCAATGCGGCAAATCAGATTGCTGAGTTCTTGAGTTGGCAGCAAAAGGGACAGACATCTATTTGTCAACTGGAAAGTCAACAGCACTGACGACAGTCTTTCAATATCCATACACTCCGCCGCCTCTCGACTAAACATGCTTTTGGGCCTTTATGAAGGTCCGGATAGTTGCACAGGAAACAACAACAACAACAGCAACAACAGCGGCACAATCGTCAAAAATAATGCTCATCATTCCGAGTGAATGTGCGCCATATTCATGTGTGTCCCTGAGCACTGAAAGCAATTGAAAGGACCCGCCCCGCCCCGTCACCGCCCTCGTCCCCGTCCCCGTCTGCACTATACAAATACACTATATGTATGCATGCTGAATGCTCGCATGTGTGTTCAGACTCAGACTCAGACTCCTCCCATAAAAGGTACACGGCGCAAATGTGGCAAATAAAATCGCATAAGCGGAATATTTTCGTTTCTTTTTGGCCCGTGCTCCTGCCACATTTGCATACTGAGTACTTATTCCCCCCCCCCCACGCCCGTGAAGGACGCCAAAAACAAAACAGTAAATCATTATCAATCGGATTACAGATTGAACGGCATTTTAGTGTCATTCACGTGTCGGCTTCAACACACTCTATAATGCAAACCTTCCAACTGTTGTGCTATTCACCTACTTAATTGGACCTAACTGCTGTTGTCTAAACTTTGATGTTCTCGAATTTACTTCAATCGTTTTTAAAAGGGAAAACGGTGAAGATATTCTTGAATTTGCTTCTTCCATCATACTAAAAGATAAAAAAAAGTTATTTTGTATTTTGTTTTGAAAATTCATCACAAACTACAATCAGTTTTATTTGTTATACTCATATTCCAATCATATTTAAAGGGCGTTCGAGATAAAGCTATTTTTGTAAAGTTTATCACTAACTATAATCAATTTAAATGTATTGAATTTACTACTTCTATTGATGAAAAAAGGAAAAAGATAAAGGTATTTTGTTTATTTACTTATTTAATCACTCATGACAATTTGTTTAAATCTATTGTACTCAAATTTGCTTCTTTAATCATATTAAAAAAAAACTTTAAATATAAAGGTATTTTTGTATGATTACTTATATTAATAATTTCTCAAATGTTATTCTTCAATCGTTAAAAAATGAGAGAAAGATGATGATATTTTTCTTTAATTTTTATTTAATCACCAACTATAATCAGTTTAAACTTTTTGAACATAAATTTGCCACTTAAATCGTATTAAGAAAGCATACAAATTAAAGGTATTTTTTTTTTAAATTTTTATTTAATGATGAACTACACTCAGTTTTTCTTATTGTACTCTAATTTACTTGTTCAATCTTTAAAAAAAAAGAGAAAAAGATCAAACTTTTATTTAATCACCAAGTACAATTAGTTTAAAATTTTTATACTTCAGTCAAATTAAAAAATAATAATAAGATAAAGGTAATCTATAAACTATAAACTATAATCCGTTCACATCTATTTGACTAGATTTTCCTTCATAAATCGTTTTAAGAAAGCATAAAAGTTCAGGGATAATTATTATACAAATACGTAAATATGCAAATTAAAATATTATTATTTGATTTTGTATCAAACACTCGTCTGAACTGGGAACTCAGAGTAGCAGCGATTCGAGATGCTGATGATCGATGCTTCAAAGTGTAGCGCATTTACATCAGTTTGGCTTAAGTCCGTCATGCTGTCATGTTGCACGGCAGGCAGTTTGTCAGTCGCTCAGTCATTCAGTCGGTGGGTGAGTTCTTGCTCGCAAACATGTTGATAAAGCTGCGCACAACGGCTCAATAAATGAGTTTGCCCTCAACAGTAATAACAACTTTGGAATGCTTGATATGCTCTGGCCAAAATAGAGACGGTCGAGAGCAGAGCACACACACACTTGCACACACACATACACACTGGCACAACATTAGTTTGGTGTGTAGTCAACTTTGGGGGAAAGCTTTGCTAAAGTTGGGGCAGATAAGGGCAGAGCATGCCACGCTGGAATGGCCAAAAACAAAAGGACTGGCAGCCCACACACTCACACACCCACACCCACACACACTCGCACACACGTACGTGCATATTATGTAATGTTTTGCAGCGTGCAGCTTGGGACTATGCAATGCAAACCGTTGCTGACGTCATTTAATTGATTTCAACGACTGCCAGTTGCAATGTTTCGACTCTCTGGACTCTGGTTCCCCCCTCCCCCCTTCCGACGTAGCGCGCATCCCATCGACTGCGGCCCCGTCAAGTGTCCATCAGCTTTGCGTGGCGCCTAATTAGGTCGTCAATACATCAGAGGTTCGACACACGTACAAGCAGCGACACCTGCGACACTTGCTCTGGGCAGTGTGCCAGCTAATTAAATGCATTTATCACACATCAATCCCCCAGATTACTGTCGCAGCTCAGTCGATCAAGTTACAGAAACACAGCCTATTTATATATACAATTATGTGTAACGGACAATAAGTCCATAGGTTGACATATAAGCAAATGTGGCTAGTAGAATTTTGTCGGTATTTTTTTCATTTAGTACAATCCCTAAAGGGATACATCGTGTATAAATTTGACAGCGATCTGGCAGCTCGTTCGATAGTTATCGCATTTTGTGGGAATAAGCTTTTGTTATCGACAACACAATGGCAAAGAGCGAATGTCGACTCTTGATAAAGCATTGCCTTTTGAATTAAAAAATGCTGTGGAAACTAAACAATTTCAACAATGTATAAATACTTGAATAAAGTAGACTTATTTTGCATTCCAATCTGCTGGCAATCAACCTGTTTGTTTCAATCTGCAAAATGTAGCTTTGCTCTAGAATTCATTCCCTCACTTTACCAGCTAAACTTAAATATTAAATTTAATATTAAAGGATTCTTTAATGCCGAATTTCGCAGTGAATAACTCACAAAGTTGACTCTGTGCAATTGGGAATGTTAATGATAATCATAATCCTACGGTACGACGGCAATGTGCTGATAAAAGCAAACAATGTGTTGCCCACTTAATGGGAAACTTTGCGAAAGTGTAAACAAGAGTTGGGTACATAAATGTCGAAAGGGCGCAAAAGAACTCAACTCATTGAAATAGTCGAAAATATTCACAAGACTTCACACAGCGTGCTTCAAGCCACCCACTCAACTCAGCTGTTGAGTAGGCCGCAAGACGGAATGTTGGGCAGCATCTTTGAGCGCAGTCTAAAGAAACTTGATAGAAAAGAATCAAAACTGAAACAAAAGCTCTTTCAGCCGGCGGCCAGTTGAAAGCGTAATACATTTTAGCACATCGCTCAACTAGTCAAAGTTGGAGATTGCTGTGAAGTGGATGTGAATATGCATGTATACACGTATATTGGATGTACATTCATAAATAGCTGTGCAAGTGAAGGAATGAAATCTATTTAGGCACTCAACTAGACTCGCATATTTCACTGGGTAGTTGACGGCTCTCAATACCTGTGCCAAATGCATTCAGGAGGCTTTCGTGTACGCCAGCCATAAAGTAGAAACTCAAACGAAACTTTCCATTCCGTGCCTTTGTGTTTTCCACTTTCTTTTTGGCTCTACTCCCTTCGGACGCTTTCCGATCGATTCGGTATTCTGTGGCTTGCCGCGCCAGAGTCCAGTTCCCAGTTGTTTTGCCATTGACAAAGCATTTGCAGTGGCTCCCAGCTTTAGGCTTCGCCTCTTTCAATTACATTGTTGCAAAATAAAGCATTCATATAGTACAATTCAAACACGAACTCAACAATTATTCACAGCTGCTCGTGGAACTACAAACAACTCTAGCAGCCTTCAACCAGGTCAGAATAAAGGTATTGTCTCATTTATTAAGTTGAATGTCGCTTAACAAAAGGTCAACTTTTCTTCTTAACACGCAGCAGAGAAAGTCATGCTAAAGTCAAGACCAAACGATGTCAAAATTGCACCCTGTAGCCAAGTTCTTAAATCGAGTCTTAAATTCTAAAGCAATTCTAAAAGTGGCAACCTTGAAATTAGATTGCTTATAGTTTTTGCAGGTAGAAGAGATGCATTCATAGTTGCAGAATATATTCTTTATTCGAAAATGAACAAGTGAGAACGTCTACAGTCGACCTAACCCGACTGTAGTATACCATGTACCATTTGACAAAATAAAATTTAAAACAAACATATGTAAAATTGTAATCGCCTAAATTTACTTATAATTAAAATAATAATACATGAAACCCAGCGAATACTAAAATTCAGCCAATACAAAAGAGATCACATCAAATGACATTCATATTATTTCATTGGAAAAGCAGCAGTCCAGCTCTTTCGTTGAAATACGCATGCATACACACACATACAAGCAAACCTGTATGTGTGTATGCATGCGCACGAATACGCTAGAAGACTAAGGCTTGTTCTTGTTGTTGTTGTTGTCGTTGCGCCCGTCTCTTGCGCTTGCTTTGCGTATGTCAAACTTCTTTCGCTTATACCAAAGCTAGATTTTATCCGATTTGAACCATATTTTGGATTTCGGCGAATATCATAAATATCTGCATACTGCACTTTAAATTAACTTTCTAGCTCAAAGGATTCCAGAGTAGCTTGCGGTTTGTGGGCAAGGGGAAGGACGGGGGAGGAAAAAAAACATAAACTTGATCTGCGTAGTTGCATATTACACCTAAATCCAAAGTTTGGTTACTCTAGCTCTTACCATCTCTGAGATCTAGGTGTTCATACGGACAGACGGACAGACAGACAGACGGACATGGCTAAATCGATTTTATTTTCGATTCTGATCATTTTGGTTGTAACAACATGTGGTCTGCGACGTCTCCTTCACCCTGTTACATACATTCGAACGAACTTAATATACCTTTGTACCTATCGGTACATGGTATAAAAATGTCAAATTGAATACACAGCAAATATTATTAAATTCAGTTTGTTTGTCAATAATAAGAATTAGCATTTGTTTTTTTTTTTTTCGTTGCGTATTTTAATCGTATATATTTTAACTTACAGAGGAGTATATCATTAACAACCTCTTAAAATCATATTGTTATTACCAGAAAACGAATATATTCATTATTCAAAAATAAAAAAATTGCAAAATGAAATGCAGACCAAACCTAAAATTTCGATTTCATTCCATATATGCAAATACATATATAAAATTGTTTTATTTTCATTGCGTATTTCCTTAAGTTAACAAGTATATATTGTATTATATTATTATTAGTAGCCGATTGAAATCAGAATGTTTTTGCAGGATAAAGAATATATTTCCTATTCGAAAATAATAAGAATGTCAAAACAAAATGCAGACCAAACATTATCAAATTTCGAACTCTGTCTAAAAGAAGCTAACATAAAAGTTTGTTTCATTTTCGTTGCGTATTTATTTTCACAAGTTAGTTAACTATTATTTAAATTTTGCGTATATCTATTGTTGCTTATAGAGCAGTAAACATGATTAATAGCAAAACTGCGAGTCGAGTAGACGAAGCTAAAGCGAAACTATTCAACCTGAAGGCGAGTCAAGGACTCGAGAGCGCGCAAAGCCAAAGTACTTGTACGTCGGCTCAAAAAGTCAAAAACAACTTGATGGCAAGTGGCACAGTGAGTGGCAGGCAGCGACTATGTTGCAACAGCAAATCCCAGCAACATTCAGCAGCAACAGGAGCAGCGATTGCAGTGGCAATAACAGTAAAACAAAGCAGCTGGAAAACAAGCAACATGTGCCAAGTGCTGTGCAATCCACAGCGCGCAACTCGAGCAGTGCCCGGCGTTGCCCAGTCAGCTACGAGTCGCAACGAGACGCCAGAATTAATTAAAATTCATAATAAGTTGCAGCAGCAATTGCGGGCGAGTCGACAACGAGGTCACCGCGACAAGAGCTAATCCTGCGGACCTGTCGCTCTGCCAGTGGCAACTGTTTCGCTGACGTCGTCTCCGTCGTCGTCGTTGTGTTCGTCGAGCAGATGTCAATTCGCATTGGGCGCTGCAGACGTGGCGTATACGCAATATCATGTGGCCCAACTGAGGACTCATTTAATTACACGAACTCAACAAATGCCAATGTCAACAGTTTAAGTTTATGGCACACATTAGTTACACTAGTCAGTTGCCTGCCTGCCTGCCAGCCTGGGGCTTTGGGGCCGCACGATTTGGGGCCGAAACTTTTTATTAAATGACCACATAAATAATAATAAAATTTAAGGACGTGAGCTGCTTGCCAGCGCGCAGAGCTAACTAAAGTTTTGCTAGTCTGAGCAACATAATACTAATATAATAGTGGGGATCAACAAAGAAATGCTTGCAAGCAATTCGACAACTTGCTGCACAGTATGCCGCAGTCGCGTTGTGTGGGTGACAACGGCCTTATTTATTTATAAGAAGTTTGCTGTGCAGAAATAACAACACACACAATGACAGCCCCGTTGCCTTGTGTCCACTCAATGCCAGCGCATGGAAAATCAATGCAAAATCAAAGCCACACGCGCCCATTTTTCTGCTCGACTATACATATATAAAGAACGACTACTGTGTGTGTGTGTGTGTGTGTGTTAGAGTGTGCGTGTGTTTAGAGCAAACAATGCCTGCTATTTGACACTTAACCTTTTGCGTTTGGCATTGAAATTCGGCTCCAGTGGCTGCCACTAAAATAACTTGGCCAGTCGCAGTCGTCGACGTGTTCTCTGGGAGGGTTCAGCTCTAATTGCACTTTGTTTTGTCGCTCGCCCCTCAGCGCCCGCCCCCGCCCCCGCCCCCGCCCTCGCCACTGGGCATGTGTGGCAGCCATCAGCAAACTAGTTGACACCCACAGGCGAACCACAAAAGCCATTGACAACTAAGTAGACAAATGGCAAGGCGGCAGCATCCGCATTTGCACTCAGCGCACTCTTTACGTGCATGCCGCATGAGCGCGTGGCGTGTGGCAGCCTCCCAATTACCCTCAGCAGCGGCAGCAGCAGCAGCAGCGTGCTTGCAGCCAACAGTTTGTTAGCCACACACACACGCACACACACACACACACACACACACATACAGCGTTCGACGGTGGCTCAATCCTATCTCATCATCATCGGCAGCAGACTCAGCCTCAGATTGAGCGTCAGTCTTGGGTTCTTGTTATTGCTCGGCCGGCTGTTGTGGTATTGGGCTGGCAACTATTGTTGTTAACCCAGTAGACAGCGAGCAACAATTTATGTGCATGCATAAATCATAGAAAGGGATGTGCATACCTAGAGCACACTAATTAACTATTTGTGTGACTACATAAACAAGTCACCGACCATCGAGAGCGGATGCCGCCATCTTATCACTGCAGCTAATGCCAAATATACTATGCAGTTGCAGTATTAATTAGCAGATCAACTTGTGTTGATGTTGCTTAAACCACAAAGTTTGGATTTCCAAACGTAAATGTGTTGTAGAAATTTATGCATGGCGGACAGGAGAAGCGTTCTCAGAGCACACAAAGAATGCCTAGTTATACTTGAGCTGCATTGACATTGATCAGTGCATATCGGATGATCACATTGCATTTAACGTGCAGAACGTGCAGAAAGAAGACGTTTTTAGAATGAAGACAGTGCTCGTTTATGTCCTACGCAGATCGCTTTGATTTTGCACACCCCTTCCCGCCAGCACTGCGAGCAACAATCGTTTTGCAGTCGTAGTTTTTCTACGATCAATTTGCATGAAAACTTTGAGGCGCTAATTTTAGAGCTAGGCGCCTAAGTGCTTAATGTGACCGTCTAGGGTTCATTATATAATATACCACGTCATAATTTAAAGCAGAATGTTCTAGTATATTGCAATATCAATTAGCAAATACTCAGCATGGTATTTTGCTATATATTTGGGCATATTTCAGCGCTTTCTGGCCGTTACTCACATTAGAGATTTATTGTTGCCAAAATGTGCAGCGAGTTAACCACACTGTCCTGTGGCTTTATCTCTTTTGCTTCATTATTGCTCCTCAAAATTGCACACATCGAAATCATAAAAGACAATTTCTAATTAAAACTTCGTGACACACACACACGCTGCCGGACAATCAACTGGCAGTTATTTAATTGCCTAATATGGCGTCGTCCGACTTGCATTGCCATAAAGCCGGTGCATGCACACTAATTAGGTGCGCGGCAAGAACTGCGGCGGCAAGCTGCAAGCCCAACACAAAAATGAATTTGGAATTGAAAGCACATAGCGAGCGAACGCGATTTCAGTTTTTACGACTACGCCAAATAAGTTGTTAATTAAAAGTAAACGCTTCGGCTATTAGATGACCGCGGACAGGTCTCGGCCAACGCTAGAGTACAATAAAAAGAAAAGAATGACTACTGAATGAGGAGAGGCAGCAGCAAATGAGAAATAAAATAATATAATAGAACGTCACCGAGGCCGCCTCTGCCACGCCCAGTCACGCAGTTCGTGACTCGTTGCATTCGCTCGCTGCGGACCGTCCAGAGGACCTGGGCAACAACGACTCAAGGATTTATACGCAATTTGCATGCAAATCGAGTTGGGCGAACGCTCAAGCGCTGTAGTGGAGAAGTCAACGGGGGGTGCTTGGCTTAGTACCGCCAAGTCTACTGAGATTTATTATCCGAAAACAACAAAATTGCGACAAAATATATAGCATCGAGAGCTGCCCCAATATTCTCAAATTGACGTTAAATCAACTGCATGTTAAACTGCAAAGCAGCGCGAATTTGTATGAATGCGAATGGGGGGAGGGAGAAAGAGAGGAAATAGAGAAATAAAAATAAAATAAATTACGCAAATCATAGGAGCGCCACAAGCATTATTCATCTTTCAAGAAAATTTGCTTGGGCTCAGCTCGAAGAAAAATCAATAGAGCACTAAATTCCCAAATTTGCGAATAAAATATAGAATAGATTATAAGTAATGCTTAAAATAAGCAAAAACTAAAATCCCTATAAATGCGATTAAGTCCAAGTGTCAATCAATTGAGTCTTTATTTTGAGTTATCATCATTTAATAAAACTAATTTCAATAATATTGCCAATTTCACATAGTAGAAGACGAAAACTATATGTAAAGATATGTGGTGGCAAAGTTAATAAGCTGAGAAACATGGCGTCGTTTGTGTTGGGATAACTTGAACTCTAACCGCACTCATGCATTTTAAAGCAACTTATGACACGGGCCAAACAAGCAAACATAAAGAACTTTTCGGGCTGATAATTAAAATAACACAGGAGAATAGAAGTTGTATGGGAAATAGTTTACCTAGCACCAGAATAATCGCACAGAATAATAGACTTTCATTATATGAAGACGTGCTGAATATTTTACATCCTTTTACGCAACGCTTAATCAAATTTAGTTTTTCTATAGGAAGCTTTTAAGTTGGGTATAAATCGAATGTTAAAAGGATATCATCAAATATATTTATATATATATTTCAGGATAGCCCTTTATTTCCATTGTTCTTGCATGAAACTCATTTGTATCAGTCAAAACTATATTTCTGCTCTTTCAGTAGCTACACACAAAATATTGAAAATACTTAGGCTGCTTTTCTGAAGGCTAATGGACGGTGTAATAATTCCTCGCATTACTTTAACGATGAGGAAATTAGAATTGATGAGCTACATTTTCAAATAAAAACGTTCTTTCCTTCTGCTTTTGAATTGTTGCTGTTCATAAATGAACAGCAGAAACCCCAGTTGCGATATGCATATGACCCTAAGGATTTCAGCACAGAGGGACGCCACAGAAGTACCTAAGGCGAATAAGTATGCGAATCATTGAATTTTAGATTAGTATTCAAGTTTAGCTGCGATAAGGAGGTTGTTGTAAATTATTTGTTACTCAAACGTTATTCAAGCCGATCATAAATACTTAACGCGAAGAAGTATAGTAAGAGATTAGTACTTAAATTCAGATTTAAGTTGTTATACAGATACAGTCATAGAAATATGTATTGCGAATGAGTAGATAATATGTATGCATTGGAGTTTAGTACTTAAGTTTAGGTTTAGGCTATTATAATTCATTTCTCAAAAACAATTTATGATGATATAGTCAAAAATATTCTACGCGAATAAGCATAGAATAGGAATCCAATTGAGATTAGTATTGTTTAAGGTAAGGTTTGGTTATTATTTTAAATTGTAAAAGTACAGAATAGGTATGCATTTGAGATTAGTATTTAAGCTTAGCTACGATAAGAATGTTCATTTCTTGGCAGTAGTTTAAGCTGATTCAATCACAGAAATATGTAATTCTAGGTATTGCATTTAGGATGAGTAGGTATTTAGGTTTAAGTTTAGGTTATTGATAATTGCAAAAGTATAGAATTAGTATGCGTTTGAGATTGGTATGTAAGTTTAGGATTAGTTTATTATTCTCAAAAGTAATATAATCCATTTGAGATTAGTAATGTTTAAGTTTATGCTTCTTTGTGTTATTTGTAGTTCCTTTCTCAAAAGTAATTTAAGCTGATTCGGTCATAGAAATATTTAATGGGAATACGTATAGAATAAGTATGCATTTAATATTAGTATTATTTAAGTTTATGCTAAGGTTGTTATTAAAATAAAGTTTCACAATATCGGAAGTGGAGCTTCTAAATACTCGCTTTGTGGAATTTTAAGTGCAGTCAGCTGGAACTGCCCTCGCGCTCGCTTTGGCGCCTTAGGCCCACCACGACGAAATACGCAATATAGTATATAGCAATATTGCAATTAGGCTGGAGGAACTGCTGGGACGACGCTCGCTGCACAAAAGTGCTGAGCCGCTTCCTCATGAAAACGGAACGTTATTTACCTTTGGCTAAGCCGCCACAGGCTGGACGCTAGCTGCGCCGTTGTCTTGCCCTGCACCAGGGGACATGAACTGGGTCAGGCTGCGTCGGTGAGCTGACTTGGGGACTTAATGCTGAGTAATAATTATGAATTGATGGCCGTGCAGGTGGCGAAGAGACTGAGAACTGTGCGGAGGAACTGTGTGAGAGCAACAATTGTTGCGAGTGTGGCGGGGATATTTGATCGATTTTGAATGGGAGAGCGGCAGATTATGTAAATGGGAAATAGATTCGCAATTTATTGCTGGCTGCCAGCTCGGCCTTACCTTGGGTGAAAAATAATAAATTGAACGATGACAGCGTTAGCACGGAGCTGGATGTGGAAGACATGCTTCCATAGTACACTTTACATAAGCGCTCCCCCCGTTGCCGTTACGGTTCTTTGTCGCTGTCGCCGTCGCCGTCACCGTCGTCGATGCCGAAGCCGGCTGCAAATTCAGCAGTAAGTAAAACAAAGTACCAAACAGAAAACAAAAACAAAGAAACGAAAGAATAACGCGTAATAGCAACAATAACAAGAACACACAGAGGCGAACAAATGTGAATCGTGACAAGAACGGAAAAACGACGCGCCAAAGCCAAAGGCTGCCAGGCTTGCTTCAGGGCTTGGCGCGTCGCGTCGCCCCGCTTGTTGTTGCTGCTCTTGTTGCTGTTGCTGTTGCTATTGCTGTGTTGCTGTTGTAGCTACTGTCGCCTGCTTGTGGCTCCTTTTGACGTAACTTCAACGTCGTCACTGAGCGAATTCAATATTCAGCAAAACACCACAAAAAAAACAACGGTTCGCATCAATTAAACAATCGTCCAGAAATCAACAACAACAACATCAAAAACCCAGAAAAAAACGAACAAAAAAACGATAGGATGCACACAACAACAAACTGAACTGACTGAACTGTGTTTGCTGCCTGCTGCCGTTGGTTGTTGTTGCTGCTGCTCTCGACGTACTTTGCACTTGTCTTTCAATTTGTTGATGTGTCTGCTACTATTATTGTTCTTTACTGTGTGCTACTCTTTCCGTGGTGGCTGCGCGGCACGGCCTTCCGTTGCGTTCGAGTTACGTTGCTCGACTGAAGAACTATTGCTGGCCGACTGCCCGACTCCCGACTGCCCGACTACCCGATTGCCTATGACTCGTGGCCAGCCACGAGCTTCAGAGCTTCAGCTGCTGCTGCTGCTTCGGCATGCGAATGCCAATGCGAATATGTGAATGTGAATGTGAGCTCTGAGAGGGTCCTCTAGCCCCCCTCCCGCGCATCGCCCCATCCCCACCCACACTCCTTTTTTGGTAGTCACGCGCATGCCGCGTTACCTACGCACTGGGTGCTCGGCTCCAAGGTGGAGTCAAATCGCCTGGCAAGCAGCTGCTGCCGCCGGTTAAACTCGCCAAAATCGCGTGTCAGATCCACGCCACGACGAGGTTGTGCAATCCTCCATTTCTTGCACAAACTTTAAAAGCGTTGCCATAAATGCAGTTGCATATGCGTGGAATCGTTAAGGGAACTTACAATAGTTCAAGTATTTAAAACCTTTCATAAGTTGACTTTAGGATGCACAAATGGAATAGGAGACTCCCAGAAATGATTGCAAGCATTGCTGATCGAATGCAAATCAAAATAGTTGATAGCATTTATTTTTCTATAAAATTTAACTTGGCTAGCTTAGGAAAAAAAACAGGAAACATACATTTGTGTTCCACATTAAAATACGTAATTGATTCTTCTTGTACATATTCAGTTTCATATATTTTGTATACATAGATAATTATGTAATATTTGCTAGTGTTGTCTGTTTGTTTTGTATATATAAAAATTGTTTCAGTTTGCAGTTTTCGTTCTGCAAACACGCCGAATGCATGACAAGTTTGTTATTGTTTCTCCGTTTCTTGGGAATATTATTTCCAACACAATAAAATGAGAAAAACCCGAAAACAAAATCGAAAAAAAACATCATCTCTATTTGTTAAACAAAACAATAATATATGGTATGAGATAGACAATGGTAATGCATAGCTAAGTGACTGCTGCTTTGCTTGTAAATGCAAATTCATAATTGCTAACTATCCGTTGTAATAATAAAATTAGTACAAACAATAATAATACATACATACATACACAGATCATGCACTTGTTCTGCAAGTTGAGCACAAAGTGTATTGGAAATTTGTGTAATTGGGTTCATTGTCTACGTTTTTTTTGCTTTTCTCTGCACGCCAACGACAAAATGGCCAGACATTAAATGCATGCAAACAGTTTGATGATCGTCAACAAACAGGGATGGGCCGTGTTATTAGCTATTAAAATAGTAGGAGCTCGTGGGAGGTATTTTCATGCATATCCAATTAGACTTCAATGAGTTTGTTAGCCGCCAGCTGTGAGCTGTGAGCTGTGAGCGTGGTGGTGTGTGATGGAGCGTGTGTGGGGGATTGGTGGTGATGCAGATCGGGATCGATCGCTCAGCGTCGCTTGTTAACACGCTCAATGTACTTCGTTTTGTTGAGCGCCCGATTGCCGGCATTAGGATCCATCATGCGCTTCCAATCTGTTTGGCCCACCACAAAGCCAATGGCACGCATCTTTTGCTGGGCACGCTTCTCCTCGATGTCCGCCCAGCGCACCTGCAAAGCGAATACGAATTGAAACGAATGGCAAACTTGCGGGCAATTGCAAGGGGCGGCACTTACGCGCTTCTTGCCGTCGGCGCCGCTCTTGGGCGGCTCCCAGTCGTCCAGCTGCAGGAACTCGGCCATGCTTGCAGTCTTGCGATTCTGTTTCAGGCGGTTGGTGCCGTCGAGACGAGCTGCAAGTAGTTAAGATTGTAGTTATAGTCGTTCCGAGTGGTTTCGTTGTTAGCACACTTACCCAGATTCTCCTCGGTCGTGTCACTTTCCCATTTGCTTTTTAGAAAGCCGCACTATATACAACACAACGCGACACACATGCCAAAAGATAAAAGAACATATTGCAATAAGAGAAATGGTGGAATTTGCGAATATGGGCTCCACAAAACCAAAACTAAAGTACGAACTAAGCAAACAGCTCCTAATGGGCGAGTAGATACCCAGCTTGCTAACTTGCTGACTTACATCGGTAGTAGCGTCGACGCTGTTGCTGTCCTCTTCGTCGTGGACAACGCCGCCAGCAGCATCATCGGCCCTCTCGCTGTTGGTGTTGTCGTCCTGCAAAGAGTAAGCCACAATAAATCAACAAGGGTTCGCTCGACCACCGCATTGCATTTGCCTTTACTTAGGTTCGACAGATACATTTCGACAATTGTGTAGTGAGTTCAATAGAATTGTAATTGCAACCCAACTCTTGGGGATAAAAGATACACAGATGGTTTATATATATATATATGTATATGGGCATACAAAGCAGATAGTTGGCATAGGTGTAGAGGTGTACGCATGCTTAGAGATAGGTGCACGCATACACTCTGCAGAATTTCGGAGAAACACTTAAACTAAACGAGCTGTTGGGTGTCAACAATAAGCGCGCAACCGCCAGACTAGAGTGCTCGTGCTTAGTGACTAATCGTATAAGGTAATAACTATTTGTTCGATCACATCCCGCTTGCCGCAGACTGCTTTGCACCGTTACATGGGCATGGGCATGGGCATGGGCAGCAGGGGCACGACCGCAGCCATGCTTTAGAGCATAGTTACCGTTGCCATGTTCTCTACATCTTCCATCTCAACGACGTTCTCCAGCAGCGTCGACACGTCCAGCTTGATGTAGTGCAGCGGCGTGCTGCACCAATTGTCGAGCACGCCGCGTATGTCGTGCTCGCTGCGACTGTGAATGTTGCGGCCCAGACAGGTCTCCACATCGCAGTGCAGATCGATGATGTACGGCTGTCGAGCAAGAACAAGACACACACCATGTCACGTGAGAGGGCAATTGAAAGAGGACAGCAAGAGGTGGAGAGCGAGATGGCGAGAGTTGCTTACCACGAAATTCGAGTCTTTGGCATGGCAATAGAACTCGTTGAGCGTCCGCAGCGAGTTGTTGTTGCAGTCGACAATTATGAAATCATACAGGTTATCACTGAGCGTCTTCTTAAACGACTTAATTAAGTATTGCATGTACGTCTCCTCCATGGCCTCGTCGTATTCGTACAGTATCTCCTTCTTCGGAATCTGCGAGCAGCACAAAAACAGTTTCAATTACTAATCGAACAGCCTAGGTTTGACAATCAAGCTGCGCACCTTCTTGCCGGTCTTGGGACACTTCTCCTCGTAGTCGTTCTCAATGATGAAGTAATCGTCGATGCTCAGAATACGCGGATTGGCGCCGCCCATTTCTAGCTCTTTGTCCTTGATCAGACGTGCCACATACGACTTGCCGCTGCCCGGCGGACCGCGCAGTATAATGCAGTTGCGCTTGGGCCGCGTCAACCGTCCCGGCGGCAGCAACACCTCCTCCACTGAGATGGTATTTTGATTCTCGTTGGTGGGCACACTAACTTCCAGTCGACTGGCATCTGGCGGCTCAGGTATTTGCTGATTGGCGGCTGCTGTGGAGGGAAACAGTGCTGTGGGCGGATCACTTAGCATGCGTCGTTGCGGGTTAGCTGGGAATGCTTTACGTGGCTGCTGCTGCTGCGGCTGCTGCTGCTGCTTGTTGAATTTGGGAGGCGGTGGAGGCGAGTCGTCTGCCAGGTTCGCCAGGTTGCTGTAGTGCAATTGCAGTGGGATGAGCTGTGAACGCATGTTGTAACTCTGAGTAACTTACTCTTCTCCGTCGGAAATGTCCTCGAGATCATCGGCTTTGTTGATCTGCGCGCCAGCAACGTTTGCAGCATGGGGCTAAAGCAAGCTTGGATTAAGTTCTTTTCGCACAATCGTCGTACTATTATACACTTACCTCTGCGGCACTCGACACAGGCGACTGCTCGTTGTTTTGCTGCAGTTGTGGTTGCTGCTGCTGTTGCTGCTGCTGCTGTTGCATGCGCTGGCGATTCTTGTTCTTCTTTTTGTTCTTCTTCTTGTTCATCATGGGATTGACAGTCCGATTGAGAGCGCCCGCGCCCCCGCCTGCTCCTGCGCCCGCTCCGACTGGCGCCGAGGCGTGTCCATAGTCAAAGGTATTGACGGGCCTAAAGTCGGGCATGCCAGCGGCAGCTGTGGCAGCCGCAGTCGTTGCCGCACCAGCAGCTGCAGCTGCTGTCGTGGCGCCAGTTGCCGCGTCGGCTGACTTGTGGCCATAGTCGATCACCTTGGCGGCGGTGGTGCTGCTGTTCTGATAGTCAAACACTTTGATGGGACGGTAGACGGGCTCGTTGGGAGGATGGGCGTTGCCGAATGACTCCGCGCTGCAACGTTGCGTGACGCAGTGGCGAGTTTGATTGTCGTATCAATTGTTTAACATTTTTGCGCAATTTGTTTGGTTTTCGATTTTTTTTTAGGTGTTCGTTTCGTTATTGTTGACGTTTTTGTTTTGGTTTTTTTTTTAGCAAAGAATCGGTTTTATTTTTGCGTTTTCAAATTGATTGGTTTTGTCATGTTATCGGTTTATGTTTCGTTTTCATATCAAACCAGAAAGAAACACTTAAACTTTGGCATTAATTGCTATTAAATTGGGGACAAGTAATCGTTCGTTGGGACACAAGCTATTTACATGGAGCAGTGCAAAGACCTTCAACGTCTCACTTGCCACAAATTTCTCCCAAAAGCGCCGCAAGTTGCTGGCACACGGACAGAACAACTTGCTTACAAAGTGCGCAAAGTCGAGCAAGCTCTGAAGAGCACTATTTTCAAGTTAAAGCATGAGTTTAAACTCATTTCAATGATGGGCTCAAGCGGACAAATCGTTGCCTAAATACATTTCAAGCACTACCCACTTCAAATTGTAATCGGACACAATATGGCAGCAGACAACTTCAAAGAATTCGTTCTTCAGACACTGCACTGCATCTGTGCAGCATTGGAAGAGTCTAAAGAGTGTCTGTAAACTAAAACTTGATGCCTATTCTCGCTAAAAGTAATCTTCAATAGATTATGCTCATTGATTACCAAAAGAAGCGTTCAGTAGACGTTCATTGGCAGTTGAAGTTTCAAGCTCGATAATGTTTAACGCTCTGTGTTGTGTCTTACAAATTATATTTTCGGCCAACTCTTTGGCCAGGTAGCAGCTTAGAATATATACGCTTAAGGGATCTTAAATACAGAGATAAGTCAGAGAAGCAGTAGAAATCATAACAATGCAGTTCATTGTCCACAAGACGCTCTAGAGAGTAAAATTTGATTGTAAAGACTCGATAGCGAGTCCTTGCCCAAAGCCATAGACGGATCAGGAGGCGAACAGACGAGTATGAAAGATGTGCAGATATTTTATAGCAACCGGTGCGAGGGAGAGTACTAAACAAAAATACTGGAGTTTGCTAAGCACTATTGGTTTCGTTATTAAATTAAATCACTTTATTTTTCAATTTCAAGGTGTTTAGGTCTAGTAAATATATATGCTCTTACATTTAATTAAAATGTTTAACTGTAACTTCAATTTAGGTGTTGTTTGTGTTCATACTTGTTTGCTACCCAAATACAAATAGTTCGCAATAATAATTATTTGTTTGTTAGCTGCGTCGAGTTCTACGAAAATACCCCACTTTGCAGGTAAACTCCAAATGAGAATGTGATGCAACGCATACATTAATTACGATACGAAACATAACACAAAAAATGAGTATGCATTGAATGACAACAAAACTACTTTGCGGATCGATAGAGCTCGATAGAGCAATCGGACCACAATCCGGCATTAATCCTACATCTCGACAAATTATAATGGGTTGCAAGAACTTAAAAACTATGCGCAAGAGTCGTTATTATTTACATAAAAGTTGAGTCGCAAATAACAAGGCAACTACTTGCGATCAGCGTGTGAGTGATGTACAGATTTAAAGACTTAGGTTGATCTACAAAGGGTTTCCAGAACTTCCAGAAGCATACGAGTTGGGATTATAAGTGAGTGTGCCTTTTTTTTGAGTGTGAGTGTGTGGATAGAGTGGCGCATGTGTGAATGTTGTGCAATATTCGCTGTTCGTATTGCAATCATCGAGCAGAAAGTACCGCGATCTAATCATAAAACAAGAGTTCTTCATTCCATTTACTGCTTCACCCCAACCTGGACCGGTGGTGATGTGGCTGCTTATTCTTATTCATCCTGTTGTTTGAGCCCTTTGCCCTGTTGGCATTGCTGTTCAACGCACAGCAAGGACGAGTCACAGTGATAGGAGTTGGTTTTCGGTTTTTCGATGGTAAATCGTTTACGGTATTTATGTGTCGCAGTCATTGAATTCAAAATGCGTGAGAGGACATCGAACAATAGCAGTTAATTGTTATATATTAATTTATATGTTCATGTGTTCATGGTCATGTTCATTTTATTTTCGAGTGCATAAAAGTAGAAGAGAAAAAGAGAAAACGGGTATGGAATCGAAATTCCAGCATTAACGATGCAATCCAAACAAAAAAAGATGCCTGTACATTTAAACTACAAACATACGAGGACAAATCAGGGCACTGTTTGTGATTGGTCTGGTTTATGCTGTTTGGGTTCAACTATCAGAATAACGCGAACAACTGCGTGAAGAAAGAATCACCCGCGTGCAGAGCAATTCTCAGTTGATCACAATTTCAGATACGTAAATTATAGTAGTACAACCAAAAATAAACCTTGTGCCACTTGTGCCAACGCTTTATGCTCGATGAACACATATATATATGCAATAAATATCTATCGTACATATATATTTTGAATGCAATTCAATTGTGTGCTTTGCCACCGTTTTGTTCTACTGCGATCGAGCCATTTTAATTAGTAGTTAACAGAATTGTTTTTTGTTTGGTTATCGATGGGAAAACAGTTATTATATGTTTGTCGAATTTGAGGGAATTTAGAAACAGATTAGTGATTTTGTGTGCCTTAATTCCCCAACATAAAGTAACGTAATTTTTCTTTGCCACGCCACAATACACACACATACTTACACAGCTTTAAACCCACTCGATCGGAATCTGAACGCATGCAAAATACTTTCAAGTATTTTCGGCCGATTTCCAAACTAATTGGTCCACTTGGCACGTGTAGATGTGTGTATTGCGCATGTCAAAATTGTAGTTATGTCTAATCATGGAGATTCTCAAAATTAGTCAATATCAATTCACTAATTGATCAATAAACAGTTTCGAGGATATGTGTATTCGAAGATTAACTTGGGCTGCCTAACTTAATGTAACCGCACAAATCCGAGCAACCTACGATTTTGGGTCTTTGGCATTGTTGCACCACATTAACCACATCAGACGAACTTGACTGTAGGACTAGCAGCCGGAATAGAATGTGTCACTGCCCCGAATACACATATCCCCAGGTTAATGCCCCCCTAAATGACTTAATGACCGAGAAAGAAAGGGATAGAGAGACAGATAGATAGACGGAAAGAGAGAGAGAGAGAGAGAGAGAGAGAACAAGTGATATGCGAAATAACTAGGCGTACGACACATACCCATTAGCCCATGGCTTGTTGTTGTTGTCGCAGCTTCCCCCGTTGTTGCCGAAGTTGTTTCGCTGGCCACCGCCTCGCGGTCCGAAGCCGGGTCCATTGCGGCCCATCGAGCCATCGTCAAAGTTGGGCGCAGGAGGTCCGCCATTGCGTCTGAACGGATTATCGTTAAACGAGTTGTTGTTGTTGTTGTTGTTGTTATTGTTGTTGGGTCCATTGTTGTTATTGTTGTTGTTGGGTCCATTGAAATTGGGGTTATTCCCGGGTCCCGGGCCGAAATTGCTATCGTGTGGATTGTTGCGGTCGAAGTTCATACCGCCGGGTCTGCCAAACGGACCGGGACCAGGACCCCCAAAATTGGGGTTTGGTCCCGGGCCGTTTGGGCCGAAGAAGTTCGGTCTAAATTGCCCCGGTCCCGGTCCATTGCCACGGAAATTATTCGGTCCGAAGTTTGGACCCGGACCCGAAAAGTTCTGATTGTTGCGGCCGTTCGGTCCGAAGTTGCGTCCAAACGGCCCATTAGGTCCGCCTGGACCAAATGGTCCGGGCCCTGGTCCTGGCCCAGGCCCTGGACCATTACCAGGTCCTTGACGATCGAAATTGGGTCCACAGAAGTTGGAACCGGGGCCACCGAAATCTATGAAATTCGGTCCCATCAGTTGCGCGCCGCCCGGTCCGAATGGAGGTCCGTTGGGACCGAAGTTGGGACCACCATGTTGACGCTGGTCGGGACCGAATCCTGGTCCGAACCCACCGCGATTGCCCGGACCGTTGCCACCGGGGCCTGGTCCGAAATTGCCCATATTCCTGTCGTGGTCATCATCCTGGTTATTTTTCTTGCGCTGCCACTCGGCAAACGACAGCTGGCGACTATCGTTGCAGTCATTATTGCTATTGTTGTTGCTGTTATTGCTATTGTTGCTATTATTGTTGTTGGGTCCGTGGTTACTCTGATCTGGATTGGACTGCTGCTGCTCCCGCTGGCGATCGTGCGCCTGAGCCAGGGCCTGCGACAAGTTGTTCATGAACTCGGGATCCTTGAGCACCTTGCTCACATCTTCTGCCATTGAATCGTTTGCACTGGCCGCCGGCTGTGGCGCGGACGTCTCTTCAGATTCTGATACTGCGCGAGATGGCGGTGAGATATTCGGCTTGGTAATCACTACATCGAATAGTGAGGGTATCTTCTTGCTGGACTCGGTCGTGGAAGAGTCTGCTGCTGCTGATACTGCTGCTGATTTTGAGGATGCCGGAGACGCTGCGGCTGTATTGCCGTCAGCAACCAAATCCAGGCCCGGAATGCCGTCCGATTTCTTGAATATATTCTTCATGGGCGTATCGGCAGACGCACAATCATCTTTGTCTGCCTGCTGTTCGTCAACAAGTGCAGCCTCCTCGTCGTCGTCGTCGTCCAGCGATATGATTAAAATATTATCCTGTTTCGATTGCTTGGCAGCACTGGCCGACGTGCTTGTGATTGAATCCGTGCGACGCTTGCCCAGCAAAGAGACTGGGCTGCTATTCTTGTCCGTTGACTTGGATGGAGATGAGGGCAAGGGTGTTGCAGATTTCGGCGACTTTGTTGCCCCTTGCGGCCCAATTTGTGTTTGCTCCTTAGCTGTTGCCTCCTGTCTATCTGGTTGCTGCTCCAAGCCCAGACCGGCTGGTTCACCTCTGTAAGGTCGACAGGGAGAGAGATGCGCATAATTGCCGTCCTCATCGGGCAAATCGAAGTGTGATCTACGTGTTGTCTGCTGCTGCTGCTGCTGATTCTGTGGTTGTTGCTGGTGTGGCATGCCGTGAGGAAGTGCTTGATTTTCTTGATTATTGTTCTGTTGCTGTTGCCGACGAAGACGCATTTGCTCACGGCGGTCGGCAATGCGGCGACGCTGCTTCTCGAATTCCTCCTCGTAGCGACGATACTCGGCGCGATCCGGATGATTGGCGTTGGCACACTTCCAATCCTCAAATTGCTTCTGCCACTGCTGGAACAGGCGATCGAAGGTGGCTTCATCTAAATCTGGTGCACGCTGTTGCTGCTGCGGATTGAAATTGTTGCTAAGATTGGCACTGCGATTGGAGCCGATGTCATTAATATTGTTTTGCGAGTGTCCGAAGTTCCCGCCGCTTTGATGCTGACGCTCCAAGCGTCCATGGTTGTTATTGTTGCCGCCACGACGATTTCCCGGACCATAACCATCTGACGGTCCTTGCCCGCCAAAGTTGCCTGAATTACAAGCGCCGCCTATGCCGGCGCCGTCGTTGTCCGAGTTATAGTTACCTTGCGAAGCCGAGCTGAATGGATTATTTGGATTGCGACTGTTGCTATTATTACTATTGTTGTTATTGCCGCCCGAATTATTTTGCCAGTTGCGTCGATTACCAAATTGGTTGGACTTATTACCGCCTTTGTTATTATTATTATTATTGTTGTTGTTGTGTTGGCCCTGCTCGTTGCTTTGCCAGCGATTATTGCGTCCTTGCGGTCCTTGCTTCTGCTGTTGTCCCCCAGCATCGGACGAAGACCCATCCCAGCGTGAACGCTGATCGTTTTCGTCATTTTTGCTGTTCTTGCCACCCTTGTTTGGCGGTCCCTTCATCCAAAGCGCATCTGCTGACACCGCTGGTGGCGGGTGTTGCATTAGCGATGGTGGCGGCTGCTGCAAATTGGGGAACACACTGGCATCTCCAGCATTAGCCGTCTGATTGAAGTTAAGCGGCGGCATTTGATTGTAGCGACCTGGCGGCGGTTGCTGTTGCCAAGGCGGTCTTTGTTGCTGCTGCTGTTGTTGTTGTTGTTGGGCTTGCGGTGGAGCTTGCTGTTGGTAGCCTTGAGGCGGCGGTGGTGGTGGCTGATTATACATCTGTGGTTGTGCCGTGATTTTACCCGACAACTGTAATTGTGTTTGCAGCGGCGCAACTGCAGCTGGCGGCTGTGTCTGAGCTTGTGGAAAGTATGCCGCCACATGCGGCACTAATTGACCTCCTGGGTAAACGGCCGCTGCAGCAGCGATGGGTGCAGCTGCGACTGCAGACGTTCCTCCTGCTCCTGCTGCGGCCATTTCGCGTGTGTACTAAATAAATGTGTTCAGTATTTTACGTAGATAAGAAGGGAATAGGTTTTGAACTCACCTGTTCACCATATTGAGCATGCCATTTGGCATATTCCTGTTGATAAGTTTGCCACTGCTGCCAATGTTGTTGCATGGCGTACTGCTGCTCGGGTGTCATCGCAGCGTACTGAGCCGCAGTATACTGATCATATGGATTTGCTACGGTTGCGGACGCTGTGGCCGCGTAATTCGCAGCCGCGGCGGCAGCAGCGGCCGCATCCGTAATAATTGCGGGCATTGCCGATTGTGTTGCATTATCGGATGGCGGCGGTGGTGGCGGTGCATCGGGCAGAGGTGGTGGCAATGAGGGTTGCGGTGGCGCTGCTGCAGAAGTCACTGGCCACTGGCTCCACATTGCCGATATATTTGCCGATTTGCCAAACGCACTGCTGAATGCTACAAAAACGACGACGGTTTCAATTCAAGAAAAACTTAGCTTTAGCAAGGTGACGAGCTTACATTCTATGTTGTTTTTGGCGCGATCTTTATATAATTCGACCAACTAATTGTATATTATTGACATCAAAACCAAAGTTGAGCAAAAAAATAATAAGCGTACGCACTCATATCGCCATTTTTGGCTTGAAAAATAGAGATGGCAGACAGTTGACACAGTATCGATAAGCTTGATACTGTTGTGTCAACCGCTCGATATTACTTTAGTATTTAACATATATGTATCTAATAATTTTCGTTTAAATTATCGCTATGTTTTTTGAAGGCATGGAATTAACTTCCACACTTTCTTGGTAAACTGTTTTCAGTGCCATGAAATTTTGAAATGCATCTTTTCGATATTTATAACATATGCATGCAACTAATCGATATACGCGCTATCGAAATGTTCCCTTCGATAACTCTAGCTGACAACACGTGCAAAAATAAAAAGTTATTGTTTTCGTTCGTTGATAAGTATTTTAAATAAGCAAAATGAGTACGAATAACTCAAAAATTAAGTACATTGTGGCAGATACAACTGCGTTCATCAACGCTGTGCCACTGAACGTAAGTGCTGTCTATTCAATTCAAAGATCCACAATAATATTGTATGCTGCACTCTAGGAATATGCTGAAAATGTTCTCACCGTTCCCGATGTAGTTGCCGAGGTACGCAATAAACGACAAATTCGCCGTCTCTGCGTGCTGCCGTTCGATCTGCAAGTGCGTGAGCCTCGTCCAGAGAGCATCAAACACTGCGTGGAGTTTGCGAAAAAGACGGGCGACTACGCGAGCTTATCCGGCATTGATTTGAAAGTAATAGCGCTCACATATGAATTGGAGACGGACCTGCTGGGCAGTGACCATCTGCGCAAGGAGCCAGTTGTCTCGCAGTTGATTGCCTCCAAGGATAAACCCGAGGAGATGCAGGATGCGAACAATAAACGCTTGGTCGGCTGGTACATGCCAGAGGGCAACGACAATGAGGGTGATGACGTCGAGGACGAAGATGACGAGGAGGATAAGGAAGCAGACGAGGCTGAAGTTGAGACGAAGACGGAACAGAGCAACGACGCTGTGGATACCGTCAAGGATGCCATCGAAGCGCAATTGAAGGGCGAACAGGTTGCCAACAAATCAACAGATGCAGCAGTCAACGACGACAGCGACAACGAAGAGGATGAAGACGAGGATTTAACGCAAGAGGAGCTCGACAAGCTCTTTGAGAAACTGAAGTGTGCGCCATCAGCTGACGAGGAACAGACTACAGCTGACATCCTGATCGCCCAGCCCACAGAAGAGGATGATGCCTCTGACGACGAACAACAAACAGAAAAACAACAAAGCAACAGCAATGTGCAGCCCCAGGAAGACGAGGAAGTTGGCGACGATGGCTGGATAACACACTCGAACATCAAAAAAGCCAAAAAGGCGCTGGAAGGCAAGGTGGAGACAGACCTCATACCGCCTGTGGCATGCATGACCACCGATTATGCACTCCAGAATGTGCTGAAGCAGCTGAATCTGCAACTGGCCGCCCTCAACGGACGCATCATTAAACAGTTGCGCACGTATATCTTGCGTTGCTATGCCTGCTTCAAGACCACCAGCATTATGACCAAAGTCTTTTGCCCCAACTGTGGCAACAAGACGCTGAAGCGTGTGGCCGTCAGTCTGGATGAGAATGGCAAACAAGTGATACACATTAATACGCGTCGTCCGCTGACCAGCAAGTATAAGAATCAGAGCTTGCCACGCTTCCATGGCGGCAAGCACTCACGCAATCCCATTCTGTTCGAGGATCAGCCAATGCCACGACAGATGCCATCGCGTGTGGCCAAGACAAAAACAAATGCGCTCGATGATGACTACATTGCGGGCTTCTCGCCGTTCGTGATGCGCGACGTGGACTCCAAGTCGGCAATGTTGCGCTCCAAGGGCAATCTCAAGGAGTGGGCACGCAACAACAACTTCGAGGAGGATCGCAGACGCAAGAACTACAACCGTTTGTATAAATAAGTGATGTAAATCTATTATCAATCCTTTTTTTATAATATAAAGTAATATACTTTATTGTGTACAACATAACCGAGAAGATGAGACATGTTTATTATGAAATTTTACTTTTGCAAGTCAGCCTATTTGTATCACAAACAAGTACTTAGCAGTTTTTTGTGTGCTCAACTTAACTTGAACAGGAACGTTGAAGAAAAACGAACTCGTGCATGATACGAAATGAAAGACAACGTTTTTGGCGTAATTTCTTTGGGTCTTAATATTATATTTTTATTTAAAGTAAAAAAAGGAAAATCATTTTTGTTCACTGATAATCACAGTTCGACGCACAGTTCGTTGCCCGGATAGTCGGGCAGATTGAGTTCGTATTTTTGCTGCAACGATGGCGGCACAAAGCGGCCTCCCAAATAATGATATTTACCTTTGAAGTGCTTGGCACACAGCTTTGGCGCCGTCAGCGAGATGAGCAGCGTCGGCTCCAGATCACAATTACTGAGCTTGCCCTGCTCCACATCCCAGCCACTGGGAATGTCGATGCTGTAAACCCACATCATTAAGGTACACCACAAAGCAGCTTTCTACGTCATATCAGTTACCTGGCTATGGGCAATTTGGTCTGCTGGAGCAGCTCCACAACGGGCACAAAGTCTGGACGTACTGGCGGCTTGAAACTAAATCCAAATAAGGCGTCCACAATCAAATCATAGCTGTCTCCAGCAGTGTCAACGCTGGGACATTCCGAAATGCTGCATACGTCCATGCGCTGGCATTGATAAGCCAGATTCTCATAGAGCGGCTTCGGTGTGGGCTTCGGATAGTAAATGGTGGGTTTGTAGCCCAAGAGCGCCAGATGACGAGCGCAGACTAGGCCGTCGCCACCATTGTTGCCGGGGCCACAACAGACCAGGACACGGCCAAAGCGATCAGCTGGGAAGCATTTGGTGATGGCATGCGAACAGCTGAGACCAGCTAATTCCATCAGCTGATCCACGCTGAATTTGTATTCATTGAATAGATCCAGATCCACATTAATGGCCTCGGTTTGATTCAAATATTTCACCATGTTGCTGCAATGACAAAATTCTCTTCGTTGTATTTGCTGTTGCATTCTTTGTTGTGGTTGTTGTTGTAGTTGTGGTTTAATGATGTTTGCTAAAATGCTCCGATGCCGGCTTTGAATCTCGCTGGCCGCCAATCTGTTGAACTTCAGAAGTCGCAAGCTTATGGGCCTCACCAAAATGCGCATGATTTTTGTAAAACTACCACCAAGAACTTTTGAAATATTTGAAAAAAAAAATGATTATGAACAAAAATCGCTTTACGTTTTCGTATGTGATGTTTGTTGTTGCTATAAATTAGCGAATGCCATTTATCGATAATAAGCTTTTTCATACTTGTCACTGTGTGGTCACACTGAAAGTGCTCGATTGGCTCTGGCGCAATTTTTAAATAGAGCCTGAGATCAGCACCTACTTTGTAATAAACTAGCTCAAAGTTAAAATTTGCGATTATCGCAGTCAGTCTTAATAATAAATTCGACTAAATTGACAGTAAATTTGAAATATACACATATTGGCCGGTGCCAATGGCCTGGTTTCGAAGAGACACTGATAAGAGCGTGGAGTCAACAAAAACTCCAATTTTACAAGAAACCCCAGATGATGGTAAGACACATGTATGCAATGCATATGCACTACTGAATTGCACATTTACTGCCCCAGTCGTGAAACATAGCAGAGAGGAAGTAAGACATCAGGATGAGCGCCCATCCTTACCAACGTTGTCCAAAGACGCTGAGCTCATTACACCCAAATTCAAGGGATTGCTGGCACCCGTCTTCACTTGCTTCACGGATGACGAGTGAGTATCTGCAATAGGGCACTTAATCTTATGTATGTCCAGTCGTCGCAGCCTGGACGTGCGACCCATCAACCGTTATGCCGAGTGGCTAAAGCACCAACTAATTGCCGGCGTCCTGGTCAACGGAGTCGTCGGCGAGGGTCCCATAATGCGTGTGCGCGAGCGCAAAGCCAACGCCGAGTACTGGCAGCGTGCGGCCGTGCGTCACAACTTGTTGATACTTGTGCAGGTGGGCGGAGCCCCGCTACCAGACGTCCTATCGCTGGCCGCCCATGCCGAGGAGCTGCACGTCAGTGGTGTTGTTGTGCTGCCCGATCTCTTTTATCGGCCGCGCACTGTCGACCAGCTGGTGGGCTACTGCAAGCACGTGGCTAGCCGCTGTCGCACTCGACCGTTACTTTACTACCACATGCCCTCCATGACCGGCGTAGATCGTAAGTTGCAGCCCTCGAAATCCCTGTCACAACCTTTCTAATTTTGTGTGTTCGCTTGTCAGTGGACATGGTTGAGTTTTGTACCAAGGCCGAGCGCGCCATTCCCAACTTCATGGGCCTGCATTATTCCAGTGGAGATCTTGAAATGGGCCAGCGTTGCCTGCGCCTTGGCCGAGTCATTCTGCTGGCCTCCCCGTCCCTTCTGGCCAGCGGCCTAATGTCCGGCTTCAGTTGCTGCAGCCTGGCAGTGATCAACATTCGACCCGATCTGGTCCGTCGCATCTGCGATGCCTTCGACGGCAATGAGCTGCAACATGTCCGCGACTACCAGCGGGAGTTGAATCAGCTCATTGACATACACACACAACTGGGCGGCAGTCTGGAGAAGT
This sequence comes from Drosophila rubida, assembly GCA_035046165.1. Taxonomy (NCBI): domain Eukaryota; kingdom Metazoa; phylum Arthropoda; class Insecta; order Diptera; family Drosophilidae; genus Drosophila; species Drosophila rubida. Next base: position 25,989,024 of record JAWNOF010000023.1, on the reverse strand, counting down.
GGGTTGTCTGCATGAAGAGCTGGCTGAACAAGGAGTTCAGTTCGCGTGCCAGCGGACCATTCATCGCCGGCCCGGCACGCACAGTTTTCTAGCTTCATACACACACACACCAGGTTTTTACATATGTAGTATGTCGCAAATGTCCAGATTTAACTATACAATTCAATAGAAGCGCACAACTTTTAAAGAGTCTCCCAATGGTCCTTGTAGTGGCGATTCCAAGAAGGAACTCGAACATTTTCAGGAGCTCGCAATTGTAAGCTATAAACATAAAAACATGCTCGCAATGCTCCAGCAATCTTTTCATATTGATGGTTCCTGATTGTAGAATAACCGTAGCTCTACAAAACAGATAGTCTATAACGTCTGCTTACACTAATTATTTAATTTATGGCGATTGACCAGACCCCTATAGGAATAGACCGGATTTTGGCAAAAGCGTTGAAGCCTTGCTTGCATTTCCCAAGAAATTCTTAACTTGAAGTAAAGTTTGTTTTGGAGTTAAAGCTTTACGCTTTAACAAAGTGTATTAGGGTGCTTAAAAAAAAAAAAGTGCTTAAAGCTAGAGTTTATTTCGTGCAAGCTGTTGCAATACAAAAATTGTGCTGGGTGCAAACAAATATCTTAGTAACACTAATGGGAATATTGTCGTTCCTTTCCCGTTTACGAAAACAAAAATGATAACATAATGTAGTAACATACCATTGATATGAATTTATGAATCTTTAGAATTAGAATGTTAAGCGCTTAAATGCTAATTGTCGTCTGTTCAGTTTTTAGACATGTCCCCGATCCAACAAGAAATCGATTCACAACTAGAAGCTGGCAATGTGCAAGCGCTCGTGCCGCACCTGCGAGGCATGCGTGCCAAAGCGCTTGTGGCAATGACTGCACTGGAAGCGTCGCTGGCCTTCGTGCACGACCCGCACATGACGACTGATGGCGCTCTTGTGGCGAAAGAGCTGCGGGCACTGCTTGCACTTGAACTTCTCCCAGTCGGGATTGTGGATGCGCAGATGGGTGAGCAGCTCGGTGCGCGTTACCTTGGCGACGCCACAGTGCTCGCAGATGTGCGGCTTCTGCTGCGCATGTCGCTTCAGGTGCTCGCCCAAGGCGTTCTTTGTGCTATACCTGCGATTGCACTGCTCGCAGATCAGCTCGAGCTCACCGCTGGCCTCGTTGCTTGCCACAGCAGCCGGATGCACGTTACGCATGTGCGAGCGCAGCTGCTCGTAGCGTGTGAATGCCTTGTCACAATTGCGGCACAGGAATGGCTTCGGATGTCCCTCGTGCACGCTGCGGATGTGCGCCTCCAGATAGGGCAGCTTATAGACCTGCTTGCCGCACTGCTGGCACGCCAGCAGCTTGCGTTTGCTAGCAGTCGCTTCCTCCTCACAGTTTACGCTAGCCTCGTCTTCCCGACTGCCCTCAGCATCGGCCGCAGCTTCAGCTTCCGCATCCGCTTCATCTTCATCTTCTGCATCTTGTGGATGCTGCTGCTGCTGCTGTTGAGCTTCATCCATGGGCTCCATGGGCTCTTCTTTCACGTGGGGCAACTGCAAAAATGCTGGCTCAGCCCTAAAAAAACAAGCTGACTCAACTGACTAAATATGTGTACCAACCAAATGATTGTCAGCCAATGCCGCTGCCTTTCCGGCGACATCGTCCGCCTGCCGTCCATCGACAGCAGCCGGGGTAATTGTTAGACGCATAAGCATCTCGTTGCTCTGCGCGGCGACGTTGCACAGCTGCTCGAAGTATTCAACGGCATTGTAGCACAATGTGCATATGTTATGCGGAAAGTAGTCGGGTTGCTGCAACACGTCGATTGTAAAAAAGTGATTTAACATCTTGGCCAGGTGGGGCAGCGCCCTGGAGTTGTAACTGGCTCGATTGCGCTGCATCGTCGACTGGCTGACACTTGTTGCTGCTGCCTGTTGTTCGTTCATCTGGCGCAAATGCCGCAGACAAATGCGACATAATTCAGAAATATTTGCCAAAGTTAACATTTTATGGAATGCAAAGAAAAACACTTTAATCGCTTTGCGCACGAAACGCACAGCCGTTGAGAATGTTGGGGTCAGGTGCCAGTGTGGCCAATGCACGAAAATGCCAAAATCCAATGAATTGTTAGTCCAGCAATATTAGCAAATATAACAATCATATAAACATAGCACTTTCAATTTGAAATTTCACCTTGTTTGTGCCATACAAATGATTTGACATGAACATTTTGAAATCAAGCATACAAACGATTTACAAACTTTCATTCGAAACTATCGACTAATCGATAAACATTGATTTGTTGATATTCAACTATAAAATTTGTATATAGCGATAGTTCTTGTCATTTGCGAATTTCGGTCACACTTCCCGTTGTCTTTCGTTTTCAGTCGTGCATATTATTAGCGAGAATTCGAAGTCTTGTTGTTAAAAAAGTATTTATAAAGTTTGTAGATTATCCCATTTAGTTTTGTTTTGAGATTTATAAAATGGCACTTAATCCACAATACGAGGACATTGGCAAAGGATTCGTCCAGCAATATTATGCCATATTTGACGACCCGGAGAACCGCGCTAGCGTGGTTAACTTCTACAGCGTAAGTATAGCGTCCATGGACTTGCCCAATTCTCTCGAGCGTATTCCGTCATCGTCATCCTTAATTTGTGAGTTTAACCTACCATGTAAACGTATTAACCCACATTCTACACACATATGATAAAGACAGAGTTTCTCTGCTGCTGCTAATGCTGCAGGTGACGCGCGTTGTGCCCTTGACAAAATTTTGCCTGCAGCATAATTTTCGCCCATGCAGCTGTAGAGGGGGAGAAGAGCGTCAAAAAGAGCGCGAAAATTATTTCGCTGTGTAGTGCAAATGCAAATGTTCGACAAGTATAAAATGGGCTTGTATGCTTCAAATAATAAGTCACTCCATTATGTATGGTCTTCTCGAAAATTCGCATACAACAAAAGTACGACACTCACAGGCACACACACACACACACACACACACTCGTGTATATTCTTATTGTACATGTGTCTCAGCAAATATATACATATGCATATATGTACATACAAAATACATATATGCATGTTTTGTATGTGTGTATTCTGGGGCTCTATATTTTGTGCGTTTAATTGTGTATCGAGTATTTCGTTGTTATCTCAACTCTTTGATGTTCTATTATTTTCACAGGCAACAGACTCCTTTATGACCTTCGAGGGACATCAAATTCAGGGCGCGCCAAAAATTCTTGAAAAAGTGCAGGTCAGTGAATTCAACAAAATACGCATACACACGAATATTTGGATTTTAAACGAATTACTATTTCAGAGTCTGAGCTTTCAAAAAATAACTCGAGTTATAACCACAGTAGACTCGCAACCCACATTCGATGGCGGTGTTCTTATCAATGTTTTGGGACGTCTTCAGGTGAGATATCTTCATAGATTTCTGCAGCATTTTTATTATTATTATTTGGGCTACATGCAATTAGTTAAACATAGCACATCGCCTAACAAGACTTCAGTCTAATTAAGCAAACAAAAGTTGTTTTTGATAGAGATTCCTTTTATTCATAAATCAATTTATAATTTGCAATTACCTCAAGTCCAACAACTTAATATTCCGATGCGTTTATTATCAAACAAAGCTATATCCTAATCCTGATATTTTTGCCACCATTTAATTGATTTAGTCGTACTCACGGTGAACTACATCTGACAAATATGAGAATGAGGTCCCAATAAGCAGTGGAGTTCATGTGATTTGCAATTGACAAGGTCTATTTAAAAAGTTGTTTTAAAGCATAATCAAAACGTTCTATTTGCCTACTATATTAACAACCATTCAACTTAATTTACCGACGATTAATAGTAAAATCGACAATGTTGTAAGTATTCATCGAGAGATCGATCATTGTACGAGCAATTTTAATTTCTGATGACCAATAAGTTTGCTTTCCCTGGTGCAGTCATGGAAACTTATCAAGCCTCAGCTTAGCTTTAAACATGAATTTTTTCCATTGTTTAATAGCTGTGCTAAAGAAATGAGTGCAAGTTCCAAAGAGATTAATTATCTGGGAATACTTTGGGACTGGTGATAAGCGCATCGAGAGTGTGTTAGGCCGGGAACTTATTAGGCGATGTGCTTGATATCTCTATATATCCAAAATATACATATGTATTTCGTATATATATATATTGTATATATTGTGATGCAGACCGATGAGGATCAACCGCATGCGTATATTCAGACCTTTGTGCTCAAGCCCGTGGGCGTTAGCTTCTTTGTGCAACACGATATCTTTAGACTTGCCCTGCACGATGTGTAGCCCAAAGCATTCGTCCGGCAGTTGTAAGCAGCGCAGCCATCGCAGCAGCATCCGCAGTGACCGCGATCCTGGCCAGGCAAAGTGAACAGCATTTTTACCACCACCAACAACAAGCAAGATCCCCAGAAACCAACAGAATGCATCTACTTAAATGAGTTTCATAATTTTGTGTAATTGTTCTACCGAACCAAGCTAACAACAACAACAACAAGTACAACCACAACAAAACTAACTTAACTATGTACATAGTACATGCATAGATAAGCACCTACTGCTCTGCGCCCGGTTGTCAATAACACGACTCTGATTTCTTCGACTCCGATTCCCGGCTTCGACTACGTCTCAACGCGAATGCCGTCTTTCCACTCTTCTAGTGGCCTTCGCATGGGCTGCCATTGCAGTAAGGGATTTGCTAATGCTTAAATGTAATATGTACACCACGACCCACACTCAGTCTGAAACATATTTTATTTTTCGCTTTATTCTAACTGTATGTGTTGGTTTCACCCTTTTCCTTTTTCAAAATTTAAGTATTTCCTTCGATATTCTCATCTAACAATTACAACACTCAAAGACTGACTCGTTGGACTAGGACTAACCAAACCAAAGCAGGCAGTGACAAATGTTTACGTTATACGTTCCAATTTTACCTAGCTCTTGACTGCACCTGACCGTGTTACAAATTTATCGTGTAAGAAATAAATGATGCATTCACTTCGGGAGAAAACTAACTCATGTTATTTCTATGATTTCTTTGCTCACACACATTTCCAATTGTTTTTTGTTGGCGAGCCGGGTTCGCATTGCATTGTACTTAACTGATTTTGTAGCCCCTGCCGACTTATATAGTATATATGGCGACTTGAAAGAAGGTTTTTACGGCACGTTGAAATGCGTTTTCTTGTTTTAATTTTTGTTAATTTACTTCCTTGTTTCCGGCACTTCCCTTTTTAACCATGCAACTGCACACGTGGCATAATGCTGGCTCTATTAACCATATGTTCTAGGCTGTAGAGTGTGAATATTAATGGCAATGCTCTCAACATACATCTTTGCAGTGCGACGATGATCCTCCACACGCTTTCTCCCAGGTGTTTGTGCTGAAAACCAATGCTGGTACCTACTTCGTAGCTCATGACATTTTCCGACTTAACATACACAACTCTGCCTAAGGGACGCACCACCATCATCAACACGAAACCCACAAAACATAACGACAAGGACACCAACTGCAACAAGATCACCCAAAGATGAAAAAAGAATCGCTTGAAGAAGTCGCCGTTGGACACCATTCTCACGTCTATCAAACATGAAAATCGTAACAGCAACAGAATAAAATGAAATCTAACTACAATAACAATGCAACCCAAGGCGTTCAAGCTAGTATTTCCATGATTTTCCATGTCAACAGCTAATTGATAGAAGTGTACATGTGTGTGTGTGCTTCTTTGTTGTATGCTATGTGTGTGTGTGTGAGAGGCGGGGCTCAGTCCAATTATAAATACTTTCGATGCATGTATCAGGAATATATATATTTTTTTTATTGACAAAAAAAAATGAGTAATTAATATGGCACACTAAATGTAAACATATAATTTATGGCAAAAGAAAAAAAAAACAAAAATGTATGTATGAATGTTAGTGAGAATCTTGCGCAAAATAAACGCGTTTTTCTTTTGAAAGTACACCATGTATCGTCATTTTGCAGTGAACTGAATGTACATCGTTCACTTGGTGTGGAGCATGCTCTAAATGCATCGTGGCTTCAAGGCGCTACACGAACAATCGCTGGCCTCACTTGTCCCGAAATGTGAATATGGCGTCGAAGCCGAACAGCACGCCGTTCACTATCGACAGCGATGCCTTAATCAACGCCAGGTCGCGTGTGCGCGTCCGAAACGAGAACTCCCAGGCCTCGATAATGAAGACGCCGCTGGCCACGAACAAAGCGCAGCCCAGCACGCTGAAGAATATGTCGATGCGCTTGTGGATTGGTGCTCGCATCAGCACTCCTGCTTGAAGAAATGGTTAACGGATTGGCGCAGCTCGTGGAGAGGATTGGGTGCCTCACCTGCAAAGACGCCAACCACCACAATGATGTAGCCGGTGAATGTGCCCGTGGCCATGAACGAGGTCATTATGTCACGATCGTTGAAACTATAGAAGTGCAGCACCAGGCAGGCAACGGAGAATGTCTGTGCGCCAGTGGATTTTAAAGGATTATAATTATTAAGCTAGAGTTTAGCAGAATTGCAATTCGATACGATGTTTAAAGCTGTCTAGTAATGTAAGCACAAGTTAGGAACATAGGCGATATTCATACCATCAGTGGATATTCATATTTTCTAAGTGAAAAGCTTCTAATACGTCATAAAGTTCATAAAAATTCAAAACAACTTATTGTCAATGTCAAAATGATTCTCAATTCCTTCACTGCTTTTCGAAATAACAATCTTCACTAACGTTTGTAACGCAGATATTTATGCAAAGTTCACGATAGTTAATAAACATTGAATTTGTAATTCCAGAAACCTACTTTCAAACTGAAAATGCTTCTCAATTCCCCCCTGTTTTCCAAGCTATATTCACTAACTGCAAATAGGACACTTCTGTAATCATAGTAGGCTAGAAATGACCTAGTTTACCAATTCTAGAAATTTGACCACATTCAGGCGTCCTTTGCGCTCGCCGTGTGACATCTTGGCGAGTGTGGTGTAGTTTATGGAAATCCTTGGGAAGAGCGCTTTTAAGATGGAGAGGCTCAGCCACGTGGCCAGTTGACTGCGGTGATGCGGCGGCGACGCGTGTACGCGACCAAAGTAGAACGATTACTGAGCTGCAGCCGCTGGCCCAGCGAATGTTATGCAAATGTGCACATAATTTTGTATGTTCTGTAACAACAACAATGGGCCCGGCCCCAAAACGACAACCATTCCGTCCGTAATGCAGCGCACCGAAGCGAGCGCGAAATTAATTAATTACACTCAAGAATCGGAGGAAAAAGGCATTTCATGTTTGAAGTGCATGTGCCGCCTGCAGTTTTCTTTAGCAAAATGTTGACTGACTTGGCGGACCACAAAACTCAGACGATAATCGCAACGGAGACTGAGGATGCAGATTGCAGCGCACTTTAGTTTAATGCTCGCCACAACAAGAGTTAAGTTCGCTAATGAAAGGGAAAACAACTGAATTTGGGTTGCGCATAATTTGATGTCGCTGCGCGCCGTAGAGCCCTAGATCTGTTTCTGCAATATCTGGGTTTTCCTGAAATGAATTGATAATTATCATTTCAAAAGGTTTCTCGCAATTCCAATAACTATTTACAATTCGAAATTCAGTAAGTCTGCGAATGGCTTCACTAAGACACAAACCTTAGCATGTGCATTCCACCAGTGCTTAGCAAAGACACGAACCATTCACAGCTTTTATTTGAAAGTGCTTTATTCTTTCTTGCCATCGTATTTGTTGACTCATCATATAATTCTACATTCCATTCACAAATAATTTATTTAAATCAGCTGAAGCTCAAGAAAGTGTGCCTCATTTGTGCCCAAGTTAGCGGAATGAATTTAGAATTTGCAACGCAAGCGTTGAACGTTTTTCTATATTCATAGTCGAGGCTCTGAACTAATTCGAAAATTATTCGCTTTTTGTTTTCAATTTATGGTAATTACAGCAATTGGTTTGCTTTTGTATTTTCATTTAATCGCTGACAGCACGTTAGAGTTAGGCGCAAACTTTGTGATAAGCTCTCAAATACCCTCTATGGAAAGTGTAGTTCGAGCTTTTATGCGATATATGGTTTTTATATAACGAATAAATTAATATAAGGTACTACTTTCAATAAATACTTTTCCAGTTCTCGCTATACTTCAGTAATGTGTATCATATATACCCTGTATTTTTAGAGTGTCGCCTATAGTATCTGACAGTCGAGCATGCTTAGCTGCGGCGAGTGTTTCTATTTGTCTATGTGCTAATTAATACTTAACTTAAAAATTATGTTAGGTAATTGTGTGTTAGCACATTTGATATGAACCTAGAGTATCACTATTTTTGGCTGCTAAGCTTTCATAGTTCGAAACGTTATCTTTTCAAAATCGTAAAATAAGTCCAGTCTGCTGGATACCTGCCAACTATTTTGAATGAACATCATTGTAACACAAACTCAGTCCAGCACATACAGATTTATGTTCTGTGATCTTTGAGATCTAGAGGGAGACGGGCAGACAGACAGAGCTATAACATCTGTTTATGGCTATCGAGGTGTTGTGCACATTTTTGCAAACATAATACCCGTCTAACCTTACCGGTAACGGGTATAATTAACCCTTCTAGCCGCATGTACTTAGAACTGAGTTCAAGTAGATTGCAGCTGGATGTCGTTACTATGTCATATTTATATGTAGTACATAGTATTTATTACTTATTGAATACAAGTACTTGTCAATTTATTTAATGCTAATTATTAGACCTGTTTCTAAAACAATACTAGCTAATGAACTGCATGCAATAATCCAAGCTTAGCTACATAAACTGCTCGAACTGCGATCGACGGACAGTCGCTAGGTACAGCAGAAGGCGTCGCAATGTCACTGCAAATCGAGCTTATCTCTCTGGACAACGAGGTGTTCCGTTGCTTCATGGGCTGGGCTGCAGTGTTGGTGCTAAAAATGTTTGCGATGAGCATGTTGACTGGTCTCTGGCGATTTATAACTTTGGTAAGTTTACGTTTGCTCTTGTCAGAGTGACTAAGCGATTTTGTACACACACACACACACATACACACAGATCCACGCCGCACATGTAGTCAAAGCCAAACAAACACAAGCACACATACGCATAGGTTGTCGCATAACTTTGTTGTTGGCTCCAACTATAGTTATCAGTGGGAGAGCGCTCAAACGAAAGAGTGAGAGAAGCGAGAGAGCAAAAAACCGGCATGTTGTGTATATTAAGAACTTTCGACGCGCTCACGTCAGTTGAAACTGTGCATCAGGCAGCGGCGGTTGTCGGAATTTGCTATAAACAAAAAATCGAAAACTAATTAGAAGCCACAAACATGGTGCTGGAACTATTGAGTCTAACCAATCCCGTGTTCAAGAGCTATACGTTCTGGGCAGGTGTCTTGGTGATTAAAATGCTCGCAATGTCGATGCTCACAGCTATTCAGCGCTTCAAGACCAAGGTAAGCCGAGGAGCAGGAGATGCCGGGTCAAAGTCCAGACGAAGTGAAAGCGCTCAGCAATCTGAAGATTATGAAATTTACACGTTTCGTGTTTTTGCTTTTCGTTGCAGACATTCGCCAATCCCGAGGATTTGATGTCGCCCAAGTTGAAGGTGAAATTTGATGATCCTAACGTAGAGCGTGTGCGTCGTGCGCATCGCAACGATCTCGAGAACATTCTGCCCTTCTTCGTCGTTGGCCTGCTCTACACACTGACCAATCCCAGCGCGTTTCTGGCCACCAATCTGTTCCGTGCTGTTGGCATCTCCCGCATTGTCCACACTCTGGTGTACGCCGTTGTTGTTGTTCCGCAGCCCGCACGCGCTCTCTCCTTCTTTGTGGCGTTGGGAGCAACAGCTTACATGGCACTGCAAGTGGTGCTCGCTGGTGCATTTTAAACTGAAAATGTTGTGCATAGGAATTTAATGTTTTCGTTAGCAATTAAGTAATCTTAAACACTGCACAAAAACATTCGTGTCGGGCTTTTTAATCCTTTTTTTTAATGGTATTTTTGTATTAGCATATTAAATACAACCTTTATCATGTTAATTATTGTCGGTTGCCTTTTCTTTCATAGTTTAAATATCGCAAACTTTCAACTTTCGAACAATTTTTTATCATTTTAAAATCGAATATCTATGGTATCGATTTCACAAAACTTATAATTCGATTTTGTAATCGAAGCCAAGCATGTAGCAGACAACTTATTTCCATAAAACGGTTGTCACATAGTTCTAAATCAACAATCAGTCGTCTGAATTGGTTATCCAATCTGATCTAAACACGTAGTGTTTATTTTTTTTGTCAGACTCATCATTACTTAGCAATTACGATCAACCACTATCAAGAAATGTATCGAAACATTACTGAGCAAGCAGAGTCAGAATTTGCTCAGCCCTGATGCTGTGTAAATTGCACTGCTTGCCGAATTGCTTATGAGCAAGAGCTCACAAGAACATGCAAACGTATTCAATTGTTTGTTAACTTCTCAATATTCACAGTGTATACAATGAGGGGAAAAAAGATTAATTTTAATGGCAAACTTGCCATCTTAAAGGTGAAGCAAAGTATACTGGTCTAGGTAAAATTCAAATGTTGCGACTACCCTCCACGCACTAAAACAGTGTGACCAAACTAGTGTTTGCGAACGGGGCATATTTTGTGTTTTTTAAAGCAAAGTGGTAAATTTTAAAATGTAACTTGCGGTCACGCTGATCGCCATCGCTTTGCTTCGGACACTAGTATTTTTTTTATTTGTTACAATTGTAAATTGTTCAAGTTACATTAAATGTAAAACACAATTATTAGGATTAGTGACAATTTTGTGAATGTCCGTGGAGCATACAAAGTAAATTAGGGGTGCATATGATACGCCATTAGAAGGTATGTATGTATGTATACGCACAAATTTGTACGAATTTACGTAGTATGCACATATACACATACACATATTCAGGCCAGGCCCAACCAGCTTCGCCTTGGGAGTAGGAAAACAATATAAACACACATATTTCAAGTTGTAGATAGTGCAAAAAATTTTCATGAGCAACAAACGTCTCATGTGACGCCGCTAGCGAGCGAAAGCAGAGTCCGTGTGAGTGGCAAAATTATACAAGTACAATTTGATTGTCGTTTCGACCAAAACAATCGAAACAGCAACAATAACAGTAACGTATCGTCGCATACAAGGATTTGCAATTGTGTGTGTATTTATTGTGCGCGTACATACACAGAAGTGAGTGTGTGTGTATTGCATATGCATGTGATAAGTTATCGTAATATTCGTATGCACTACGCCACTTGTATGTTTATGTACACATCCACACGTATATACAAATATAGAATCGTACGTGTGTACATATGTATGTATATCAGATGCAAAGTACACACTCACGAAGCTAAAAGCTCGCCTGCTGGCTCTATCTCGAACATATACAAATACACATACAGCGTCACAATCAGCTATGGAGTAAATACACATATTGAATGTTGGAAAAAACACAACTATGATTAGTGTTAGCTAAACAGTAAACGGTACTTCTAGGTACGCAACACTGATATCCGGAACTGATTGCGACTTCTAGGGGGCAGGTTCGTCGATATTTTCTTCAAGAATATCACGCGATTTGCGCTTGTTCTCTTAACGAAGTGATCATCTTTTCTAGTTAGACTCAAGATACTCAGCATAATGATGATACAGTGATGCAATAAGCGGCGCTAGTATGCTAATTCAGCTTAAACTTTAGACCTCAAAATGAGCATTGTCATGATGGTTCTGTTAATCGCCGACTATCGACTAAATAACCTTGATTGGTATAGACATACGTATATTCATACTACAAAAGTCGTGTGTGTTTGCTCTCTTAATTTCAATATAGTTATTTTGTTGGACAAATTGCACTCCGTATTCTACTCTTTCTTTGCCAGTGTATAACGCAATACGTGCACACTGTTTCTACATTTGCATACACACACATGCATACGTTGTTTACACATGAATTAAACTTAAGTATCGCACAATTGCCGTTGATTACGCCTGCTACGATAAACGATAAACGTGCGTAGCTACACGCACACCGCATGCGATGTCATAGTGTGTGTGAGGCAATTTACCCAGCGAACCGAAAGTTCGTGCCAGCTTAAAGCTGAACTTTTGAGACATCGGAAAGATACGAAAATAAACGTTCTTTCGTGATAGTGTTTTTGATAATGCAGGTCGAACATCATTAACATTAAATATTAAAATTTTGGTATTTCCAAAATATTGTTAATTATCTGGCGCTTGACAGGTGAGGCGGATAATTTATAATTTTTATGTTACCTTTGCAATGCTGTCAACAAGTCGGATTTAGAATTTGCTTAATAGCACATTGCATGGAAATACAGTTCGAAAATTTGGTCATAAATAAATTTCACGTTTCCCATCATTTGTTTGTCAGCTTTTTCAGCTAGAGCCTCCGTAGTTGGCATTGCGTTAATCGAATTGTTTGAAACTCAAATTGAAGTCGGTTTAGGCACAAATTCCAAACTCAATTTTTGAATTCTTAGGCGAACCGGGCTCCAACACATCTTCGCATACATAGATGCATAAGTGGAAGCTGAGAAACACTTTGGTTCGTCCATTGACCGCTTAGGTTGGAAACGTGTCCACTATTGATTGGTGCGACGACCGAGTATTTGTAGGCTTTCAGCCCAACGTCCCCCAAAAGCGCCTCCCGCCTGCCACAAATTACCAATTAGCCACCGCCGTTGTAGGTTCACAGCACATATATGTGTGTATATCTATATGTATATATCTGTTTAGGTTTCTCTGCGTGCTTTTGCGTTAATTGCACTTGCAGCTAATGACCACATTTGTTCTGCTATTTTTAGAGCACGCATCCAGACACAGTCCAGTCAAGCGGGAATCATTGTCGAGACACATTTGAAGCAACGTGCAACATGGATGGAGCAACAGCAACAGCGCCTCCGGCACCAGAACTGCCCACCACATCATCAGCAACTTCAGCATCAGCGACAGCATTAGGCAATGGCAGCAACAACAACAACACCGTCGACACCGGCAATATTGGCTGGGCCCGGGATAAAAATGAAAGCACATCGGAGCTGCGCCAGCGTGCCACGTCGTATTCCTTTACGGGCAGCGCACTAGCCAGCGGCAACATTGCAGACCTCAATGAGACTGGCGGCACTGCTGCTTCAGCTGCTGGAGCGACACCCTCGCTGACAGCGTCGGCCGCGGCAGGATCGGCGACATCGACGACGACGGCAACACCTACCACAGGTGGAGCGAGCAATGAAAACAGCGGCAGCAGCAGCAGCAGCAGCAGCAGCAACAACAACGACAAAGACAAGGAGCAGGATGAATCGCTGTACGAGTGCAATATTTGCTTGGACACAGCCAAGGATGCGGTGGTCAGCATGTGTGGCCATCTATTCTGTTGGCCCTGCTTGCATCAGTGGCTGTTAACGCGTCCCAATCGCAAACTCTGTCCCGTCTGCAAGGCAGCCGTTGACAAGGACAAAGTTATACCGCTCTACGGTCGCAACAGCACCCGTCAGGAGGATCCACGGTAACTAGCTCACAACCCAAAAACCACTCGCACAGCACTAAGATCTGTAATACGCATCTTTCGCCGACAGCAATAAGGTGCCTCCACGTCCAGCCGGGCAGCGTACAGAGCCGGAGCCAGCACCGGGCTTCCGAGGCTTTGGCTTTGGCGATGGCTTCCAGATTTCATTCGGCATTGGTGCTTTTCCTTTCGGCTTCTTCACATCAACGCTTAACTTGGGCGAGCCCCGTCCGGCACGTGAGTAGAATCCTGTATACGAGCACTGAATGAATCAATTTACTAAACACGTTGCCTTTGGACTTGCAGCCGCAAATCGTGGAACCACACAATATGAGGATGAGCAGGCACTGTCCAGACTGTTTCTATATCTCGCCTTTATCTGCATCGGCTGGCTGCTATTTGCCTAGCAACCTATTCCCAATACAATGGACACAACATCTAGACAAACACATGAAGAATTCGAAGCAACAATCACAACAACTACGGCAAGAACAGTAACAACAGCGAAAATTTGCAATAAAGTCAACCATCAGTCAATGCTAAGCATACAGAACGGGAGCATGCTCCCTAACGTCCCTGTATCCAGTCTCCCATCAAAATTCCAGCAGTTACACTCTCCTTGTGGTGATTTTACATTTTTGCTGTCTGTAAATTTTATTTCATTTATATCTTTCGGATATTTTTAACAAAAATTGTACATTTTAAATGTTTTTGCGTGCTAAAGTTGCAGCAACGGCGAAAGGATTCGTGTTTTAAACACAACAATTATGATCGTGAATAACATTACTACAATTAATTATTTGCATGCACAATCCTTTCACCTTGTACTTTGACCGCAAATCAAATTTAACATATTATCGAAACATGTATTGTGTAAATTAATTAAATCATAAAAGAAAACACCCAAAAAAAAAAAAAAATGGAAAAAACATACAAGCGGATTACATTTAAAAGACAACGCGTGTAGAAACCAAATTTAAGTCAGGCATGTATAATGGCCAAGTGAATTATTTACTCAGTCGCAGGCGTCTCCGTTTAATGCAAATTATCTGTGTGTGAGTGTGTGTGTATATGTAACAATAAACAATAGATTATGGCAATGCAATCTGCGAGTTGTCTGATTTCGCTGCAGGAATCTAGGTCTACCGAGCCATTTACTACAGCCGATTACAGTCGGAGGGAGGTAAAATATTGCAATGGATATTTGATTACAACTGCGGAATTTGATTAGCTGATGTCTATATGGAATACACAAGGTATTAACTGTATTTCGCCATATTATTTATTCTAGTAATTTTGTTATACTTTAGTCAATATAATTTATATTTAATTTGTATGGAAAATTTCTTCGAAATATCAATTTTATTTGCAAACTTGTAACTAGTTGCCTGAGTTAGTCCGCTATTAGCACTTTTGGCTTTTCAATAGACAAATTAATATTACTACCAAAGAGTACAATAAAAGACGAAGTTTTTTTTAATATATTAAAATTTTTATTAATGCATTTCAGTGTAAAAATTAAAATGACACATTTTTCCTTACGTAAATTTCACATGTTACTTTCTCCCTTACACGAGCTCGTTCGCTTCCTTGCATTTTGTTGAACGATAAATATAAAACAAAATACATATACATATACGTTTGTATATATTGTATATAGTATATACTATTTTTTTTTGCTTTTTGTTTTTGTATTTTTCATAGATTGCAATCATTTATGTAAATATAAGTAACTGCAATTTTATTGTTTTACATATTCACTGTTCATCCTTGATTTGTTATTGTTTTCAGTTTATCAGTTATCTGTATATCTATTTATAAATTTATTAATAATTGATTTAAGCACTATTATTTGCTGCTGCTGATGATGAGATGGTATTGATGTGGTTGATGTCAATGTTTACTGCTGATGATGGTCATAATTCAATCTTTCTTATTATGTAATCGAGTGTCTGCACTGTGATTTAACAGTGTACTTCACACAACAAAATTACATTTTCTATTTAGCAAAACCCAAAAAAAAAAACAACTTAAATTTTATATCGGTCTGGCTTAAGGGGGCGCGAAGGAAAGACATGAAAATAGGAGGATGGTACAAAGATGATATGCTGGAGTAGTAGTTGATAGGTAGGTAGGTAGGTTGGAAGGAAGGACTATTAAAACATTACACATGTCCTGCGTTTGCACATATATTTAGTAACTCTATGTGTATAGATTTGCTTACAACAAATTGTTATTGCATATTCGCTTCACTTTGTGTGTGTTTGAAAACGAAGCCGAAGTTGAACTTTGAACAAATGAAAATCTTTAGAATCTGCGTTAAATTATAATACAAAATTTAGTACAATATATTTGTGCAATTTGTCGATTTTTTCGAATGGTTTTACAACTAAGTAGCTCTCCGTTTGCTTTGTAGTGGGGGGGATTGGGAGTGATTGGTCTGTTGCTGGAGGACTGGGAGAGGGTGGGCATAATATACAACAAATATGCATTAAACTAAGTTCTTAAATGTGGACACTAACTTGAGCGTTAGCTGCTCATACTGTATGGATTCATATAGATTCTTAAATAATGTGAGATTTAGCATTGTGAAAACCAATCGAACTGCAACACAACCACCCTGCTGACATATCCTGTACTATTGCTCAATCTTGTTCGCTCTCGTGTGTGTGTGTGGGTGTGTATAAACTGGACTTGACTTGGAAATGAATCGCACAATTTGAATCTGCTCATGATTGAAACAAGTGGGCGGCACGCCCCTTGACTTGTAATACTTTGCTTCTGTTAGGCACTATTTTATTTTATTTCATTTCATTCCATTCCGTTTTCGTTTCATTTTACGTTTACTTTATGCAGTTACATTTCATGTTCTTCTCATTTTGTCATTTGTAATTGTAACTGTTTCGTGATTAAAAATTTTTAAAATAGTATTTTCTCATTCTTTCGATTTATTATGTATTATTGTTACATTTTACCCCTTTTCAAGTATGTGTGTGTGTGTTTGTTTGTGTCATTTATACTAATATTTGTATGATCAAAGTTCTTCTTCAATATTTCTTACTATTGTATTTGTTTTTCAATTATTGTTTATGCGATAAATGTACAAATTTCCCTCCTCTCGCTCACTCTCTCTCTCGTTCTCGCGCTTCTGTGAATCTCTATCGCTATCTCTCTCACTTTCGATCTCGCTCTGCATATGAATTCATTATGTTTGATTTTTGCATGCAGTTGAATTTCGTTTAATTACTAACAAAAAAAATGCGTATTTGTTTTAATCGTACAACAACGAAATACTTTACATTTATAAATATGTATTATACTTTCTTTACCTTTATATAGTTTAGTTTAGTTGTAGTTTTTAGTTTTAGTTTATAGTTTAGCCTTAGTAGCTACATATACATACGAAAACGATGCTATTTTACATTTACAATACATTTCTTTTACTTTAGTTTAGTATTAGTTTATTCTTCTCTTCACTTTTTTTTTGTTGTTTGCTTTGTGGGTTTTTCTTTTACTTCGTTATTTTCGATTTTTGCTTTAATTGTAATGCTTTGTAATTATCGGTGTAATTCGCCAAGTTGGCCGTCGCAATCCCTTGGATTCGGTTTCGAAAACAAGCTGCCAGCCGATCATCATCAGCACCCCGTTATCCGTTAAAGGAGCACAGCAAAATAGCACGGATTTTGATGAGGATTTTAATATATGGCATTCGATCAGCAGCCTTTGGAAATGTGGGCTGGCGACGATGTTCGGCTGGAGCTTGTTTTGGGGACGCCGAATGCCGCCGGATTGTGAGAGCACTTGAGACATTAAATTTGTTCTTGGTTTTTTTTGTGTTTTTGTTGTTTTTGCTTTTCGTATAGATTTGCGTATAATAATGCATTTAAATCAATAGTTAATCATTTATATAACGGTGGATCGTTCGATTCATGCTTAAATGAATTGTTTTACATATACATATACGTTTTTTATACTATAGTTACATACATCATAAGTAGAAATAGAGAAATAACATCGTGGTTGCCACACGCACAACTCTGTATGCATGCATGCTATTGATTTGCCTTCTAATTTGGGTGTGTGTCGGTGTGTGTGTGTTCTTCATCATCTTCATGTTGTCTACCACTCTCGAGAGAAGTGTGTACGCAATTTCGAGTTTGCTTCTGATTCTGTTGTGCATATACTATACATGTATACTGTACTATATTGTATTGTATATCGTACGCTTCTTCGAACGCCAATGCACTCTCAGCTCAGCTCGGCTTGGCTCAACCCAACTCAACTAATCCTAGCAAAACCTAACTTGTGATCGACTGTCTGTCGTCTGTCCAGCTGTCAATTCATCAATGTGTGTGTGTGGGGGGCTTAAACAACTTGGCGCACTTTTACATTTAATTAAAAATAAAACTAATGTAATATTACTATACATTATTTTCCATACTTGCTAATTGCTATGAACAAACAAAAAAAAAAAATCAAAAAAATATAGATAGAATAGAATACAATATGCATGTTTTGTTGTTTTTGTTGTTGTTTTTGTGTTGTACAATTTAATTTTAGATTGCAGTTGAAATTAGGTTTAATTTTCTGATAGAATTGCAAATGAAATCAGCGCATGACAACGGCTTCGTTTTACATTTCACAAAACCAGCAAGTAAAGTAATTAATTAAAACAAAAAAAAAATACAAATACAAATTACACACAAAAAATATGTTTTAAGTAACTTTGAGATCATTTAAATGTATTTTTTTTATGTATGTAAATATGTATGCAGAATTTTACGTTGTTTTGATGACGGTTGTGTTTGCCAGCAAAAAAAAAACAATCAAAAAAAAAAAGAAAAACAGCTGTCGACAGCTCTACAGCCACAGGTCAGTTACAGCGAAACACATCACAGCATTGCGCACACAGAACAAATACGATCCAATACAATACACAATACAATAGATACAATATTTTCAGCTGGAGCGAGGATTGTCTCGTAGTCTTCTTAAAGGCAACATTCAATTGAATTTCGACAAAAGTATTGAATTTAAGGTACAGGCTCTTTTCCTTCCGTAAATAAACCAAGACTTGCGTTCTTGCTTTGTGTGCTGCATGTGTGTGTGTGTGGGTGTGTGATGATTGATTCGCGTTATGAAACTCAATCATCGTGTGTTTAATAAGCCTCCAAATACTAAGCGCTTACTGCTCGCAGTCCGTGTCATTAACTGGCTCATTGCCGCCGACGACATTCGCATTGGCAGCCACATTAGCCACCACAGCCATGGCAGCTGCCACATTCACCTGCCGCAGCATGCGCAGCTCGTGTGTGGCAGCCGCTTCGACGGCGTCATCCTCGCCGGATTTGCCCACACCAATGCTGCTCAGATTGAGGGCCGCGCTCTCGGCAGCCGCATTCAGTTGCGTGTACTCCTGTGCGGACAGTTTCAAGAACTGCTCGTAAGTGTTCAACTGTTGTTGTTGCTGCTGCTGTTGATCCACGTCGAACTGCTGGTGTTGCTGGTGGTGCTGCGGCTGCTTGCTGCCGCCATTGTTGACAACACAAACGCTGTAGGGCGGCGGCGGTGGACGGTCCTGGTAGCTAACAAGTTGCTGCTGCTGCTGTTGTTGTTGCTGCTGCTGCTGTTGCAGCAATAGGTGAGTGCTAAGGCGCGACTGTTGTTGCAGTTGTTGTTGATTTGGTTGCTGCTGCTGCTGCTGTTGCAGCTGATAGCTGTTCTCGGGCTGCACCTGCGCATAGAGCACTTCATCCACTTGCAGACCTGCAATGCCACTCAGCCGCTGCTGATGCTGCGGCGACGTTGGCGATTGCTTAATGATCGTCGAAACCGCTTCCTGGCCGCCTTGCAGCGTTGTCGTGCCGTGGCTTTCCTCTGCGCCCGCTGTTGCCGCTGCTACTGCTGCTGATGTTGTACTTGTGCTGATGATGTTGTTGTTGTTGCTGCTGGGGTTGTTGTTGCTCTTGATGGCATTGTTGTTATTGTTGCTGCTGCTGTTGCTGCTATTGTTGTTAGCTGCGTTGGTATTGCTGCTGCTGTTGTTATTGTTGTTGTTGGTACTCGTGTTGTTACTGCTGCTGCTGTTGGTGTTGTTGTTGTGGCTTCTACTCGCGTTGTTGTTGCTGTTGCTGTATTCGCTGATTTGTGCATTGGTGGGGTTCGCGGACAGAGTGGACGCTGCTTCGTGCAGCTCATGCTATTCCTTTATAAGGCGATAGATGTGGTGCGTGGTTCCCGTGTTCTGCGCCGCCACTTCAAACACATACGCTATGCATAGCAGTGTCTCTTCCGTTTCACGCGCTCTCATTACCTAATCCGAGCGGGACGCACACATAAAAAAAAGACAGAGAAAGATAGTCGTCAGGGATGGTAAATACACACAAGTACAATGCCGCCCCACTCACTTGTAATATTGTGAAATTCTCGAGCACACTGTTCATCATATAGCGTTCAGGTAAATTCTTCAGCTTCTGTATGAAATTGATCATGTACTCGCACATGGGCGAGCGCTGAATGCGATACACGTAGCGATTATTCTCCAGGTGTGAGTACTCCTTCTCCACCTTTTCCACAACCTGTTTGCCGAAGGAACAAACGATTGTCGAGCACACCAGCTCAATGTTCTCATTACTCTCATATCTAATAAGGATTCGAAATTAATATCAGCCGTTTCGTGTGAATTTAAATGCACTTACTGGCTTGTGACGCCATAGAAATCACCCGATTCATTGCCAGTCGTCACGTCCGTGTTGAGATCCGCCCAACATTTCACCAGGTAGAACGCATTCTGTGGACCCTTTTCATAGAGATCTTTGAGACCGCCGGATTTTTCCGGGAATTTGTCAAATATTTGCCGAATGTCAACAGTCTGCAAGTGATTAGATTAGACGTGATCACGTTGATTCTCTTGGCGCAGACAACGCGCAGTGCACTCACCTCAAGTAGCGGATCGGAGAAGGATGGCTTGCCGCCCAGCTGCACGAAAAGATGTCGGTGATACTGTGGGAAGCAATAGAGAAATATATTTAATACAAATGTGAATAGAATATTACAACTATATATAGTCAATAAAACTGACTATTGACTAAGATTTTAAAATCTTATTGTACTTAGTAGAATGGGAGTTGTGTGGGAGCTACTTACGATCTCGTCTCTTAGGATATCCACGAAGGCCGTAAACTCGAGCAAGCGGAATTTGTGCGTGGCAATGGCACGTCCCTCCCATGGCAACTGTGCGGGCGGAATACCGGCCTCGATCTCGCCGGACACCGCCGTCGAGGGTTTGCCAGGTGTGTAGGGCGCCTGGGCGAACGGCTTGATGCTGTAATCATAAAAACTATTGGTCAATGCAAATGCGTTGTGTGTACATTTCAGCATGCAAATGGGGCAATGCAACTTACTCTTGCGATGTGCTCGGCTGTAGACCGGGTTGCCAAAATTGCTGCGAGCGTGGGAAGAGGGGGAAGAGAAAAACGGGAATATGTTAAAAAATTTGCGAATTCTCGTCAAATGAAACAGCTGTATTTATTTACATATTAGAACACTAAGCTAAGCACTAGTGGGTTGCAAAAACATCGAGTGAATAGTTGTTGCTATCGAAACTATCGTATTCATATTTGTACTTTGTACGCAAATCATCGATGCTTTTGCAGCACTATTTGAAGCACGAATTCATTGAGTTGACATGGTTACACAGCAGATGAGAGTTGTTTGGCACGCGTAAATGATTGGGCGATTGATTGGCTGATTTGATTGATTGATTGATTGATTGATTGATCGATCGATCGATTGATTGATTTGGCGAGCTGACTAAACTAATATTACATACAAATACGAGTACATTGAGACAATTTACTAATTACTTTGCAACACACATTGATGTTAAATTGTACATACAATACTGCAGTTCTGTTCACACTTAATTCTTATTATTATTGTTGTGATTGTTTTTTTTTTGCATGTAGAAAAGCAAGGAGTCGATTTCAATGGGCAAGCGAGCAGGGGCGAGAGCGAGCAATTTACAATGTCTGTCCTTCAGGATCAAAAGTAGCGAGTGACAACGAACAAATGAAGAATAAGTAGCAGATACGCATAAAATGAGAGCAACAAGGAGCACGCGCATCGAGCAGCCGAGAAATGTGTCATGTCGCAAATGAATAGCGAACAGCAATAGAGGGCTGGTGAAAGGATCATGACAGATAGAGAGAAAAATAGAACTGGCGACAGAGAGCGAGAGAGACAGAGTGAGAGAGAGAGAAAGCATATAAAAAGGAGTAACAAAAACAAAACAATGGTACAAGAAATTCATTCCCGAGAAACTCAGTGCGCAAATGGATTGTTAAACGAATGCGAAAACGATGTGCAGTAAAGTTATCGACTATCGATTTCTAGTGATTATTAACGCAGTGATGTTATCGACGTGTTTGAGTTGAACATGAGTTCGATGTGGTGAACTGTGGTGTGGTGTGGTGTGTTGTGTTGTATTGCGCTGCCTGTTAGTGGTTCGTGTTGTATTTGGTTGGTATGCAAACACGGTGTGAGGCGGCTTTTGCTTAGCTTGGGTAACTTGAACGCTTGCTTACGCCCGGATACAACGGCGGATGGTGCAACGGCGGCGGTGGCGGTTGCCGTGCCATTACATGTGCCGCTGCAACCCCCCCATCAGCCACAGTCGGTGACACGGCACCTGTTGTTGTTGTAGTTGCCCCACTCGATTGTTGCTGCTGCTGTTGTTGCTGCTGCTGCTGTTGTTGTTGCTGCTGCTGGTGGTGTTGTTGTTGTTGTTGAAGGTGATAGACTGCTGCAACGGCCGCTGCATGCTGATGGTGATGCGAATGCATATGATGCGGCAAATTGTGATGGGAATGGTGGGCATTGTTGTGGTGTCGTGGCGACAACGACGACGACGACGACGGCACTGCGACGGCGTTGGATGTGGCACCCAGGTTGCCAGTCGTTGCAGCACCACTTGCAGCAGCAGCAGCAGCAGCGGCTGCTGCGGCGGCCGCGGCAGCTGCCGGTGACTGCGCCACTGCGGCGGCGGCTGCAGCGGCGGCGGCGGCGGCAGCAGCTGCCACACCCATCTGATGGTGATGGTGTGGATGTTGGTGGCTGTGGTGGTGGTGGCTTGGGTGGCTGTGGTGATG
Organism: Drosophila rubida; assembly: GCA_035046165.1. Classification (NCBI taxonomy): domain Eukaryota; kingdom Metazoa; phylum Arthropoda; class Insecta; order Diptera; family Drosophilidae; genus Drosophila; species Drosophila rubida. The sequence goes on along the minus strand of JAWNOF010000023.1, from coordinate 25,966,240 downwards.
GTGGGTTTGGTGGGTTGGGTGGCTGTGGCTGAGACTGTGGCTGTGGTGGGGATGCTGATGGTGGGCGGGATGCGGAAGATGCTTCGAATGGTGCACGCCCGCCGTCAGCGCTGAGGCCAGGGCAAGATTATTGGCCGCCTGTGCGGAGACAATTTGTGAGCTGGTCATGGAGCTCATGGCCTGCAGGGTCTGCTCTTTCTCATTGAGTAAATGCAAGGACACACCATTGGGTTCCTGGAATAAGAGTTTCATTTCGTGATCGTGTCTCATTGGCTGTGGGTGTATGTGTGTGCCTTGTATGCATGTATGCGTTTGTGTGCGCGCATGTGTGTGTGCATGAGGATTGCAACACAACAACACTGAAGCATTAAATAACGTCGCGATCGAACCAAACGAGTGTCACACGGCGAACTTGGAGTGGTGGGTGGGGGAAAAACACACACACATGGATACTAGGACAACAGGATCCATTTATCAGCTAGTCGCGTATTGCCAGCTGCACTGCTCTCTAAGCAGGAGACACACAGAGGCGCTAGCAAAATTGTTTAGTATTCCGCTGTGATTTCCGCTTAATGCTAATGCTAATGCTGAATCTGATATTGATACTGATACTGAGAGTGATACTGATTCTGATACTGATGGTGTGGCATGGCCCAACTTGCAACTGAGATACTCTTCCTTGCTTTTGCATGCTTATTGCATCGATACGTATACGTAACGGTAACACCTTTTTCAACTGCAGTTCAATCTCGATATGTCGTACGCCGATCGATATGTCGTGGCGCGTAACAATCGAGATTCAACTGCAGCAAAAATATCGATTGCTTTCACTCAAATTGCGATTCAAGTTTGTTAAGAGAGAAAGAGAGCTGAAAACTCGACTTTCCTGCAGCTACATAAATATCGGATTTACTTATACATATGTATGTACGATTACGTAAAGCATGTGGACAATAGACGAATGGAAACTCCTCTCTTGAGTGTGTAGCACTATCTTTATTTGATTATTATTTTTTCATATTTCGTTGCTCTGCTCTCATTGTTGTGGTGGCTGTAGTTGTTGTTGTTCTAGTTATAGTTCTAGCATCCTTATTTTTGGCAAACTTACGACTTTGATTTTGGCTTGGATTTCACGGAGTTTCCGTCTGGCGAGCACTTGGATGTGGGAGCTCACTTGTTTACGGGTTCTCGTCTTGCCGGTTCGCAATTTGATGTAACGCGCGATTAGCTCGTTGCGCCCTGTAATAAAAACAAGAAATAAGAATGAGAAACATACAGAATAGGAATCAAGTTATAACTTAAATTGTAAGTTTCTTTATGCACATATGTATCTAACATCTCACAAATAATGGCAAATATTTCATTAAATATATCCTATAGATGTATTCTGTGGGTTCGCATCGCGCTTAGGTATGATGTGTTCCAAGGTTTTTGAACCCGAATTCCAAACTGAAAGTGTTGCTCGCCAAAAATCAAATAAAATGCCAAGCCCTTTTAAAAAAAGGTTTGTCTGTATAATTATAATTTCGTTAGCTTTTCTTGCAACGAGTAATTATGAATATCTAAACCCGCTTCAGGTGAATCTCGACTCTGACATACCCGCTACAGTGTTTATATCACAATTCTATTTCTCCGAATCTTCAACATTCACAACTTTAAGACATAAAACACACAAAGTTAAGGCAAGATTCAACAGCACAAATGTGCTCAATTCATAAGCAAACATTTTTGGAAATCCACACAAAAGTCAAAGACTCAAGGATTAAAAACGTTGTTTGCATAATGCGGTCTCCGGCTGCAAAGCGAATATTGCACATGGAGAGCAAGAAGTCGAATAATGTCATACATACAATGCGACATAAATAGAATTGAATAGAATATATTGCAACTGCAGGACATCAGGTGGAAGATGCTGGGACAGGATAAAAGAAAGGTTATGGCTGCAATCACTTTCCGCTTGAGTTGTGCACAAATTAAATTCAAAGCAGCCTGACGACATTTTCACGTGTAAGCCTGAATCTCTTGTTTGCCCACTGACGTCACAGTCACAGTCACTGTCGACGTTGTCGTTGCCGTCGGCGTCGCCGTTGACGTCGTTGCCTTGCCATTGGCCCGATTGCCGTCGGCAGCACTCCGAAGCAGCAAGCGGCGACCGGCAACCATCAGCCTGGGGCATCCTTTTCTTTCAGTTTGCTTGGAAGCCGAGGCATTCCCCTGACCCTGACGTCGCTCCCTGCCGCTTCCTGCTGCCCTCCTGCTGCCTGTAAGCGATCCAGCTTTTATTGTACACACGCTTATGCGTTCACTAATTACATTCTTGGCATAGTTTCAGTTCTAACCGAATAAAATTATTTTCAGCGACTCAAACCCCGTCGCACAGTCAACCGAGCAAGCAGGCAGGCAAGCAACCAAGCCCAGCACACGCATATTGCCGCATCCCCTTCAGCGCGCCCATTCCATTCTATTTCTATGCCATTCTGCTGCCAGCTATCGGGGATGAGCCGGCCCGCCTGTGAGGACGTCTAAGAATTACTAGCACGCTGCACAGACACACAGACGCACAGAAACACAGAGAACACCCGAATCGGCTGCCATTGCAAGCAAATCCACCATCAGCGAGAGGCTGACAGGGCGGCAATGCCGCGGAGGCTGAAGGGCTTCGGCTGTGTGGGAGTCAGTGATACAAAGTAACTGCGATTGAAATGAAGTCACAGCGATGACGAACTGCTGGAACTGGACTCAAATGTGAGCTAGTTCGACGCAAATCTTCCATGAGCGGGTAGAAAGTGTAAGATATGCAAATGCAAATTTATTCATCGAAATTAAATTCTATATAAATTACTGATGTTAATAAAATGAGAGTAATAATTTGAATGATTAGAGGAAACTATTGTTTATAATGTCGTCTAAGTGGCAGAAGAACTAGTTCTCTGTGCATGCACGTGAACTGCTCGCATCCGAATTTCGCGAGTGTGCAACCCTTATGGTTAACGGATGCCAAGAAACATCCCGAGTGCTTAACACACACACACACACACACACGCGCACAAACACTCGTAAACACACACACAAACACACTCGTAAACACGGACAGACAGAGAAAGAGAGAGAGCGAGGCGCGAACAATACGCAGATACTTAATATGAATGCGAGGAGAGCTGCATTTCAATTTCTTTGCGCTTTAAATCTTGGCAAATCGATGGGCCATGGCCCCAAAAAGGAAGAGCGGAATTCAAATGGAATTTATGGCAAAACTTTGTGTGCGACACAAATATGCACGACGACGGCTGCGCGAGAGTGACAGAGTGCGTCGAGAGTAGAGTAGAGTGGAGTGGAGTGGAGTGCAGTAGGTGAAATGGATAGTATGTTGTACTTTAATTATAAGGAATCGTTTGGTTCCGCTCGCATGACTAATCGCCGTGAATCACGTTAAGTAATTCAGAGTGAATCACATGCAAGCCACTAGCGAGAGTCCCATTTCAAACGGCCCATTCGTCGCATCTATGATGACTTCGATTTGAATCGATTCACAGTTTCACACATGTCGACTTGAATCAATTAGGGCCAAGTGCATGCTCTCGACGCTGGGGGTGATGATGATGTTGATGCAGCTGATGATGATGATGATTTGCGCGTATCTCGTATCGAACTCTATATAGAATTCGAAATCGAAATTGTTAATTATTTATGTGATAAACTGACCCCAAGGTTTATTGCAGTTCGCATTCAATTGATAGTCGGCGAATAGGTGCAACTAATTGAATCAAGTGTCGCTCTTTGAGCACGCTCTTGATGCTGACTTCTAAAATCTAATGCGAATATGCTCGACTCCACGACACCCTAGATTTGCAGCCCTCACTCTCTCCCTCTCTCTCTCTTTCAGAATTTTCAACTTTTCCTCGCTCTTACACTGAACGCACGTAATGAATGAATAGATTCATGCAGCTGTTCAACACACCCATATTCAAAAGTGACAAAGGTTAATCAGTCAATTGAAGTGGCGCTAGTATTCAAATCATGTATGCATAAAGAACATATCTATATACAAATCGTCCGACTACAACTGTGAATTCATTGTACTTTAGTGCTGAAATTTGTATGCATAACACATTTCAGCGTGTCTACAATAACTGATTTTATGTTTCCACAAATATTTTACTAAATCTTTATACTTTTTATACCTTATTTAGCCATTTATTATATTGTTCTCCAATCTCCAATATTTACGGAAGCATAACAATAAAGAATGAATTCACATGTTGACTTAAAACGTAACACTTTTTAGCCATTTATCCATTATTTATCAACTTATTACTTTATTATTGTGAAAATCAAAATAAAATATCTCAAAAAATTATTAATTCAGTAGTTGATTTTACAGTTTTAATAATATTTTATCTTGAATACATCGACCTATAATTTAAAAATTTATAACTTCTTATAAAATCTCCAACATTTAGTGTTATTTCAAAATTGTCAAAATTAAGATAAAATATCTCAAAATAAAGAATGAACTCACATGTTGATTTTACATTTCTAATAATGCAGCACTTTTTACTCATTAATTACTTTTCTCTCAAATACTCTTTAGCATTTCACGACATCTTTGACATTATAATATTAGCACAGAATATTTTAAAAGGTGTCATTTAAAATGTGATTAACCAAAAAAAAAAGGAACTAGTTCTAGTTCATTAACATTCCGTTGGCTTCGCCGCAATCTGTGCTACAGAATAATGAAGTGTGCATGGGGAAAAAAACGGGCACATCATTTGTTGTAGTGCTATTAGAAAAGGCGGGACAAGTGGCATCGAGTGCTGTCCATTGAACATCAGTGGACAGAGCCGAGCGCGCGAGGGACATGTGGGGCAATAAGCCAAGTCGCCAGTAGCAAGCGCTGCATAGTTGTGGCAGTCGAGGGATGTGTTTGCTGGCTGGCTGCCTAGCTGGCTTGCTGGCTGACTGGCGGAGCTGCTGAAAGTTGCAGGCCACAATTTTCACAGCGCAGCGAGAGCGGAGAGCATGCAGCTGTCCATCCGCCATGTCATGTGTCATAACCAGCGCCAGTCTGCTGCTGCACATCTACTTTCTGTGTGTGTGTGTGTGTGTGTGTGTGTGTGTGTGTGTGTGTGTGTGTGTGTGTGTGTGGGTGTAAATATTTTGAAAATTAACAACCAAACAATGGTTATATTTTCACACATAACGCAGCCCTCAGCCCCCCTGGCAGGCAGTTGTCTCGTTGTCGCTGGTGTTTAGCCTGCAGCCGAAAGCATTCTGCCGATTTTGCAACAGCAACAACAACAACAACGGCAACGGCAACAGCAACCACGTCGCGCGTTTTTCTCGTTTTTACTTTGGCACAAGTTTTGCAGCTGGCGGCGGGCGGCAAAGGAATGCCCGTAGTGGCTGCGGCTGCATTAGCCACGTGTTGGCAATAAATATAAGTTTAGTCGCCTCTTGTCACAACACTGCGCATATTTAGCAGCCCCTTCGCCATATTCGCCAGAGGATATGTACTCCACACGCCGACACAGTTTGCAAAAGCCATTGATTAAATGTATTTTGCGCACCCCAAAATTGTGTCGAATATTTGCTGCCAAAAGCCAATGCATTTAATGCGACCCAAAATTGTGTCGAATATTCGTAATTAAAATTGATGAAATTTGCAAGCTGAGTGTAATAAGTCGCACTGTCTAACTTGATTCACATCTAACTTATATACGCAACTATAAAAGCAAATAAATAAGCGTAAGCCTGACGACAGCTGCAAGCACACATGTGAGTTGGCAGACCAGTGCACAGTTGCCAGACCTGATAAAAAGGAAGAGCCAAAGCTGCCAGTAGCACAAATGGAGAGCAGAGTAAGAGAGAGAGACAGAGTATTAAGTAGAACGTCGCGTAAAGCAAAGTTGTGAAGTAGCGATCGAAAAAGAAGAAGGCGTAAAACGTAGACAAAAGTTTCTAAGAGGTCAAAGTCTAAAGCTGTCAACTAAAGCCCAATATAATAATCTTTTATATTTTTTCTAATACTAAACAATATTGTCTAAACTGATTACCGTTTGCAGTAAAGAAAAGCTGCTCAGTTGTGAATAACTTATTTCGCTATTGTTGTTGCAAACCAATTATGTGCCAAGAACCCTTTTGTTGACTACCAAATGAGTGCAAATCAGCTGGGCAAGCTGCTCAATTAATCCCCCGATACGCTTTGCATATAGATGGCGAATCAAGGCTGTACCGAAAACCCCAGCTCACCCCGAGGCGATGCTCGGCCCACGTATGTATGCTATAAGTCCGACTACGACCGCAGTCCTGGGGCTGCCCGGCAACTAAGCAAATCGCTTGTGTTTGTGCCATTTAGAGCCGGCTTCCCAGGTGGCCGCAAAGTGCCCGAGCTGCCCAGATCCGTTGCCAAGTCAGAAGTCAGAGGCGGAGCCGTAGCCGTCGCCGTAGCCGTGGCCGGAGCAATGAAGGTGTCAGCTTGTGCTCGAGGCAAGGTGAGCAAAGTGAAAAGTGAAAATTAATTACTTGCTTAAACACAAGCTCAAACACACAATGAGGTGGTGACGAGGGGAGGTGGAGGGCGTTTAAGCGGCAACACATTGGCTGGCCTTCGGGGTGCCGGCAGATCGGGCGGGTCCGAGAGCATAAAATGCAAACAATATCCACTGGCACATAAATTACAAAACTTGTTGTTTATGCGTGTAGACGTCTCGCATAAAGCACGCAGGATGCGACTAGCAGCGACGGCAGCCACACAACAGGCTCTGCCTACCTTTGTCTACGTCCTCGCAGTGAGGGGCAAGGGGGCGAGGGGGCCGGGGCGGCATGCTCACAATTTGCTGTCGTAATTCCATTGAGCCGCCGCTTTGGGTGCGGCCGACAACAAACGGCAGGCAGACAGCCAAGCCAAGGAAGACAACAACGAGCGCTTCGTGTGTCCTTTTGGCTTCCACAGTAAATACAGTAAATACTGCTGGCGTGGCGCCCCGCCCCACCCTGCACCTGCCCCTGCCCCTGCTCCTAGCCCTCGTCCACGTCGCGTCTGCACCTTCTTCGTTCACGCTCGCAATTTAAGTTGTCAGCACATTTAGTCCGGCCAAAGCGTTTCGCCGCACACGGTGTCAAACTTTGAACGCCGCCGCAGCCATCGCCATCGCCATCGCCATCGTCGATTGCCATCGCCGCCTGTTGCCGTTCCCAACCCCAGTCGACTCCCCGCTACCCACTGAAATCAACCTGGGCACAAAGCGCTTTGACACAACTTTCAGCTCAAGGTTCAAAGTACGGAATTTATGTTTTCTTTCCACGGCCCGCCGCAAACATACGCCAAAAAAAAGAACGGAAATGTATATATACGTTTATATACGTATATGGCAGGGCAAGAATTTGCTGTGTGGCAGCAAGGTACGACTCCAAAGAGACCCTGTAAAAACACAGGGCAAATTAATTTCAGCCTAACTACACAATTATTTCAGTATCTATACAATTAGAGTTCTTTCTAAGTCCCAAACTAACTTAAATTGTGATGTGAATTAAGCCACTTAAAGTATCAAGTTTAATCTAATTCTTGATGAAAATGCACAAATGATTGCTCGCTAAATTGAATTGATTGCAGATAAGTCGAAGATTGATTCACCATACAAATAATGCCATCAATCGCAACTTATTAAGTCGTTGCATTGTCGTTTAAAGCGGCGATCACATCAATAGATACTGCTGAAGTACTTAATTCAATGTAAAGCGATTTTATCAGGCTACTTCAACGTGTTGATATACTTTGCTATGCTGATGTGCATATTAATAATTTACAAAATTCTGTCTTAATTTACTTGAAATGGTAGTAATGACATTAGACGCAATTATGTCATAGACTCTACTGAGATTAAAACAATAGAAAGTATTGAAGAACTTAATTTATTGTAATGTTAGTCAAATGTGTTGATATACTTTCTATGCCTATTCCTATTCTTTTGCTAATAAATACACCACTAATTTAAGAACTATTTCTCTTTATTGCATAGGTAAATTGCAAATAGAATATAATTTAATAATTAATATTAATTTTTGACTAATCACAATTATGTCACAAAATTGTGGACTATATTTAGAGCAGCGGAGATTAAAACAATAGAAAGTGCAGAAGAATTTACTTTAACTTATGTTGTTATTTATTATAATAGAGAACTGAGATTAAAACAAAAGTGTTGAAGAATTCAATAGGATACTAGTCGAAGGTGTTGATACTCTTTTTTTTACTGATAATTTGTGAATTTATGTAAAAAGAAAGAAAATGTATGTGTTATAGGTAAATTAAAAATAGCATAAATAATTTTGATGAATACTCTTAATTATATCAAGGCATTGTGAACTATAAAGACCTAAAATTGAAGCAAAAGAAAGTGTTGAAGAAGTTTTATCTTTTGTTTACTAAATAATAGGTCCAAAAGGATGACTTTCTTAATGGCATAAGTAAATTGAAAATAGCATAAATAATTTACTTGAATAATCATAATTATGTCAAGTCATTGTGAACTATTTAGAGTTAGGATTGACGTAAAAGAAAGTGTTGAAGAATATATTACTGGCATAGTCTTTTTAACTATTTAATAGCTTAAAAATGTTGTGTTATTTATGTCAATTTATGACAATAGAAGAGGAGTTATTTGACATAATAAAGTCATGGTATTTATGTCGTGAGACTAAGGACTGAAACTATAAGTAGTGCTAAAGAATTGAAGTTGTAAGTAATTTACGATATTGTGTTTAATTTGCTGTTTGACATTTGGAGACGCAGTCATAATGTCATTAATCGTAATTATACGATTGCATTAGGGATTAAAGCGGCGATTAAATCGAACTGCGGGTGCGGAGTGCGGGGGTCGGGTCGGTCATCAGATAGGATTCGGTTTCGTGTGCAGGGTATGCGCAGTACACACACACACACACACACACACACACAAGCAAGAGCGCAAATAACGACAAGAACAACAAATAAAACCAACAGCAGCAACCGCAAAATTCCTGTTTGTTTTCCCTTTTGCGCCGCCCACCCACACAAAGAGAGGGAGGTGGAGTGGAGAGGGGGAGTCGGGGGAGGGGGGGGGGGGTGGTCGACCAGTGAAACTTTTGTGGGCACTTTGTCGTGAAATTCATAGCAAACCAGAGCGAAGGGCTTAAGTATCTGCATGCGGCGCACACTGCACACAGCATATACACGCCACAGCATTGTGTTCCACACACATGCACCTATATATATATAAATATAGAGATAGAGAGAGAGTCGTGTACCTACCATACATTTTGCCCTCGTCGGACAATATGATTTTCCTGCGTCCACACGGCGGATAGATTGAGAGCGCCTCCTGAAAGCTTTGCTCGATGTCCGGACTCCAGACACCCTCGGCATCGGCTGACGACAAGTCCTTCTCGTCCTGCAATGGTCGAACGAAGCACAAATGTCAAATTCAAATTCAAATTCAAGAAACAAAAACAAAAACAATGCATTTTTTATGGCCGTTTCGCAGCCACTTGCATTTCGTGTGCGCCAAAAGGAATTCGCCTTGTCCCGCTTCCCACACTCATCTCACATGCGTCACCGCCGTGCGACGTGTGGAAACTAGGCTGCCGATGCACAGCTTGTGCCCCCTCGTCCCCGTCTATATAGTCGCATCAGATGCAACGATATGCACACTTTATTTACTTCAAATTCTCCCCAAAAACTTTGCCCAAAAACAACAGTTCTTTATTGTCAGCCATGATTAATTTCGAATATACATTTTATTTAAATTGCACACTTTCAAATTAAACAGAAATGATATAGAAATGCTGGGCGATCGGCTGTTCTCTAGTTATATATATAGTTATAGCATACATAAATTGTGCAGTTAACACGCAAATTAATTTGCTGATGACTTGAAAACTAGCTTTTTTTATTTAGAGTAAAGTAAAGTAGACTTAAGTTTCTTTAGTTGCTTTGTATAGTATCTTTATATATTATTGAGTGCATTTGTCGAATCGACTGTTTGCTTTGGAAGTCGAATTAAAAATTTCTAATTCGATTTTAAGTGTTTCTTTTATTTATTAAAAGTTACTTTGCTCTATTTCGATTCGACTTTAATTTTAAATATTAAAAGCTTTTTTTAATTTCAAATAAAGTAAAATATGTTTAAAGAATAGATTGTTCGCTTTTCAATTCCAAATTTCTTGTTCGATTTAAAAGTATTTCTATTTTTTTTTATTAAATGTTACTTCATTCTATTTCACTATTTGCGCATTGAATTTATAAAGAATCGATTCGACGTCAACTTTAAATTTCAAAAGTTTTTGACGTAAAATTTGTTTGTTTGCACCTTATATGTTTGAAGAACAACTCAAAATTTTTTTTTTTTTTGTATATTAAAATAATAGATTATGTGCATTTAAAGACACTTTACAATTAAAGGTATGGATGGACTTAAATAATGAAGTCTGTTCAATGAAGTACTCAAAAGTAGTTTTGTTTATTTCAAGTAAAGTAGAGTTTTTCTATTTGCACTTTGTATATTTTAAGCATAGATTGTTTGCTTTTTAAAGTCGAATTAGCAATTAAGCAGTGCAAGACTTTGATTGGCAATTTCAAAAGTATTTCGTTTTTTATTCAAAGTTAGAATAGAGTAATTCTCTGATTCCCTATCTGCACTTTATAAATTTAAAGTATCTATTGTGTGCATTGCATTTAAAAACAACTCTACTGCGTGAGTCTTCAAAATGAGTTATTTTTTATTTATAGTTGATTAAAGTTTCGCTATTTGCAGTGCATATTTTTTTAGAATCGATTGTCTGCTTTTGCAGATAATTTAAAAATTAGTCCTAGACTCCAATTTCAAAAGTATTTCTTTTACTTTACTCTATTCTCTTATTCCCTATCTGCACTTTGTTTCAAGTTGGTGTGAATTTGAAGACGAATTCAAGAGAAAAAAGTAGTTTTCTTCGTTTAAGGTGATGCAAAGTTGTTCTACTCGTATTTGCACTTGGCGTATTTAAAGAATCGATTGTGTGCACTCGGAGGCAAATGAAAAATTGATTCGTGGAGGACTTCGAGGTGGAAATCGGGCTGAAATGCTCAGCAGAAAAGTCTCTTTGTTTGCACTTTGTACATTTGCCTGCAATGGCAAATAGCGAATTAAAAATGAATGCAGTTAATGGAAATCGATTTCGATGGCTCCTCCTCGGTTCGGTTGGCGGTTCACACAGCAAACTTA